>OX457088.1:15745040-16292009 GCA_949752835.1 Empis stercorea | reverse complement strand
AAAAAAACTAAAAAAAGTTGTATGAAGATAACGGTATTTTTATACATCAAAGAATTAAATTTTAAAAAATTTGTTTATTGCACAAAAAAGATAAAAGATTTTCCTATCTTATGGCTTTTACAGACCTCAAAAATTTTTATTGGTTTAAAAGTTATTAGATGTTCAATATGGGTAATTTTCGAACTTGGAGGGGGAATAACTCAGAGGGGAAAAGAGATAGAAGAAAATTTTGTTCTACTGGACCTATTATTTTATTACTATCTATCTATGATAAAAATATTAATACTCTATCTTAATAGATGTAGAAGTTTGTGTAAACGGACGGACGGACAGACGGACAGACGGACAGACGGACAGACGGACAGACGGACAGACGGACAGACGGACAGACAGAGTGAAACTAATATACACATTTCTTCCAATTTGGTTGGAAATGTGCTAAAAATAACTAGAGTCTCTGAAGAAATTGTATCCGTATCTCTTCTCCCCTTTCCGTTGTGGCCCTTCGAAAATCAAAAAATTACATTTTTAATTTACTTGTAAAATTATAACTGCACAATATTTTTAAAAACAAATATTGGGAAAAGTTTCAAAATTCATATTTGTTTAAAGTGCATTAATTAATAAATTATAGTCATTTGCCTCACACTTATAATTAATCAAAATTCTTAATCATGTAAAATTTTGCAAAAAACGAACATTTTGCATATTTTTAGGAGCTTTATAAAGGGAATATTGGATATTATTTCATATCACATTATATGTTCAATTAAAAGCAAAATTAGGGAAAACTTAAATGATAATTTTATATATATGTATTTTGTTGGAATAATAAACTTGGAAGGAAAAAAAATTAATAAAATCCAACAGGGATACATTTTTTACCTATTTTTACCATATCATTTTTTATCTTTCCTATGTATAGTACATTGAAAATACTACTAAAACTGCACAATATGCACATATAGGAATTCTCATTGTTTTACAATAGCTCATAGTTCTACATGTGGCGATTTTGAGGAAATGTGCTTTTGACAAACCCGGGGTTTGTTTATCGTATTTTTAATGTTGAGAAACTTTTTAACAACATTTTGATATATCTAACAAATGTTTGTTGTGTACAAGAGTGTAAATCCTTTTTTGATTCTTTTAATTATGATGGTAAAACATCACCAAAAACAAGACTGTAAACATAAAGTTTTATTTTTATAGATGTAAAGAATTACAAAAAATTCTTGTTAAATGTAATAAAAAAATAATTTTAACCTCTTATATGGAAGATATTTCAGTCAAAGAGTATGGATAAGTTAATATGTTTGAAGGAATATAATGGAAATAAGTTAGTTAGAAGCATTTTGAGATTGTCCATGAGGACAATGAAGTTTTAGGTTTATTTGGGACATTGGAATGAGGAAATTTGTTATACATATTACAAACTTTTGGTTTTTGGATCAATACGCATAACTTTAAAAAAATTTTAATTGTGTATTTCAGTATTTATCGTAACTAATTTGTGAAAAATATTTACTTCATCCATTACAATAATTGTTGATATACTTTAGCTGTTAAAGTAACTATAGTTATTTATAAGAAAAATGATGTGTAATTTAAATCGTAAGCACTTGATTCCAATATTGCATTACAAAAATATTTAATTATTAATTTCTTGCCAAGAATGGAACAAAGAAAATTAGTCAAAATTTATTGTGTTATTGGTTGGTATATTCCTTTTTCAAATAAATTTAAATCAATATCTGAAAAATGCTTCAAACTTTTAAATATTTTATTTAATAAATACATATTTTGAAATTAATTTCCTTTTATTTATTCATTATTTTACGGTAGAGTAAATATCAAAGGATATCTATGCTTTGTTATTTTCAACTACATATATATGTAGGACAAAAAAGTCTATTTACTTCAATTGTGAGACAGACAATTCATATTTTATTAATTAAATTTTATTTAATAAAGTTATAATAAAAAAAATTTTTATCCTTTTTCCCGGACGTATTTTTTTTCTCTTAAATTTTATGTCTGTCAGATTTATTTATTGGGTTGGAATTCCGTCTTTATAATTTTTGTAAAATTTTACTTCAAAGTTTAACTATATATTATGCTTAATATAAAAAATCTGTTTTTGTTTGTTAAATCAAATTGTTTAGTTACTTAACGAACCTGGTTTGCGAAAGTTTCTACAAAGTTTAGTTAGACTTATATTTTTTTAATGAATTTACTTTCTATTTTGAAAAAAATATATTTAATATTTCTTTTTTTGTAACAAGTTAAAATAGGCTACAAAATTTAAATTTTAATATAATCAAAATTTGCCATAATTTATAACATACATTTCTTTGTAATATTTTAGATTTATACCAAAAATATATTCTACCAATTTTAATATTCCTTGACTACACCTCACCTTACACTCAATTAACATTTTCACAAAAAAAAAACTTCATAAATTCTACTAACCATAAAAAAAAGATATTTTAACTTATCAACAAAAATAAACTGAAACTTTTAATTAGCTCATTAGAATGAAATTGAAATTTAACCAACGTTTCATGCATTTAAATTAATAAATTAAAAAACTTCCATATACATATAATATTTACCAAAAAAAAAAGAAAGAAAAGAAAATGTTTTTCATAATGTAACAAGAAATTTTAACATCTTGTGATCCTTAAAAAGTTATACCAAAAAAAAAAAAAATATATTATCCTTTGGGCTTGTTTCTTCAAATACACTTTTTTTTTTGTAAAACAGAAAACTTAATTTAGAAAATTTGCGTTTTATTTGGAAAGAAAAATGGATGAAAATTTTACTTTACAAAAATTTTATTAATATATATTATTATTTTTTTTTGGTAAGAAACAATTGAATTGGCTATGGTTTTATTTTTGTTATTTGTGGTTTCCACCTTCAAAAAAAAGTAGTCATTTTTATTTTATTTTTATGCCAAAC
This sequence comes from Empis stercorea, assembly GCA_949752835.1. Lineage (NCBI taxonomy): Eukaryota > Metazoa > Arthropoda > Insecta > Diptera > Empididae > Empis > Empis stercorea. Next base: position 16,289,042 of record OX457088.1, on the reverse strand, counting down.
GAAAAAAAATCGTCTTCCATTAAAGTCATACAAAGTAATATTTATGGGTCAATAAATTTACGAATTTTTATTAATATTTAGGGGCATACAATTTAAAAAAGCAAAAGGCCTACATTAAAAACATTGTATATATAAATATAGAAAAGTGTCCTCTAGTAAATGGAAGTAATAAAATATCAATAGAAGGGCATGTATACATATATTTGATAACCACAAAAATTATGGTTTGTACCAATGCAAGAAGGCATATCCTGTGTATACAGAAATATTAATGGTAAATTTCGGAATCTATGAAATTTTACATCCTTTTTGTCGTATAACTAAACATGAAATAGTTATTGTATTTGTATATCCTGACTTTAAGGTTGAATAATATAGTTTTTTGTATAAGGAAATAGTTTAAGGTGGAATGGTATAATTGTAATTTAAATTATTACTTAGTTAATCAATTTGCTATTCTTGGCGAATACGTTTAATATACAGAGTAATTGTAGTTAAGTGTAAATTTTGATTGGAATTTAGTAACTCTTTTTTTCTGGACTATAAATTATTGGAGAATTTTTAAACTTAAATTACGTACAGAGTTTTGACAATTTGAGGTTTTAAAATATATTTCGTCACATTTGAATATATTCTCATTCTGCAATATCATAATTAATGAAATACGAAAGTCATTAAGTAATTTGTAAGCAATAAGTAAAATGTATTTCTGATATCTTTGTATCACCTTGTAAATTTTAACACCCACAATATTAAAAGAAAACAAAAAAATTCATATAATGTCAACACAACAAAGTTATTGCCTATTTCCTTTAATTTACGACTTTTCAATGTGTAAAATGGCACCCGCCAGCAATAAAAGTTCTGCATAAAAATATTTTTTAAACTATAATTTTTTTTAGACATTTTTATTTTAATATTACGATTATATAAGTAAAAGTTTATAAAACCAATAACAATTTTGTCCCTATTTTTTTTATTATCAAAAGATTCTGGACTAGATTTCATTGATATTTATATATTTTTTTTCTGATAAAGTGAAAAACTGAACTAAAATTACAAAAATGAAAACCATTAAAAATATATTTCATATATTGTCCGAAATAAAAATTTATTATAAATAAAAGTTATAACAATTAATTTTTTTATAGTTAAATTCATAAAAAAAATTATTTATAAAAAAATTAATACTCGAGTAAAATATTTATATAAATTCATTTAAAATTGGAAATAAAAATGTCTAACAATATTATTTTATTGGTAAATAAATCAAAATATTTTTTTTAACTATACTTTTCAATTTTGGTTTTACACCAGAAAATTAATTTGTAAATTAAATATTTTTGGTCTGGACGTTTTTAATAATTTTCTGGATGGAGTTTTTTTTCGATAGAATCAAAAATAAGAAGCTTTATAAACCAGATTTTTCTGTAAATCAATCCTAACCTAAAAATATACTTCATACTTTTGCTGGTTGATGAGATCAATTATATTTTTTTTCTCTTAAATGTTAATCGCGATCGCGAATTAGTGTAGTGTGTAGTGAAGTAAGTTTATGCATTAGTGATTAGTCCACAAAATTAACTGAGAATATTACTGAGTATGTAAAGTAATTAGTACAAATAATTTTGTATTAATATATTGTAGTACACTTACAATAAGTAATTAAAGTACAATAATTTAAATTCTTCAAAATATGAATTTTTTTAATGTAAATAAATTGTTTTTGTATACTATTTTCTTTGAAAGAAATTTAATATTTTTTTTAACCTTTTTAACTATATCAATAAATAATAGTGTAATATTTAAATAGAGGAAAATATGGAAACTTATTTATTGATAGTTAAAAAGTTTAAAAAAAAAATAAATTTCTTTCATACTTTTTAGTAAATGCATGCATAGTTTTCTAAAATTACCACCTACCAAAATTACCACCTAAAAATAATACCTTTTATAAATTTACAACAAAAATTTTGTATATATTTTAAGGTCGAAAGAACGAAACCAACAAAAATTTGTACATAAATTAAATTGATTATTATTTTTACTTTGCATTATTATTTTTTTTAATTTAATTAATTATTAAATTTTCTTCAAAAAAAAGCAAAACCATTATTATTCCACCATTTAGTCATGATGATGGCTCACCTTGTTACATAAATTTTAAATGTTTTCGGTTAGGTTTTTCTTAATTTTTTTTTGTAGCTAGGTCTATATAAGTTTATTTCTTCAATTTATTTTATTTCATTATAAAAAAAAGGATTCTCTATATCCTCAATCCACAAAAAAAAAAAAAAAGGAAATTTTTTTTTATGCCACATGCTGGTGGTTTCCTCATTAGTGTGGATCCCGCAGCGAATAGTATACACACTGATTTTTACGTGAAAAAAATTTACTGCTTGCTGTGAAAATAATTTTTATTTTGTTATATTATTATTTATTCTTTTAATGATCATCATCACCACCGCCACTAGCACCAAAACTTTGTAAAATAAAATATAGGAGTATATCTTTTCAAAACTTCAGGATAAATTCCAAATTGTATCAATTAAATTATGTATGTGGAAATAATGATAATTTTATATTTTTACTGCTGGCCAGGACATCACTATTAAATGAATAAAATATTTTAGAAAAAAATAAATAAATTTTGAAAACCACACCTCATTTACCTGCAAGGATAATAAAATAAATGATTAACACAATTTATTTATTTTTTATTTTTGGGAAATAGTTGATAGTATGGGTTTGTCCTATCATGATGGACGGATGGTTATTTGTTATGTGGGTTTGGTGTTGAAAATTTTCCACCAACAATAATAATTTTGAATAATTTATGAGAATCCTTTGTCATTTATAATTTAATTGATACAATTGAATGTATGTATTAATTATAAACAGAATATTAAATAATATATATATATTTAATAGAGATTTTCAATTTAGTCGAAATGGGGAAGGTTGAAGTTTGCCATGGTAGGTGGTAAAACTTTAATATGGACGATGTCAGCAGATATATTAAAATTAGTTTTTATTTTATCGTGACTATACTTTATTATATACAAGTAAAAAATAATTTTTTATTTCTTTAATTAAATGTAATTATTTCGGAGGATGACATGATGACAGAATTTTAAAAGGATATACAAAACTATTGAACTAATAAAATTTGATTCAGGATAAAATTCAAAAAATTTAAAAAGTTGATTATAAAAAATGAAAGAATGCAACCAGGAAATGTTGCAAATTTTGGTTATTTTAGAATACTGAATTAAATTATGCGCATGACCTTGTCATAATCACAATTTACTAAGGAACTAAGGTGTAATAATTCAAGAATTTCTAATAGAACAATAATAATATATTTATTCGAAATAATTATAAGCTTCGTATATAATTTTTATATCTATTTACAAATTTTTAAAAATATAATGTATTTAAAACCACATTAATTTTTTACAAATTATTCAATTTTTTAATAATAAAGTTTGACGTACATTATAATTATATGTTAAATGTTAATATTCATTATATTTTTGTGTCTACACATTTTCCGTAGGTTATCATATTTGTAAATATTTTAAATTTAAATTATGATCAGATATTGTTTATAATTTGATAATATTTTTGAAATATTAAATTGGATTATTGTTATAAATTGCAAATTATTAAATATTTAACTAAATATTCATTAAAAATATTCAATTAATTTATAATTAATATGCAAATTAAAAATAAGATAATTAATTTTTTTTTCTGTTTTTGTTAAAAAAATTATTTATGTATCAATATTATTAATTTAGAGCAGTATAATTAGTGGAATTTTAATTGTATCATTACTATACCATTTTGAATAAGATTCATATCATATGCCTGTTTACAATACATAAAGTTGGAAGTTTTACATATGTACTAATTATAGTTATTTTATTAAATTTCAGTTCTTATTTAATAAATTTAATAGAAAAACACAATTTTTCGAAATAACCTTTCTACCTTTAAACAGAATTAAAAAAAGGTCTGTAATATCCTTAAAATAGAAAACCCCAAAAATACTATCAAAGAATTTTCTCTATATAATTCTAATTATAGAAACAAAACAGCAGAAATGTAAAAATTCTAAAAGGATCACAGACAGAAACTTTTACTTTCAGGTTTGAATAGGTCTATTAATAAATTGTTGGTTTTTTGTATACAAAGTCGCTTGCAATATTAATGATTTTGGTCTGCTTTAATTATTTTTTTTCTTTTCAACATTTTGTATAAATAATTAAAAAAAAAAACCAAGAAATTTTATTTTTTCCTGACCATTTTTTTGTATATACTCGTAGTTAATTAAAAATTATTGATTTTGACTTTAGGCAATTTTTAAATATTTTATTATAAAAAAAAATGAACATTTTTGGTATTCACATAAAAATATTTAAATATCCCGCATCAGAAGAATTTTCATAACAAGCAAAGTAATATATACATATTTCAAAAATAAGTTATTAAAAATTAATTTGAATTTGTTTCTTGTATAATGAATTTCTACAATAATTTAAAAAATATCATTAAAACTTTGATGAATTATGAATTAATTATAAAAATTTAAAGTAACAAATTATGTACTTACAAAATTCGATTTTTGTAATCTTTTATAAAAAATTTTAACTTTTAAATTTAAACACTTCAAACTTTATTGAATTTCGTAACAATTCCGAGTTGACTTTTTACTGTCGGAAATTTCGTCCTAAGAAATTTTTGCAAACTAAGCAATTTTATTTAAATTTTGAGTGATATTCAAAAGTCTTTCAATAAATTCCATCAACAATATTAAACTGATGTTGACATAACTATTATTTATCTTAAATTTAATTTTCATCAAAAACCATTTCACACTTTCACCTATTTTTTTAAAAAAACTATCTATTTTTTAGTTGTTGAAAAATCAACGTTTCACAATTTCCAAACACTTTTCCAAATACAAAATTTTAAAAAATAAAACTTTAATCTATAAATACGAAAAAAAAAATCTCTAAAGAATTTTTCCAAAACTATTTTTCGCAACTCATCAGAAAAACAATAATAAAAAAAATATCAACTGAAAATTCTAAAGTTGAAAATGATTTACTAATACATGTGATAACTCTTTCAACTTTATTTTTAGTTAAATTTCAAATTTTCCTCAAAATTGGGCTCTGAAAAATAAAGTTTTTCGCATTTTCTTTTTTTTTTTTTGGAAAACTTTTCTATGATAAAAAAGTTGTTGTTAGTCGAATAATAACCTTTTAAAAAAAATTCTATTTTCTATTTAAAATCTGAACAATAACACAAAAAAAAAATGGGAAAAACAAGAAAATTATGAACAACATTTTCTATACCACCAACCGTGCAAATCTATTCCTTTACCCAAAAGCAGTAGCAGAGCACAGCATTGTCAGTAATAAAATTTATATATTATTTTTTATAGTAGCCGAAAAAAGATGAGTTTTTCTTGATATTCACTCAGTGGAAATGATAAATTATCATTTTTACAAAATGATTTGCACAAAAATAATATTTATATTTTTTTTGTGAATTTCCTTGCCAAGACAAAAAAATATGAAAAGGAAAATCCATTTTCAATTTTCTTTTTTTTGTTGGAAACTTTTTGTTATCCTTATTTCAAAAAAAAAAATAAGTTATAGTTATGGAATTTATGAATTCCACACCAGGTTTAGTAGTAAGGGTCAACGATCGAAAATAATTTAATTTAAGAAAATTTTCATAATTATTATTTTCCTGGTTCATATCCTTTTTTTTGCTTTCTTTCCAATTGAGATTTGTATCCGAATTTCCTTAATTTTTTATTTTCTAAAATTTACATTTGATCGAAGTCAAATTTACATTTGATCATTTACTGGAGATGTTTCGACTAATGGCATCACTTCTATATTTTATTAAAACTGAAAAGTTCTTATTAAAGCCATGGAATTAAAAAATGATTAAATATATGAAGAGATTTTATAAAATGCTTAGAAAAACGATTAAAAATTAACAAACTTTAATGCGACAACTTGTTTTTCTATTGCATAACTTTTATGATTCCTAAAATTTGTTTAATCCAAAATTGTGGCTTAATCTAAAACATTTACATGCGTACAATAAACTTTATTTATTCGTCAAGAAAATTAGTGTTATAACATTTCCAAAAACTCCAAAAAAATATAAAAAATTATAGAAAATTTTATTATAAATCTTAATAGAATTTAATTTAATTTTTAATATCCTTATTAAAGTTTTATATTTTATATCCTTCTTAAATTTTAAGAAACCAAAATTTTGCAATTGAAACAGACTATGAATATTTCCAACCAACAAAGATTAAAACAAAATGAACAATGAAAAAAAGAAACTTTTCTTACCCAATATGTCAAAAAATACACAATAATATTTCAGAAAATGGCAAAAAAGTAAAAACGAGAAAATGAAGAAAACTTTTTCAAATATTTTGCATACATATTGCAAGTCATGTTAATGTTTGATCCTTTTTTCTATTATTATTATTTTTCGGTCCAAAAATTATTAATTCGTACTAAACTACCAAAAAGTAAAATATTATTTTTCAAATAATTTTTCTATATGTGCCAAAAATAATAAGAAAAAGTTATAAATTTTTTTTTTTTGTGTTTACTCAAAAACTGACAAAAATATTATTTATTTTTTTCATTTGGGATAAACTTTTATCTTTTTGAGAGTCAAGTCATAATTGTATTTTATATTTTTAATGTTATTTTGTTAATTCAAGTAAAACATAGAAGTGTTGATGTAAGTTCATTTTTAAAATTTGTCATTTCAGCAATTTAAAAAAGAATTAAATTTAAAAAAAATAATTTCTCGTTTATATTTGGTTTATTAAATTTTCAATTAAGTAATGTGAGTCTTTATACTATTAAACCGTGTATCATCATTAATTATATTATTCAAATAGTCGAAAATTTATTTAAAAAAATATTAAATTTAAATTGATTCTTGTATAAACTAGAAATAGTTAGCAATTTGTCGTATTTTAAATGTTATAAAATTTGAAAAATTTCAAGAATTATCTTTAAGCAATTGAAGTTTTGCATTTTAGAATTAAGATTATAAAAAAATCAGTTAGTTACTTTATTCATTGAATTCCAACAAATTCAATGAAATTTTCCAAACAATTTTTACGATAAACTTTAACAAATCTTCAAATATGTTTATAACGAATAAAAAACCAAAATTTAATCTTATTTCTTATTTCTTAAATACAATATTAACACTTCTTCTTTATGTTTTAGTGATTTCCATTTAAAGTACCACACATAGAGATACATTTTAGCAAAAAATAAAAAATATCGAAAGTTTTTTTTTGAAATTCACTTCAAAACTTTCCAGACAAAAGAAAAATATTTGTTATCATCTATTTTTTTTTTTTTGAAAAATCATTTAAGTCCTTTTATTTATTTACTGATCATCCTCTTTAAATGAAAAATATAAATTAAATATTTAATACATTTATTCCGATTTAAAATAAGAAAATTTTGAAATGTTTTTTAAGTATGAAATTTTTTATATTTCTTATACTATCAAAAAAAAAAAAAAATATTTACATACATTTATTTGCTCCTACTTTTTTTCATAATTTTAAATCTAATAAAAGTAAATCCACCAAAATTCAAATATAAATATTTTTCTAAAATCGCACACATAAGGAAAAGAAGTGAAAAAATCACGTAAGTAACTTTACACAAATATGACAGATAAATCAAGGAAAAGAAACAGGAAACTTTTTCGCGTTACGTAAATCTTTTATATACTATTTTTTAGAGAGAAACACGCTGATATTATTTATATAAGTTTCTTTTTTGAAAATATTATTTTTCTTTTTCGTATTTGTTCTACAAGGTGAAATATTTCGTCTAGTAGGTGAAATATTTAAATACTTTAAACATTTATCATGAAACTGGAAATATTTTTCATACATATACACATTTTCTTTTCTTTTTGTTTCTAACATAAATATTGTTAACAGGAGCAAATTTTTTTGGAGATAAAAAGTAAAGTTTTGATATAAATTCTGGGGTTTGTTCACGCTTAAAGTAAAATCAAAAAAATTAAAAATTTGGTAGAATTTCTGATTTTACATTAATCTTTGGTAAAAAAATGCAATCAAAATTTAATATTTATTCAAGGTTTGTCTTCTTAACATTGGAATTTCTTAGCCTATTTTAAATTTGTATCATTTAATTTTAATCCAATGTATTAAAACTTATTGTCCACAACCAACATAAATGCAAACATAATCTTCAGACTGGCAAATTGTTATTAAATTGCTAGAAAATCAAGAAATATCTGTTTAGTAAAACATTTGCGTTAAAGTAAATTTTTGAGAATATTTTTATAAATATTGAACATAAATAATATTATGTTTAAATGATTTGAAATAAACAAAACTTTTGCAAATACGGTTTATCGTTATTTATTATTTAGTACATAATTACAATATCCTTTTAGGTATTCATATTTTAGAGATATTTTCATTTTGCAATCAATACTGGAAGAATTTAACAATTTATTGAGTAGAAAAACTAATTTAAGGATAGAAATTTTGAAATTTGTTAAATATTTTGTCAAATATTTATGAAATTACATAAATTTTATTAATTGTTGAATATATTACTTAATTTCATGAAAATATGTATATAACAGCACTCTAGTTCAGACCAATAAGATTTGGAATGTATAGGAATTTTACTAATAATTTGAATAGTAAAATTTTTGAAAAATCTTACTCCTATTATACAATTTTCTATTTTGTAAAATTTGAATTTCTTCTAAAATTTGAATAGATATATTTTTATTCTTCAAACAAAATATTACATAAATTTCATAAAACTAAAATTAAAATCTACTACAATATTTTCTTTACCATCACGTCCTTTTCAAAACAAAAATTCACTCAGTCAGAGTCAGTATATAAAAAACCAATATAAAAACTAAAATTATTTTGTAACTTTATGCATTATACAACACGTAAACAAAAATCGGCGACAGGTGTTATTATTATGCAAAAATGATTTCTCTAGGAATATGGTTTAATATTTCTTCCTTCTTTTTTTTTTGGAAAACTGATGTTGCAATTTGCAATGAAAATGCACTTGACTAGATGGATTTTCATGTTCAAAATGTTTATTTTTCTCCCCAAATTTTGCATTCAAATAGAATTTTTATTTACAATATACAAACATAAATTTTCAATGATGGTACATAATTTTCCAAAACAGAAACGTTACTCTATCGAAATAGACTTGTTAGTTAATTTAACCTGTTTTTTTTTTTTGAAAATATTATAAGAACACAAAAATATTGCTGCAACATCATCAAAAAAATATATTTGAAAAGTTTTTTCCTCATTTCGGGAACAACAGGTGGAAAAATATATTTGCTTTTTCTTTCAATATATTTTGCGAAAGAGTTTAAATATATATTATGTAAAAAGTACTTAAAATCATGTTGAGTTTTAATTGACTTTTGACAGGACATAAATTATAAAAAGAATTAATTAATTTATGTTTTTGCGAAAACATAAAAATAAAGTTTTATTTTGTGCTTTTTATAATAACAACAAAAAACTGGTGCCAAATTGTTTTATTAAGTGGATATATATTTGATATATGTGAAAATTTTTAAATTACAAATTAATTATTTTGATAATTGATATTTTATGTAGGTGGAAAATTGTTTGTATACAGAATTTTAAGTGAACATTGAATTAGATATTGATTTTTTTGGATAGATTTTTATTTCTGATATTTTTCATTTGAAAATATCAGAAATAAATTCTATTTTTTAGCCGAATCAAAGGCTTTCCTTCAAATGCCTCTGGCATGCGCCGCTTGTCTATAGCTTCCAGTGATACACTATCTTTCTAACGAAGATAGGGTCTTCCTCTTCTGCGTTTGCCCTATGGGTTGGCATTAAAAATCGATTTTGCTGGAGCATTGCCTCTCATCCACGCGTCGTGACCTAGTCGCGCTTCTTAGTGAATCACTGAAAATTTATTACATGCAACCTGTTTTTTTAAAATTAAATTAATTCCTAAAATTGGAAAATATATTATAATGGTAATAATATATCTCCTACCATTCCATTTGGGCTTTCCATACCCAAAAGAAAACATAATATTTTCATTTAAAATTTTCATCAATTTAGGTGGATATTAATAGAAATTAGTACATTATATAAAATTGCTGAAATTTCTATATTAAAATCCTATAATACTTCAAAACTTTCAATAATAAATAATTTCAAAAAGATTGTACAAAGCTTTTAATATATAAAATAAATTTAACATAATATATTAACCTATTTTTTTATGATAAACATTTTGCTTCATTTTCATGGTTGATCATAAAAATGGTTTTAAAAAAAAAAATATATTCAAAAATCTACAGTCATAAAAACGAATTATCGGGAAAACAAATGATCCAATAACACTACTGTTATTAAATAAACCAATTTTCCTTTCATAATAACATTAATTTAAGAAAAAAAATTATATAAGTACACGATAAGTTGAAAATCTAGTAAGATTTTTATTTGACATTAAACTTTTAGCTATATTCATTTTCTTGAAGAACGATAAAACTTTAGAATGAGCAACGGGGAAAAATTATTGTTAAGTGAAAAATCATAAAAATAAATAAATATTTTATGATCGTATTTTTTGTGGTGATGGTAAAATTTTCTTTGATATAATATTTATTTATTAAATGAAATTTGTCTATAAATAATTTCTTTTTATTGGTTTTTAGAATTTATTCCAGTCGATTAATGATTTTAATAGAAAAATTAATAAGAGCAGAAAAATAACTAGACTAAAAAAATTGTAAAAAAAAAAAATGATGAAAATATTTATGAAATATCATCGTAAATATATTAATTTTTCTTTCCTTTTGGCAATTACGTGAAAGTCAGTCGTAACAATTTGATTTTTCAGATTTGTTAAAATTTATTTGTTATTAATTTTTTTTTGAAAATATTAAAAACTACTACGAAGATGGCTTCATGTATAAATATTAGACCCTTCGGACTCCTTTGTGAATTCAAACTAAATAAATAATAATATATATGAGAATAATTTCAGTTTAATATTCAATTTTTAAGATTAAAGATGCATTAAAATAGAAATATTTCTCCATCCTTGTGCAACGAAATTATTTATAAAAACAAGTATATACTTTTCAAATTCATACAAATATGATACGCAACCCTCCCAATTTAAATTATAAACATTCCTGAGTCTCCCTTTCCATTATCTCCATCCAAATTATCTCAGACATAACATATCATTTGCATAGCTCCAACGCCAACAAAAGCATTGAGCCCCACCTCACAAATACCCCAACAAAATAAATATATAAACAAAGCAATGAGAGAATGGGAGCATATTTAAAATCGTATTTTAAGTGAAATATGATATGACATAAAATGAGTTTGTTTATTTGCAGTCCAATGACTTCTGAGCCTCCCTGGATCCCCCAAAAAAAGGAAAATTAAGAAAAAAAAAAATTATCATGTAAAATTTAGATAACACGGGGAATATAAAAGTAGATTTTATAGGAAAAACTTTTCAAATTTTACGAATCCTTTTTACATTTTACATTTATTTATTTTTTGGGGGTTTTGTATTTCCTTGTTACGCGGGGATTCCTTAAGGTATAATGGTATATAAAATGAATTACTTTTACTATTTCCTATATCTCTTTTAAGCATACCGTCATATAAAAATACTCGTTCCATTTTATAGTCGTCGTTATTGTCGCAGCAAGTAAAGCTTTGCTTCATCACAAAATTATGTGTATAAGATTAAAGGAGGGTAAAATTTTTATTCTGTGCATTATGTATATAGAAGAGTATCAAAGCGAAAAGCATTATGATGATATAATAATTCTTGTATGTTTATAGTGAAATTGGGAATGTGTGCACTTTAAAATGTGTTAAATTTATAAAATATAATATGTATAATAGCAAATTGGAATCCCGAATAATATCCTTATAAGATGTAACATATATTTTTTTTATAATGAGATATAAAGAAAATATGTATGATGCCAGTAAACAGCATATTTTCTCAGAGGTGTTAAGAATATCACTCTAGGGGAATTTTTTGATGGTTTTGCTTTAAATAATAATATTTTGTTTCTCTCTTGATTTATTCAAGATGAAAGATCAAGACGATAATGCTTTAATTTAATATTCCTTTTCTTATGTATCTTTCTTAAGTTTATATTGTTTTAAGTAGATATTCTTAAAGCTTTTAGGATATTTTTTTAGAAATAAATTTTTCTTTGCAGACTTCGGTTTTAAGGATAGTAAATATGCATAAGTACATAATGCCTTGAAATATCATTCACTTTATGTGACAATAAGTGGCATCTTATCAAATTATATAATTTTAAAAAATTCTTTACTTTTTCTATTGAAGATATTAGTGTTTCTATGGTTAACATTAATTAAAGATTCTATATTTTCTACAGGAATTACAACTAATGTTGACATTAGTAATAATTCATATCCAAGAAGGTTCTTATTTAAATGATAGTTTCAAAATATTTATATATAACCAACGATACTGAATTTTAGTTCAAAATTCTTCCATAACTAAATCTCATAAAGTCACTTTATAGTTCACTTATATTATGAATTATAAAATCAATTTTTACTTATATAAATTTTTATTTAGTTAATTAATTTCTGTAAAATTGTATTTTAATTAAAAATTATTATAACTATTTTTTTATGAATAATTAAAATCAAAGTAAAATTTTATAAATTTAATTTTCTTAACTTTTCTTTTTTTTTTAACAAGAATTTAAATATAATTTTTTTTTTATTAATTTCACTTAAAAAATTAAACACTGAAAAATATGAATTTATTATTCATAAAAATAAGAATTTGTTTGTGTTTAAAATACCCGCACTTTAATAAAGCTATCATATAGTATAGTCTATAGTGTATTAGAAAGCTGTGAAGGTTCATCAATCATGAAGTCATTTAATTTAATGTTTCAACGGTTTGACAGCCGCTATATAACAAAATAAAATGAGAAAAATCAAGAGAAAATTTATATTATTTAGTAAAGGCAATTTTAAAAGAAATAAATTTAAAAATTGTGATGGATTATTTCAAAGAGTTTTTTTTTTGTTGGTGGATGAATAATCTGAAATTTTGTATTCGAATCCAACCACGAATCACAGCTGAACCAAATATATTATGGCTATATCCTATATTTAAATAGAGTATCAATTTTAATTACTTAACATTTATTATAAACTCTTTTTAAGGATAATTACCAAATTTAAATATAGCACCATTATTTTTACGGATTTTTTAGTTAAGAAAAATCCAAAAAATTTTAAAATTTCGCATAAATCGATATTTTAAATTATATTAAATTTTTAAATTATTCAAAATTAAGATTAATTATACTAAAAATTAATTTTAACATAAAGATTTATCATAATTAGTTCTACTAAAAGAGGAACTAGTCATAAAGTAAGTATAAAGTCATAAAGTTTATTAAAAATTCAATTATTAAAAGTAAATTTGAATTTAAAAAACAATTAAATATAAAAAAGCTAAATTATTGTATTTCTATATCTGTAGCATCTTAGTGATAAGAACTTGAAGGAAATTTTATGTAAAAATTTTTATGTCTAGACCAAAATTTAGGTATTTGAACCTTTCCAATGCAATTTGTAGAAAATCATAATTTCGTTTACTCTGGAGTCAATAATTGTAACCATAGTAAATTTTACTTCTTGAAAGCCGTTCAGAAGCTCGAACTTCCCACCATAGCATCCTTCGATTAATCTATACTGTATTTCATATTATTTTATCCACTTAATGAATTATTTTTTGTTCAAATTTTCTTAGCAACACATTTTTTTTTACTTTTGACAATAATTATGAAACGAAGAATTATCAAATTATTTTCATATTTTAAAATAAATACAATTAACCATGTCTAAATATATTGGTAGAAAAGGTCCCAAGCGTTTGAGTAAGTTATTAAAAATATTTTAACATTTCCAAATAAATTTATAACTAAAAAATTTATTACAGGTTCATTGGGCAGATGGGCATATAACCTATCAGGATTTAATCAATTAGGTATAAAAATATATTTAATATTTAATAGAACTTTTTATTAATCTATAGCTCTCTATTAAACGATAGGACTTTTACATAATGATTGTATGAGTGAAGATGTATTTCCAGATGTAAATGAAGCTGTACGTCGTTTACCAAGCTATTTATATGATGAAAGAAATTATCGTGTTATAAGAGCATTACATTTATCAATGACAAAACAAATATTACCTAAAGCTGAATGGACCAAATATGAGGAAGATGTTAGATATTTAGAACCTTATTTATTGGAAGTAATTAAGGAGCGTAAAGAACGTGAAAAATGGGAAAGAAAATATTAAAATATTTTATTTAGTTTCAATATTATTGTAAATTTATTAGTTTGTGCTTGAGGCGAGGAACACATTCAATAAAATATTTCTTATTAAAAATTCAATATTTATAATTGTCATTAATTCAATTTCAAATATAAATTCATATGGGTAATATTATATTATTAGGTTTATTGGGTATATTGTCTATGTAAATAATCATTGAGATTATGTGTACTTTTATACATAAATTAATTCATACATTTCAATTTACTCTATATATCTAAAAATTCACACTTTATTGATACATTAATATTAGAAATTATAATGAATAAGAGCTTTACAAGAATTTAGAAATGCATATTAAGTAAATTAGGAAAAGAGAATTAAACTATGCATACATATTATTATTTGTATAGTACAGAAAAATAATGGGTTTGTTAATTATGGTCCCATAATTAACCAAATTTATTTGGTATAAATTAATAATTACATTTTAAGTAAAATATTACAGTATTCAAGATTATATAGATTTATACTAGCTTGAATCTTTTAACCAGAATTAGTAATTTTTATTTGCTCAATAATTTGCTTGTGGTAAAAATTAATTCAAAATATGATTTTTTATTCCTAAATTAAAATATGGAAAAATATTGAAATTAAATTTAAGAAAATCATCACAAATTAAGAAATTCTCAATAGTCCATTTTATATCAATGTTTATAATAAATTAATTGAGTAATATTTCATTATCTTTTATAGAAAATAATAAATTAATATTTGAGTAAATATAATAAATTATTTAATGGATTTTACCAAAAATTTTAACAAATATTATTAAATTTTCATTTTTTATAGTATACAATATAGTAACGATACCAAAAATAAACAAATTTTAGATAACATTATTTTATAGATATTAAATTAATATTTGTATATAAAATAAAAATAATTGATGGGTGATGATGTATAAGATTTTCAATTCATTATAATATACATAACTAAAAATGATAAAATTATTGAAATTTATGTAAATATTATGTAGAGATAATAATATTTGCTTAGAGAGTAATAATAAATAGAAATTATTATTATATTTTCTATATTGGTATATAGACTTTAATTTTCAAATTGAATAATTTATAAAATTACTTAATATGGCTTTTATCTATATAGTAGGAGTGAGTATAAAATAAAATTTATCTATTACACAGAATTAAATTAAAATAAATTTGTTTTTAAAAATAAATTTATATCTGAAAATTTCTAATATTTTCATTATTATCTCATTTGAAACATATTTTATTTCATTTTTTTTTTAATAAACTCCTATTATATAAATATATTTAAATATTTTATTCTATAATTATCTTCTTTTTTGTAGATAATAATTTAATAATTTTTGAAATTTTTTTTTCCATAAATAACAAAATCCTCTTTGCTAAAGAAAACTTTTGCTAAAACACAAAAATACAACAAAATGATAAAGGAAATAAACGATATAATTACTTAATTTGACAATTGCCTGAAGCTAGAAAAAAAAAACGAAGACAAAGAATTAAACTAAAATCTTTACAAACAATCATTATAAATAAATTTTTTAGAATATCTCATCGTTATAATCTTATTTCTCCAAAAATTATAGGAAAAGATAAAACTTAACCTTAACAGAACAAAACAACAAAAAAAAAGTTAGGAAAAAGGAAGAAACAATCTTAACCCATAATGGCTCATGGCTGGCGAAATATTTTTGCACTTTTTTCCCAACTATTAAAGCTTTACAATGATTTTAAAATCTGTCTGATGAAGATAAATGTCCATTAGGTAAAATTCCTTTTATTTATATTTTTTTGTAAATTTTCTTAAAAATTCAATGTGATGTCTGATATAATTTAAAAGAAAAATTGTTTTAGGTAAGCAGACAAATAAATAAAGGATTTGTAAAAATTTTCAAATAATTTTATTTTTGTTTTACTAAAAGGAAATTTTAAAGGTTTAAATATGTACATAAATATAAATTATTATAGATAGATTAAGGTACAATAAAGTCTAGATAAGTTAACAAATGAAAGAAAATGAATTGAAATGCTACATGATTTTTTTGGAATTTGTATGGGTGAGGGTGTTTAGGGATAGTTGGAAAATTTACCTTAAATTGTACAAAATTATGGATATTATAGTGGTATACCTTGAAATATATTTTTGAAATATTTGTAAAAAATTTCTAAAGAAATCAATAAGTCAAGACTGCATTAAATAGCTTTATTATCCTGGGCTCTTAGTAATTTCTTTATTATGTTTAAAATTTGTCACAAATCGTGAAAATTAATTATGCACATAATAATACTTGTAATCAAATAATACTTGTAGCCAACAGGTCTTGTAATCAAATACGTTTTAATTTTAGGTAGCTTTACATACATATAAGACTATATTAAGTATATACACAAATTGAAATTTTTTCAAAAAATTAAACTAAACATTTTCCAGTCTCAAATGTGGAAGTCATTTAAAATTGTGTCTATAAATTTTACACTTAAAACTTTTCTATATTTTCATTTAAATAAATCAATACTATAATTTTGTTTTCGAAATTGATTAATCTTTTAACTTAATATTTCCTTATTTTATATTATCCCTTCTGAAACATTAAGCAAGTATAGTAAAAACAAAAAACAAAAAATATATCCTTAAGCTTAAAATAAATGCAAAAATTATGTACAACCATTAATCGTAAGCTTAATTTCTCCCTTGTTCTTTAAGGATAAATTGGTTAAGTAAAAGAAAAATGCATAGTTTGGAAGAAACAAAAAATATAAAAATTAATAGAAAAGCTGTAGTGTGCAAATGAAATATTGCACAACATTTACGATCAATTATGGAAGTGATAAATTATTAAAATTTTTTGTTTTCATGAAAAATACAATTTATTAATTATATTTAGAAAGAAACATCAAACATTAGTTATTTCTAGCAATTAAGTTTTGGAGAATTTTTTTTTTTTGAATTTGTCAACGTAAGAAGAATTTAAGTAAGTAGAAAAAATCCTTGTCCTTGTACAAATAAAAAAATTTAAAACAAATTTCTTGTGTTGATTGTTTCCACTTGAAATTATAATAAATGAGAAGTGGTACTAATATCGCTGCTTCATCTCAATTATTGCTTAAAATCTATAGTATAAAATCAATTTAAACAAAATTTAAATATTTAATTTCTTATAGAAATAAATATTAATTTATCCTTTCTGTTTTTCTGTCAATTTTCCTTTAAATTTAAATTATCTTAAAGTTATCTAATATATTAATATTAAATCTTATTTGATATTCCTTAATATTTAATTGATTTTTAACTGGACTAATAATTAAATTATCCTCCTCATCAATTTGTGTGTTATCAACTGAAATAAATTGTATAATTCGAATTTGTTTTCAAAATTATCAATTTCAATTACATAAATTCGTTCTTAAGTAGTCATATCGTTTATAATAGCCGATTTTATACTGGTAAAATGAGCAATTTATTTAAAACAGAATAAGAACAATTAATTTTTGTTTAAAAAACAGAAATTTGCAATATTTTCTTATTAAAATGAATTTGGGATATGAAATGAAATTGATTTTTAACATTGCCAACACTGTGTTTGTCTTACTTACATCACAAAATGTTTACCATAGACATTTATACAATATTCTCAATGATACTCTAGTACGGTTGACACAACAACTTAAATAATATTCTTCTAACATATTAATCAAACCCAAGATAAACATAAAAAAATGCATTTCATAAAATATTCTGACTACATCGTTCCCATAAAAAAAACAATTTTTATAAAATTTCCTCAAATAAAAAGGATATTAAAAAAAACTGCAGGACTTACGGCTTGCCATTTTATAAAAGATATAATCCTTAAATTAAATGCTCTTATTTGTCTGCTTTTAGGTTTTATATTTTAATTTTATCAATAAATTTTACCACAAGAAAGGAATACAAACATAAAATCAACCCTTAAAGAATTTCTGTATAACATTTATACCTGATCCACTCATCCTTTTACGTTTTATAATCCTTCGAGTATACTTCGCTGTCACCTGATCTCAACCATTTTTTTTTTTAATAAAAAAGTAAGATATTCTTATGTACACAAAGTTTTTTGTTGTATGGTGTAGTAACCCCCAATGTTACAAGGGTTGATTTTATATTTGGTATGTTGAAAACGTATCGTCAAAATGCGTTATTATGCGTAATATAACAAGGAAATAATAACAAGCGAATGGATAAAATTTATCTTCGATAATTTAAATTTAAAAATTTCCTCTATTTTTTTTTTGCATACGGAATAAGTTAAATTCTTTTGGGGATTATGAAGGGAAATAAGGAATTTTCATTTTGCAAAAAAAAATGAAAATTGTAATATATTTTTTTTTTGTATTCAGATTCCTTTAAAAAACAAGCATAAAAGAGTTTAGTCATCAACTCTTTCGTTAAAAGGTAAATTTCTTTATTTGAAGCCAATTAATTTGTTTATTTTTACAAGGTGACTTTTGGATTCATTTAGATTTTTTAAAACTATATTTGAAATAGAGATTTTTTAAATGGTTTTCCGAAATAATATTTTTGCGCACTGATACCGGATAATTAATTTACGGAAAATATTTGAAAAAGATTTATTTAATATTTCAGTTCGAGTTTTTCAGTTCAAATGAACAATTTTACAATTAAAGTTTAGGATTTTACAATTCTAAAAAACGATTATACAATTCATTTTAAAAATAAATATCGTCTTTTACAATTATTGTAAAATCGTTAACCTGACCTGTAAATGGTATAAAATTGTTGGTCCTTCATATTCCACTTGATCAAATTCTATATACTCTCCATTAAAAACATCCTGTAATTATCGATATTATTTTATTGCTACTGCGAGTTCAAAAATATTCAATAATATTTGTTTAAAAAAAAAGCACGGCATAATAAATTTTTTTTTCAGCCAAGAAGTTTCATGTAGCAATAATATGCGAAGCTATAAATATTAATATTTTCTTTTAGCTTTTCCGAACTAGATTAAAGAAAATTGGTATAAGGGTCGGGAGGCCGGAAAAACTTAAAAAAAAAACTGGCAAAAGATTTATTTACAAAGACATTCGAAGGACAAATTTCAACAAATCACATTGACTTGTTATTGTTATTTTTCGATCATGAATTACATAAACTTTTATTTTTTTGTTGTTATTTTTGCCTTTCTGTTTATTTCGAATATAAATTTATTTACAAAATATAAAAATTTTTGTTACGGAGGATGAAAAATGTGTTGAAAAAGGTGGAATATTTTAGCACCAATGATTGGAAAATGTTTTAGAGTTGGAGGCAAGTTGTGTAGGAAATTTTTTTTGGAATTAATATCATAGTGGTGATTATTAAGCAAAGGATTGTTTTTAATTTAAAGAAGAAAAACCAATTATAAATGTGGAAAATTTAATATTTCAGGGGAGATGCAAAAAATTGGTCTTAGAAATAATAAAAGAGAGGCTTAAGAAATTGGATTTGATTGTTTTAGTGGTGTGGTGATGATAACCTGCGCAATTTACTTAATTTTTATTTTCCTTTTAATCTAGATAAATATAAATATCCTTACCATGCATAAAATAGTAGGCTAAATTTCACTGATAGCACTGATAGTCTGGAATTAATAAAAAATTTTCTTTAGAGATCAGCAACTTAAAATGTCTTGAATTGAATTTACCTTTCAAAAAATAAATTTTTCCTCTAAAAATTTGTCAGTGTTTGACACCTTATTTTTTTTTTTTTTCATTTCGATATTTCTTTAAATTTTTACACAAATTGATCCTGAAAATTAGCATAAATATTGATTTTTCTACGTCACTAGATTTAAATAAAATAAAATACTCAAGGGAGTCTATGAACGTTTTTATTAGGATAAATTTTATCAAGGATTTTATTTTTTACCCAAAAACTGTTTTTATATATTCAAAGTTTTTATATAATATAAAAATTTTTTTTTTTTTAAAGAATAAAGTTTTTTTTTATCAATAAAAAACGTCCCAAAAGAGTGGGTAATTTTTTTTTGGATAGGAAATTTATGTATCGAAATTGAAATTTCGCACATCTTGTGAATGAAAAGGGTTTACATTTTTTATATATATATATTTTTTTTTTTGGAAAAACCTTTCAACACATGCACAGATTGTTTTTCAGGACTATGACGTTCGTGTGAGCTATAATTCTGGCTATATACTTTTCCTCTATTTTGTCTGGCAGTCAAAAATCCTTTTTTTTTTAGATATATTTGTTATAAAGCCAAATAAATCCTTGATTTTCCATACTGTAATAAAAACAAAAAAAAAATTCCTATGGTGTGGAGCAGTTTTTAAGATAAATTTTCAATTGAAATGAGATTTTATATTTTGAATGTTTTATTATTTTTTTTGTATTCCACAAAAATAAAAAAAAAACTTAAGTGCATAAAATTGAAAAATAAATTTATCTATTTTATAGGGAA
This sequence comes from Empis stercorea, assembly GCA_949752835.1. NCBI lineage: Eukaryota > Metazoa > Arthropoda > Insecta > Diptera > Empididae > Empis > Empis stercorea. The sequence continues at coordinate 16,268,062 of OX457088.1, read as the reverse complement.
AAAAAAGATTTAAAATATTTTTTTAAGTGGCTATTTAAAATTATTACAATTTCTTTTATTTCTCATTTCAAATTGAAAGGAAAATAAAGAGAAAATTTAATATATATTTTTTATTTTATATAATACGGTACTAAAGAAAATATCAGGGAAATTTATGAATAGGCTACTTGGGATTGAATACTAATTGGTAAGTAAATATTATAAATTAGCATTTAGGAATTTTGTATAATTCATTACTTATTTTTTTTCGGGGAAATTTATAAGGAAAAGTATTTTTTTTCTGTCTGTACAGAAAATTTGGTCTTTTTTTCAGTATCATATTCAAATAGAAAAATTGTCTATTTTTAGGGGTAAATTATAGTCAGAAAATATTTTAACAGGTAAAATCGTAAAATGGAAGTGAATATATTTATAATTAAATCCGAATTTTGCTTACAAATATTAAACCTTTTCTTATTATAAAGCTTGTATACTTAAAAAATATTATTGAGAAGGTAAATTTTGATAACAAGAACGCTGTGTATTAGCAAGGACTATTCTAGAATTATATCTATGGTCAAGAGAGATAAATACAGAACTGAGAAAAATAAAAAAATTCTCTCAAGATTATTACAGTGTACCTTTGCAGAATGTACCAATGTATTTGTGGGACAATCTATATTAGGAATATATACTCAATCACTGCTCAATACAAAAGTAGTCTTTAAATACTGAGAATTAGTGACTGTTAAGAAGTGTATTGAAGTCTAAGAAGTGTGTGCAAAAAGAAGTGACAAGTTAATTATATGAAACATAGAAATTGGTAGAGCCACCATCTAAGTTCAATTTAAAAATAATCGCTACAGGCATATGCATCGCATTTTGTATCATATCATTGACATGCATTTGTCCATTTATTCCCATATAAATGTAAATTGGTGGAAATTTGAAAATTTCCAATGCTTAGCATTAATTTAAAATTATAATTACGTAAAATTTTCTCGTTATCGATGTTAAAAATAACAAGACTGACAACTTCTCAAATTTTTATTCAAAATTAGCTTCTAACAATTTCTAAAAACATCAATTCAAACATAAATAAACATATTTTTCTTTAAAAGAAATTAATTCGTTCCAAATGAAAAAAAAAACCCTTAAAAAACAAAAATCTTTCTAATCATCAAAAATTAAAATAATTTGTAATTATTTTTAATGAAAAGTATTAAATTTTTTTCTGCATAATTATCCCTAAAAATGATAAATATTAATTGTCAAGCTGTTTTTTTTTTCCTTAATTCTAAGGATATTTAAATTTTTTTTTATTTTATTGTCAAGCTTTTTTTAATGAGCTAAAAAAATGATTTTGTAACAATATTTTCTTCTCAACATTTTTTTGTTTGTTTTTGTGGTTCATCTTTCTTCTTCTTCTAATTTCTTTATTGGGATTTTCCGGAAAATTTAATGAAGCATTAAAAATCCTCTTATTTAGTAAAACTGTGATGGCTCTGTGTTATTTGTATATAAAGCAATGGCGGCGGCGGCGGCGGCAACTTCTTAAAATCTACAATTTATCAAATTGTATTTAAAAACTAAAAGGCAAAAATCCTTAAACTTTATTAACCACAAAAGGATTTTTGATATTCTCATTTTCAGATGATGGGTTTTTTTTTCTATGTTTCTCTATCCAGCAACAAAAAAAAATTATATTAAATCTAAAACAAAAAAAAAATGGCAATTTTTCAAATCCAGTTCAGGATTTTTTTTGGGTTTGTGCAAAGAGATTTTAGTTTAGCGGCGTTGAGTCTGGTTGGATTGTTCTTTTTGTTTTATATTATTTTCCTTTTTTTTTGTTCAATGTTTTATGAGAAATTATGTTTAGTCATTTGTCTTAGATTAAATTTTGCGTATATACGCAATAATTTTTTGTTATATATGTATTTGTTTTATTTAGATTTAGAGGATAACAAATTAGATACAAAAATGTTTTCATTAATGTCAATTTTCGAGTTTTTTTTTTGTATCTTTTGATTTTAGTTGAGGAAAAGAAAATTTAATTAAATTACAATTGACTTTAATTTTTAATAAAAATTTATATTTAAATTTTTTACTTTAAATTTACAATTTACAAAATAAATAATTATTAATTAAAGGACATTTACATACTTTCATTATTTTTTAATAAATCATCGTCGTTTTCCCCAACATACATATTAATGTGACAAATCGATTTTATAAGGTTAAATAAAATAAAGCCCAAAAACGGCAAATATATCCATTTTACTTCGATTTAAGCTGAATGGAGAATAAAATCTTTGAATTTTTAATGCCATTTTTCCTTAAAATCGCATTAAAATTTTATGTGTCACTTATAAGCTTATTAGTAATTACCAGCCGGCCATAGAGTCATTTCATTTAATTCTTGTTGCTTGAAAAAGTTGATCATAACTTTAAAAAGAGTTGATCCAAACCTTAATATCTACTTTTAGATAATTCGTATTTACTAAATATTAGTATATTACATCATTATTTGGATATTTGCCAAACTGGTCTTCCAGTTTGATTTATTATCAAATATATTTATTTTAACTTCGGAGTATATAAAATTTCCCAATAATGATTTACTAATTTGTTGTTCAAATATTAAATAAAACTAAATTATCGTAATGATAACTTATCATAAGTTTGTTGAAAAAAAGAAAATAAATGGTTTAGTTAAATTATAAAATATTGAAAAGTGGAAAGTGTATATTAATATTCCTGAAATATAATAAATGCCTGCGTTAATGGTCATCTAAAATATATTTCATCTAAAGTTTACTAAAAAAATTTCAATACATATTTTGTATAATTCTATCTGTAAACATATGTTGTATCACATCTGATTATTAATTCAACATTTTGTAAATTTAATGAAATTTTATTAAAATTACTTAACTGTATTTGTTGATACAAAAACTTCAATTAATAAACAAAAACCATCTTATACTTTATGCAAATATATAAAAGGTTTTGCCATCAGGTATGCAAACATAACAAAAAAGAAAGAAGAAAAAAAACACAATCTTCTCCATCAGGAAATCATTTCAATATTAACATATCCTTAAACAATATCCTAACTGATTACTTTTACCAAAACACAAGAAAGAAAGAAAAATCTTTTATTATATATTCATCACCATAGAAAAACTTAGCGAATCAAAATCACTAGACTTTTAATATAATTTCCCTAAAGATTATCTATTATTCTGGGAATTGCATAATTTCTATACTCTCTTTCGTATAATACTTTCTTCTGAATGCCATTCTAAATATATATATAGAAGATTCTTATAAAATGAAAAAAAAAATAGCGACTCATCATCATTCAATCACAGATAGAGATATCAATTTTTCATATACCTTGCGGCCTTTGTGGGTTATATTGCTTAGCTATATATATATATGCGAGTTGGTTTAAAAGTAGATTTACTGCAAATATATACACATAAATATTTAGTTTATCATGAGTTCAAGTCCTTTTAACACAAAAAAAAAAATATATTTATTTAACTTTAAGGAACAAAAATATCAGGATATCCTTGTTTGATTCTTTCGTATATAAACGAGGAATAAAAAATGTTATTGTACGCGCGGTTGCACTCTAAATTGAATGACAGCACAAGAGGAAAAGGAGGAGGATATAGGGATAGGCTTTACTGGTATATAGAGGAGTATTATATTATAATAGTTCTTAATGGTTCGGTTAGATATTTTATTTTGCCATCTTAAGATTAAATCCCTTAAGGGTATATGGAAGTTTTTTTTTTTTGAAAAAAAAAAAAATGAAACAGAATTTTCTTTTTTGGTTCACATTATAAACTGAATTTTGGTTTTAACCACATGTGCTAATTTTGGTTTTTAAAGCATACATTTCGTATTCGAATCATGTCGTGGTATATAAAATCTTCAACTTTACACAAGAGGAAGAATTTTCATATTTCTCCACTGCAATACTTATATGACTTATATGCTTGTTTTTATTTGTCTTCTTTTCCCGTTTGGGCTTTAATTTCTAATATCAGTTGATGATCGATGATCGATTTTCTTCACTATTTTGTCTATTGTGAAAAGATCATTTACATTTCCAAAGGAAAATTGTTGAAAATAGTCGACCCAATTATTTTTAAAACATTTAAGACTAAGAAGAACTCCAAGTAAGCTATTGAAATTTTCTTCTTAAATGGAAAAGTAAACGAGATATTTTCATTTTTCCATATACATATATTTTTTTGTCTTTATTTTGTACAAAAAATGTTTAAGTTTTTTGTCTTATTAAACGGCAACTTAGCTTCTGGCTTAAGTAAATGAGATAAGCAAAAAAAAAAAAGAAAAAAAAGAAAATGTAATTTTATTTATTTTTTCGTGGAAAGTTTTCTTTCATATTTTCTTTTTTTCATTCTTGTCTTGTAATACATATTTGTGTTATACAAAATTCGTTTTAATATGTTATGTACACACAGACAGAGTATAAACTTTATTTATTTTTTTGGTAAGGAACATAATTAGACTTTACTCAAAAGAAATATAAGTTAATTTTGGCAAAAACTCTCTGATTGAATAATGATGAAACCAAAAATAGATTGGTTAAAATGCTTTTCTATATAGTAGACTTATTTTTGTTGAGCTTTTAGTGTAAACAATTTGGACATTTGGTTTGTTTACATTTGTACAAAAGTTGTAGTAATTTAATTAAATTTTGCAGTAAAATTTGTAAAGTTGGAGGAGCCGTAAGTGAAAAGTTTTCTGGAAGATATCCTTGTTTTTAAAATCTGAAATAATGTAATATGAATATTTAACACTTCTGGAGACAAATATCGTTCTATGTGATATATTAGTCAGTTTCAGCTATTGCTTCTCTTATAATCAAGTTTTGTATCTTCCATATGGTAATTGCCGATCTTTTTTGCATCAAATTGCATGGTTTATAATGAATTTGTCATCCTTCTGGATACAATAGAAATAGATTATTGAAATATCCATATTGGCTTTTCCACAAAGAGAAATTAATAAATCTACGACAATTTGTGTAAAATAACATTCCTACCTAATGATTAAAAAAACAATTAAATTGTAACAAGAAATTTTATCAGGTTTATCGCGATATATATTTATAAAATTTTAACAGTGTAAACAAAAATAAAACTCAATATTATTTTTGGAAAACCACAAATAATATCTTAACTACACTTCAGATTTTTTTTTATATTATTCTAAATTTACGAAATATAAAAAAAAAACCCAAAAATTTGTGAAAATCTTTAAGAACTGTTGTAGCAATATATTACACAAATAATTTTAAATGACTTTTTTCCTTACTCCTACTATAAATATATCCAACCAAAAAAAAAAATTGTAACGACAAATTTATCCCCAGAGTGAAATTTTATGAATCCATGTTGTTAACATTGTTTTCCATTTTTTCCTTTTGTTTTCATTCCTATTTCATTTCTTTTGCTTCGAATTTCCAGAATATTTTTTTTTCCTTAAGGAACCTTAAATAGAGACAAACAAGAAACAAGAGGACACTAAACAAACAAATACATATACAATATAAAATAAAATGATATTTTTTCCACATTACAATTTAAATTTTTCTTTATATAAAAAAATGTGGATTTTCTGTGTTTGTTATATACATTTTCTTATAAACTTTCGGTTAACATCCTAAAAAGTATACCGAAATGTTGTCGCAATACAAAAATGTTAGAAAAGAAACTAAATCATTGCTCCTTTAAGGCGGGCACAGTCATACAAATTGTAGTTAAAACTATATCGGGTTTTTATTTCTAAAAAAATGTAGAATTTCTAGGACTAATGTTATTAATTTCCATTCTCAAATATCCTTCAGAGGGCGGCTTATATATAATATGTAAATTCTCAAAATAATAATCATATTTTTTCTTCGGTTCTCGTTTTAGAACAATGATGTCCTTAAGACTGTTTTCTTTTCGTTTATGGTAAAATGAAAAATTACAAGAAAATTTATATAATTTTTTTTTGAGCAAAGATATGTTTATATATAGGATCCGAAAGGATCCTTTAGAGATTATAAATAGCTTAGAGGAGAATTATACATTTTTTTTTTTGAAAAGATATTTGTAAATTCTAGATTTCATATATTTTTTTTGAAGAGTGTGTATTTATGCAGGAGTTATGAAAAAATAATAACAGAAAAAAAATTTATTAATATAAGTATGAAAAAAAAATAAGGATACTAAGTAGAAGAAAATGTTTTTTTTTATATATTTAAGGGTAAACAAAAAATTTGTTAAAAAATTATGTTAAATTATTAAATATATTTTTTTATATTTTGTTGTTCGGAAAATATAATTCGTGGAAATTATGTTGGTGGGTGGGGTGAAATGTAAAATGTTTCACTTTAGTTAATAATATAATAACCATTGAAATTTAATAATATATTTTTCAGTTTTTACATAAGAAAATTTCAGATTTTTTCTTTTCGAAAAAAATTAAAAATATTTTTTTTTTTATTATTTGGGAAAAATTTATAGGAATCATGTTATTTTTTTAATGAAAAAGAGGGAAAGTAAAATTATTATTGCTTTTTTTTTATTAATATTAAATATTTATTTTAATATTTAGAAAAGTTTCGCTGGAAACTTTGAGTATTTGAAAATTATGAAAATTTAAAGAATATTTTTAATTATAGATTTTCACTAAGGACTAAAATGTATTGTGTAATCGCTAACTTGGAAATATAGTTGGTAGAATATGAAACTATAATTTTCTATGTATACTGGCAAATAAATAAACTAAAATAAATTTATAAATGGAAAATTAATATAATTTTGGAAAATTAAAATAATTAAATTTATGTTGCAGCCATTGGAAATGACATCGTTCAATTTGTCCCTATTTAAAATTCCTATAGAATATAAATATTTAAAATATATCAATTTAAAAAATTTATTTGAAATTATTATGTAATAGTTTGTTTAATTATAGTAAATCTATTAGAGTAATAAATGAATTTTTTGGTAAATTAATTGAAATGACGTGCTAATTCTGTTGTTACATAAACAATGTAATAGATTATTATTTTAAGCTAAATAAATCGAAGTTAATTGATTAAAATTCAAATCAAATCATAAAATTATATATAGGTATATAATTATTTAAAATTTCTCTATTAAGTTTAGTTTAGCAATATAATTTTTATGAAATCAAAGAGTTTGTCATTAGTTTGAATAAATGAAATCAAATATAATTACGAAAATATTCAAAGTTAAATGCATATACAACCGAATAGAATTACTGAGTAATATTTTCATATCAATTGATTCTTATACAAATTAATTTTTTTTTTAATTTTTTTTTTACCGTGTGATCTGTCACCAATTTCTATTCGTATCAATTAAAAATCTCGCAGTTTGCCAATTAAATTTAAATTTCAAATTTTTCCACCCCAATTTAATTTAAATTAATTTATCAATATAATTTTATTGTACACGAACAAAAATAGTTAACTATATAAAATTTATTCAAAATTAATAGCCTATTTCTATTTAATCTAATACAGTGGGGGGTCATTAATTCATTTCAATCACAAAGTAAATTCATATAATATAATTATCTGATTTTAGATACATATTTATATATCACAACATAATCGTATATAATTATGACAAGTGCGGGCTTTAATCATTTAAATCTATCAAACCAATTTAAATAATAATCCCTTCCTACTGGACTAACAAAATATTTACATAGTTATCATTTCATAATCATTAATTATATTCAATTGGGCATTATTTGACCATTTATATACCAAAAATTTATTATTCTATATATATTTCTGAAAGGGGTTCGTTGTTCACTCATAAGCCTTTCAAAAAAAAAAATTGATATCTTATTTCCTGTTATATTTTTTTATTAAAAACATGACCTCTTCAATCATATTTTTCTTGTCCTTTTAAAATATTTATTTTTGTACTATTATATTTTATGATTGATTTCTTTAATTTTAATTTAGTTTAATTTTTATCTTACGTATCTTTCAAATTAGACCACAATTTTGTATATTCTCATTAAATTTATGAAAATTTTCAATTTAAAGTGTCATTCAATGAATTAGAATTTTCTTGAATTCTTCTCAATATTAATATTGAAAATAGTTTCTATATATAAATAATTTTCATTTCCTAGTTGGAGAGTTCATGATAAAATTATTTAAATTATATATTTTAGTTTCTTCTATATATTATTTATTGAAGAAATATAAATAATTTCAAGATGTTTTTTTTTAAATATATTCTTATGTTAATATTCTGACCTTAATTTAACATAATGAAAGTTTGAGTTAAAAAGCACGTTCTTTAAATTATCTTTATTATAAGGTTTTTGTGGAATATTAAAGGAAATATGATGATTTTACTTAAATTATATTTTGTAATATTTTCCAATCAAGGAGGAAAAATGTCGGAAGAATAAAATTTGTAGTGAAGATATATATTTAAGGTAGACAATCATATAAGTTTCAAAATCTTATAAATTTTTGCTTTTTTAAATAGGTTGGGAATCATATACTAATAGAGTATCATTTGACAACTCTCGGAATAAATTTTATGAAAAAAACTGTCTCTTCCTAAAAGAAAATCGAGTTCTTCGAAAAGAATAAACTAAAATCGATTTCAGTCAAATCTAAAAGAACCCCCGAAAGACTTAAAGGAAATACTAAAATTTTCTTTTACATGGAGTTTAGTAAATTATGTTTATATAAAGATCCATTAATTTCCCAATTTCATGATTACTAAATTAATTAACTTAAATGAAAGAAATTTTCCTAAATACATAATGGTAATAGTTTTTTACTATTTACATTCTCCTGAATTTAGTTACTCAAATTTTCCCAATTTTATCGATCATTGTTTTTACACTATCCAAAATATATAAATCAATTTAAATAAAGATAACAATCATTAACCAAAAAATATATAATATTTTTCAATTCCTGTACTTACGATACAAAATACCAAAAATTTACATGTCAACCACAACATGATGGACACTTTTCAAATCACACAAACCAAAAATTTCTAAATTATTATTATATCCTTATTTACATATGTATGTATACATACATATATGAAAAATATTTAGTATACATATATATATGTAGTTATAATAATAATGCAAACTTGTATATTGTAATGTATTTTCCACTCCTAATAAACAACCAAAAATGAAAATACTTTATGACTACAATATTCCTTTTTACAAAAACTCAAACTATGTATACACACTAACAAAAATATTGATCTACGCAAAACAAAAATTTTCAACCACCAACCACCCACAGAGCATTATATTTTATGTAAATTTTCAACACATAAATATAAATTTTTGTACCAAATTCAAAATAATAATAGTTAAATTCTTCCTCCATTAAACGCGTATTCAACCCACAAATAAATAGATAAAACTATGGTCATTATCATCATAAAGTTTTGGGTCATGTTGTATACGTCAATTCTATCTCAAAGATTTTATTTTTTTTATTATAGAGGTCAGAGGACGGGACAAAATATTGTATGTAAAAAAAATACTACTATAATTTTCGGTTTTGATTTATAGGCAAAAGAAATTTTATGAAAATATCTTCTGTCATACATTATGTACTATATATACATTATGTTATGTACCTAAAAAAAATGATAAATGTTTTATAGGTTGTCCATCTACTAATATGTCATTCAAAATAGAAATGCCTATCATCATTTAATATGTATGTATATGTATTTTATACTACGTATATATATTTCTAGATTGTATGTTCTTCCTACTTTATGAACATGTATTTGTGCGATTTAGGAATGGAAATAAAAAAGATTTTATGATTTGCTGTTTAAAGTTATTGGCAGAAATTTTTCTTAAAATTGGAGCTGTATCAAGGGCACAAAAGATTTCGGACAACAGAACTTTAATTATTTTCAGTATTTGTTACTATGGTCCATTATTACTCAATTTACTGCTGGGATTCCGTAGCTTCTACAGAGGATAGATACACAGTGAAGTAAAGACAAAAGATTATACAGAAATTCGAAAATTTGATCAATACAATAATTAAATGTTTTTCCTTTAATATTATCACTTCCCTATTCGGCCCTGTTCTTTTTTATTTCCAAAATACTAAATAATTTTGGTAACAATAATATAAAACCATGAATGGTACCATCACTTTATGAACATCACGATGGGATGGAAAGGGAAGACATGAACATGACAATATAGGAATTCCTATATATATATATTTTTCTGGTCATCATAGTTACAATCATCATCATCATCAATATATCATATATAAATGAGTAATTGAATTTAGGCTAAAAAATGTGATGAATTATTGGCATTACATTAAATTTATCATCCATTTTTTATTTTGGATAAGGATATTTGTTTGTTTTTTGCCGGATATGTAACAACAATTTCATGTTTATATGAAAAATGAAAATTCTATTTTCCCAATAATAATGATAGGTGACATATTTTATATGACAAGAAATATATTTTTTTTTTATTTTGTCGATTGATTGTTGATTCAATGTTTGAAAAATGGTTAAAATGAAAAAGAAAAACTATTTTTTTAGTGAACTGCCGAAATTTAGAGAGTAAAATTCAGAGTTCTGTTTTTTGTCCTAGTAATATTCTTGTTGATTGATTAGGTTTGATTTAATGGATATTTTAGTAAAAGATTTCAGATTATATATACGTATATGGTATAATGATTAAATATGTATAATTGATTTACAAATATTAGGCATAATTTGAGAAGAAAATTTAAATAATTAGATAGTAAATATTAGTATATTTCATTAATTATAATATATAAATTTGATATTTCTAAATATTATTACCGTATCAATCACAATTACAAATAATAATTTCGATATTGCGTAATGTAAATTTACGATCATTTATTGGTCAATATGGGATATTTAATTTAATTACGATTTTGAACAAATTTATTTCGATTTGATGGCACAAAATTAAAAACAGAAAAACTCATTTTGAAATCCTAGTAAAAATTACAATTACGTATATTTCAGTAATAAATATTTAAAGATATTTTAAAAAATTATATCCATCACCCGGAAAAAAATTATATAAATAATATTTGTAATACGTGATAATATTTAATTTTACAAGATAAAAATTTTAATAAAATAAATATTAGTTTGTGGTGCATTGCCTGAAGGTTCAATTACCAATTCTTTTATTATACAATGTTTCCATATTTAAAATTATCTTAATATTTCTATATACTCTTTTCATAAAGTGTTCTCTCTATTCAATATCTGAAAAAATCCTTTGCAGGACACTTAAACTATGAACGTACTCACATATGAACAAACAAAATTTATAAATAAAAATTGGGCAATTTTAACAAAAGTTTTATATAACATAGAAGGGAAATTTGTTTATTGAAATTCAAAAAGTTTAGGAGGAATAAAAGAAGCCTCAAGGCTAGTTTTTAAATTATAATTTTTTTTCGTTTTGTTTATTTATTAACAGAAAATTATGTTTGAGTTTACACCCAGAAATTTTCTGTTAATAAATTTATAAATATTTTAATCGAAATTCCTTAGATGAATTTTTAAGGATATTATTTAGATATAATATTCAGAGGGGATAGAAAAAATTTGATTTTGTTTTTTAATTGCTATTATGATGAAAAGTTTATTGGAATTTTTGGAAAGGCAAAAACCAAAATTAATAACAGAAAAAGTATATTATTATTTTTTGTTATATAAGTTAAAATTATTTATTAAAATATTGTAAGGGACACTGAATGAACATGGAAATTTAGATAATTGCCTTCCAGAACTTGTGAAATCGTTATCCAACATAAAACTGTATAAAACTTTTAAATATTTGCAAATTGTTTTATTGCATTAAAGTCCTTGAAACTTTATTATAAAATTATTTTGAATTTTTAAATATCCTTTTTAATACATTATATAAGAAAAAATAAAAAATATTATAAACAAATTTTCGATCTTAATGGATTGCAAAACCTTATAATATGTTCTCCTTTTTAGTTTTTAATCCAGGATAAAAGTAATAAAGCTTATCTCTATTTTGTTAAACTTTTCAAAACAAACAATAATAGAAAATCCTTTTAATATCCATTTTTTTCTTATTATATTCACTAATACTATTACAAATAACTATGTCATGTTTTTTGTGTGTATTTGAGATGCTGGGAAATTGGAGGCTATGTACGGAAAAATCTGACAATATTTTTTTTTTGTGTCCTTTTTAAATAAAATAAAAGGGGTGACAATTGACAATGAATGAAGTTTAGAACAGTTTTAACTCGAAAATGCTCATTTTTTTATGTCTCTAGTTATGTTATGTACGTACTTTTATGAAAACAAGATGAAACTAAAATGCTTTATTGTTGTTATAAGTTTTTAAATAGGATTAAAGGAAAATACTTTTAACTCGTTAAGTAATAAAAAAATGACAATATTTTAGGTTTTGGCAAAAAAAATTAAAAAAAATAGAGCAAGTTTAAAATTTTCAATATATTTAAAAAATTTGAAAAATTTCAATAGGAAAATTTTGTCTTCAATTTTATGTAAAATATTTTCTAAATTGTCTTCCTTTAGTTCAGTCAGTTACACACCTTGATATTTTTTTTATTTATAGTTGACTTTGGTAAATTGGAATTTATACTATGTTCCTTGTACTGTGTAAGGATAAACCATAAAATAATGCAATTATTTATAGTGAAAATGTAAGGTATTTTTTATCAAGGAAACATTATGTAAATAAGTTTTGCTTATTGATTCGTTTTATGTGTAAGGAAATACTTATGAAATCATATTCAATTTAAATGAATTTTGTTTTATGCGGAAAACATATTTTTAAATTTTTTTTAATACTACTTTTCTAAAAAATGAAATTTCTTGTATATGTAGGGGGATGCATATGACGATATTTAGTCATTTTAATATTTATTCAGATTCATGGTTCGAAGAATAATTATATCGAGGAACCATTACAACAGTAACTTTGCTAATGAAATATTTATGCAAATTTAAAATAATATTTAATTCAATTTATTAAATCGAACTTACAAATAATTAAATTGATTTAATAAAACAGAATATTTTGATCATAAATTAAATAATGTTTTGTTGAGCAAGAAAAATTAGAAATAATCTAATTTTGTAATATTTTCTAAATTGAGTAAATCGTATACCCATATTATTCCATTTCCAAACCAAATTCGTTTATTTCCAATTCAAATTAGTATATTTAATTTCGATTCGTATTTTTCTAATGAAATTTAGTATACACATATATGTATTTTAATACGAATTTGATTTGGAAATATACTCTGGAAAATTAGTCTATAATATAATGTATAGTTGTATATAGAGCATTATAGAGAATTACTTATTTTTTATGTTATATGGAGAATTTATTTAATTATTAATAAAATGCTTTAGAAACATAATTAACATATACTATGTATTTATTATACATATCATCGCTATTTAAAAATTCAAATTAAATAAACTTGAATAAACAAATTCTTTACATAACAAAAAATACATTAAAGCTTTTTCTACGGAATTGTTATAACAAATTTTCTTATTTTTATTTATTTATTATTTCACTTAAAAAAAAAATTCTAAAAATAAAATTTATTTGATCACAAAAATAAAAAAAATTTCAATAAATAAATAAATAATGAAGTTCAAGTTTAAGTTTTTTTAACTGCATTGCGACACAAACATAATAAATTTATTAAAAACTACAAAATAACTTCAATGTATTTAAATGTTGATAATTTATTCTCCATCCCACTACTTTTTATATAAAAATCTTTTTAAGCCAAAAAAATTATTTGTTATCATCAAATAAAAAAAAATTAATAAAATAAAAAAAAACAAAATCCCATTTTATGGAGATGCCGGGGTTTGAACCCGGGACTTCTCACATGCGAAGCGAGCGCTCTACCACTGAGCTACATCCCCACATACCACAACGTCGCTCAATTTCAATTTTCTAAAAGAATTCAATTTTATATGTCAGTCAAAACCTTACAAATGTTTTTGTAATATTTTTTATATATAAGAACGAAGGAGAAAAATATATTTCCCCTAATATATAAAATTCTCTTATGCAGTGACGTCACCATGGCAGTATTATTCTCAATTAATGAATATTTTTTTTTACTTTATCATGTGATGACCATGACCATGAATGAGCCGTCATGTAATATAATAGTATAGAAAAAGTAGGAAATATTTATTATTAAATTAAAATTTACAGAAATTTCTAAATAATTAATTTTTTATAAAATCAAGTTAATTAAAATCCCATTGATTTCATACTTTGTATATGCGAAATGTGCAAGTTCGGTAATTATGTATATGTATAATTGAAGTTTTATTGAATTTTTTTTTTCACATTTCGTTCGAATTTTACAAAGTTATACATCACTATAAAGGAAATTTTAAAAGATATTGTGACAGATTTTTATTTTTATAAAACAATTCATTTTTGATTTATTAGTTAAACGGTATGTAATTTAAATTTTGCATTTTAATATTTAAAAACTTAACTTTAACGACACAAAAATAGAAAATGCTTTCAAAAATCAAACATTTTTGTTTATTTATTAGAGTTCACTGTCATAAAGTAATAAAGAAATTGACCATAATTCGGCCTTGAATAATTAATATCTATTGTCTAACTCTACAAAAATTTATTTAAGAATTAAAATTTGTAACAAAACACCACCCGACCTTTGTAGCCGTAAATGTTGAACGTCAGTCTACAATTAGTTAGGTCGGTGGTTCGAATGGACTTTGATGAAATAATTTGCTTGCAAATTGGAAAATCTCAAAGTGCGGTGAACCTTAACCAAAATGTTCCTATGTGGTGCGGAGGTAGTCTCCGAAGAAACATTTCCTGGTGTTGGTGAACTGGAAACATACATGGTGAACCTTAACCGGAATGTTTCTTCTATGTGGTGCGAAGGTAGTCTTCGAGAAGAAATGTTGCCTGGTGAAGAGGCTAACTAAGATACGGTAAACCTTAACCAAAATGTTTCATGTGGTGCGGAGGTAGTCTCCGAAGAAACATTTCCTGGTGTTGGTGAACTAGAAACATACATTGTGAACCTTAACCGGAATGTTTCTTCTATGTGGTGCGAAGGTAGTCTTCGAGATGAAATGTTGCCTGGTGAAGAGGCTAACTAAGATACGGTAAACCTTAACCAAAATGTTTCATGTGGTGCGGAGGTAGTCTCCGAAGAAACATTTCCTGGTGTTGGTGAACTGGAAACATACCTGGTGAACCTTAACCGGAATGTTTCTCCTATGTGGTGCGAAGGTAGTCTTCGAGAAGAAACGTTGCCTGGTGGTTGGCTAACTAAGATACGGTAAACCTTAACCAAAATGTTTCATGTGGTGCGGAGGTAGTCTCCGAAGAAACATTTCCTGGTGTTGGTGAACTGGAAAACATATATGGTCTTAACCGGAATGTTTCTCCTAAGTGGTGCGAAGGTAGTCTTCGAGAAGAAACATTTCAAGGTATTGTTGATCTATGTAACAAAGAGGAAAGGTCATTACTTGGCTCTAGTGGCGAACACTGAAATACCCAAAATGCTTTCTATGTGGTGCGGAGGTAGTCTTCAAGACGAAACATTTTTAAGGGCATGGGTGAACCGCTTTCTGTAATAGAGTAGTGACTTGGATTCATTGTTCTGGGTGGTGGCCCTCCAACTTTGAAATCAAGATATTTCACACTCTAACTGAACTAACAGAGGAGTTAATTACTTGGATTCATGCTCAGGGACGCCTGGACTTGGAAACAGGATAATTAGCACTCTCGCATAACTAACGGAGGAGTTGGTTACTAGGTTTCATGGTCAGGGACGCCTGGATTTGGAAACGGGGATAACTGGCACTCTGTCTATGTATGAACAACTGATTGAAAAGGCGACTGAAAAGCCTACAATCTGAAAATATACCTAACGGTAGGGTGCGTTAGGTTTTTTTGAAAAATTTAATTTAATAACTAAAGTTAGTACATAATAACTAATTAATTTTTTCCATATATTTAATCAAGTGAGTTGAAATTCTTTTGAAAATTAATCATCTACATTTTTAGAAAAGTTTAAGTTTGGTGATGAAAAGTTCAATTAAATTTTTTTATGTTCAATTTTTCTAAATAAAAATTTATAATTAAATTAAAACTTTTTAATAGTCACCTGTTAATTCTTCTAGCTTTCTATTATAATTTTGTCTGACATATCTTTAAATTAAATTCTTTTTATTATATTCTTCGAACTATTTATTCAAATTAAAAAAAAGAAGAAGAAAATTTTCTACTTTTTTGCACAAATATTTAAATATTGAAGTTTTCTGAGATTTTGTTCTTTATCACTTGTAAAATTTCTTGTAAAGTAAAGCTATATATATCTTTCAACCTAACTGAAAAATCTACTCTCTTTTTCAACTTTTTACAATTTCATTTTTGATTAATCCTTTTTTATTAAAAAGTTTTCCATATTTTTACAGACTTTAGGAAAACTTCTGTATTATATATGGATACAAAAATGCTTCTACCATTTTTCAAAATATTCTTACTTAAATATACCAATGTCATTATATTACTATTACAATACCTGAATTAGAACTATAAGCATGTTTCTAACTAATAGAAAGGAAAGAGGGTAGATGTAGCAAATCAATTTTTGAGAATAGGTAAAAAGAGTACAGTTAGTAAAATGTCATAAAATTTATTTCAAAACAATTTATGTAAAAATGTAATAGTTAAGTACTCGTCGTAATAGTACATAAATGAAAAATTTACAAATTTTTCCAGATGTCTTTAACAAATATATTTGTAAACAAATATATTTTTATGTACATATATAAATTGGGACAAAAAAAAATTTCATCAACTAAGAAATCATTTTTCTATCCGAAAATTTTAAATAAAATATATTTAACTGAAAGGATAAAATTCGTTTTTAATTTTTCTTTTTTAAATATAAAAATCGCACTATAGAAAATTTCTTTATTAAATAAAATTATTATCCTTATATAGTATATAAAGGATAAATATAATAATATTATTCAGTGTAATTTTTATTTAAAAAGAATTTTTCAAAGTCTTCGATGTAAAAAATGGCAGTATATTTAAAAACGTTAAAAAACGACAGTATATTTATTCGTAAAAGAGTCTCTTATTATTTCGACGAAGCGAGGATATTAAAACTAATTTATCTGTAATGGACTTCTAGATAATTTATTGCAATTCTAATTTAGTTCTAAGAAATATGAAATAATGGCTTTAATTTTTGTTAATTTGTAATTAATTAAAATTAATTTAAATCTCTTTTAAATTATCTAATATCATCAATTTAATTGGTCCTTCTATTTTACAGTTTGTTTATAAAAGATTCGGTTTTTTGTGACAATTTTCTAAAACGGTTCTGCTTGCTAACTATAATTCGCATTGTGCCATCCAATTCTTTAAAAGCAGAAAATGTAGAAAATATAGTTAGATATTATTTAGATGTGAACTAGAGTTAATAGCAAACTAGAATACAAGAATGTTTGACTACATAAAAACATAATTAATTGATTTGTTTTTTTTTGCAATTACATTGAATAACCCTTAATTTTCCTTATTAGTAAAATTATGTACAAACTCTAAATTGTATGACTTTCTTCCTCCTAATATTTTGTCATTGAAAACTAAACTAAAAAATAGTTTATCAAGTAAATAATTCTGTCAATTCAGAGTATATCAAAATCAAATAATATTGATACTAATGCAATTTAATTTAAAAAGCTTTTTTCCATTTAACAAAACTATCTTTAATTTATTTTCTGATTTGTCCAAAACTCTAAAAAAATCAATTTTTTTTTATAATAGCATCAAATTTTTCAAAAGTTGTTATAGTCTTGTTAGTATAATAAAAAAAATATGCATTCAACTAGAAAACGCTTTTTGTGATGTGGTAATAAAGGACTTTAATGCACCACAAGCAAACAAAGAGTTTTTTTATTATTATTCGTCTTTCAAGAAAGTTTGTCCTTGTCAATCTATAAAAACGCATCTGGGAAGAAATTTCTGATCAAAAACAGATTTTTTTTATCAATTTTTGATGGTTGAAAAAGTATGGTAAAACTAATGAGCCAGAGAATTGAAAAAAAAAAATAGATTTAATTCAAAAGTTTAATAGTAAATGGGAAAAATTTGATATTTTTATTTTTCATTTAAAAATACTTATTTTCAGTAATTCGAAAATATTTATAGTTGTGGAAAGTTCAGATATGAAATTTCTTGAAAATATACTAATATACTAATTAAATCGATTAATTTATAAATAAATGAAAATTTAATTTATATATTGCTAAATTTGATTTTATGGTAATTAATAAGTGATTATAAAATTATTAATAATCAAAATTGTCTAAAATTTGGTAGAAAAATGTGAAAAAGTTTGAATTCGATAAATTGTATTTTTATAATAACTAAACCTTGTAATGTATCGAATAGTTTAACTGATTATTAATTTTTATAACAGATTTGCAACATTTTTGAAATATACCATATTTATTAAATCAATTGAAGGTATTAAATATGAGCAAAAAACTATTATTAATTTTTGTGCTGCAAGTTAGTTTAAAATATTGAAGATCAAATTACTTTGTTAAGTTTGCATGTGTGTGAAAAATAAAATAGTTTCAGACACCTTGCAGCACAAAAAATCAAAATATTGAATATGAAACTATAATACTATCTTTGCTTTTAAACAGAGCCGTAATTAAAACATTAATCCTGATTTATTTCCTTCACACACATGCAAACTAAACAAACTTATTTGTTTTTCAATATTTTAAACTAACTTGCAGCACAAAAATTAAATGTAAAAAAATTTCAAAGTCAAACTTTACCATTTTCCCTAACAAACAACCAACAAATTTATTGTATATAATTATAAGAGTTTGAAGTGGATTTCAATAGAATGTATACGGTGTTCTGTTTTCATTTTGTATTATCCTTTAAAATTGCGGCCTCCTGGTTCATACTGTTTTTATTTTAATATTTGCTTTGCACCAGGATCAACGATGAACAATGAAAATGTATAGAAAAACCACTTTAACTGACTGCGTGCAAAAGGCGGAATTGCAATAATTAACACAGTAAAAACATTATTATGATGATGTTTTTTTTCTCAATTTATTGTTTTGTTGTTATATTGTGAAGTATCCTGAAGGACTCTCTATAACAAGTTTTTGTATATATAAATTTTTTATATAATGTAAAAATAAATAAATCACAAAAAAAAAAAATTATATAAACATGAAAAATTTAAAATAACATTGTATTTTCCGGTGTATATTAAAGAGGTTTTGTTTTGAGCAAATTTTGAACATCCACAAAAAAAATATGAATATTAATTTAAGTTTAACTGTCAGTCTTAGTTTATGGAAAGAATTTATAGTATAAACAAGAAGTATTTCGTATTTTAATTAAGAAGTGTTTTAATATTATTTTTATTTTATTTTTTTTGACAATTAAATAATTAATCTACTACAATGATTGTCAACTAACTTAAATAAACTGTAAATTAGAATTGGAAATTAATTTTTAAGTATATTTCTTGGATTATTTTTCTAGAAATTATTAATTTGAATTTCATCTATAATATTTATACAACGCAGTTTTCCAGATAAAATTGTTAGTCAAAAATGAATATGTCTAGTCAATCTTCAACATACCCTAAAACCATTTTCAACATTCCCTTGGAAAATCTAAATACAATTTCTATACAAATAAAAATCTAAGCTTGGAGCATCCTCTTCTTTATATACGCTTTGATACATTTTCAAGATCATTTTGACTATTGCTTAAGGATATTTCTTTTATGAACAAAAAAAAAATTGAAATATACAACAAATACAACAAATGGAATAATAAAAACAGTTTCAAATTTTTACCTTCCATTGATATTTTTTATATACAATTTTATATTTATATTAATTGCAAAACAAAAACAAAAATAATATTAATATTTTCATTTTCATTAAGAAATTTTCCATTTTCTTTGAAAAACAAAACTCTCTGATATTTTTTTTTTGTGCATGAGGGTTGAACATTTTTCTGTATTTAACTAATTCATTTCAGATTCAGAACAACAATGCAACTTTTATTTTGTTAAGTGTTTGTTGATCAAACAATGTTTTCGCTTTATTCTCTCTACTAGGATATATGATGGGAAAACATTGAAACTATTTTTATTTTCATGTTTGAACATTATCACAACAAAAAGTAAAAAATTAATTTTATTTAAGAAAACTTTAAGTGTACTTTTGGAAAAGTTTTCATTCTACGAAAAGTGTAAACTCTTTTCTTTTTTGTATAAAACTAATTAGAAAAATATTTATTAAATAAAATTGTGAATTTGTTGAGAGAAAAGTGTTAAAAAATAGGAAAATATTTCAAATTATTGTATTTCAAATTATAAACAAATTACCAGGAGCATTTAAATTAGTAAAAATTTTAATTTGTTAAAATTGAGAAAATTTAAATTTTAGACAATTTGGTAGAGTTTTGATAACATTTTTAATAAATATGAAAGCAATAATTAAATTAAATTAAATAAATTTCACTATAGTTAATTTATTATTAATTTATTACGAATTATTTTCAAATTTTTAAAGCATACGGACTGCTAAAATGTAAGAAAGTGCAAATTAATTCTCTGCTTTAATCTAAATTTAAATAGAAAAAAATATCATAAATAATTCATAAAAAATTCAAAAACAAATTTCTTTAAAATTATATTCTCTAGAGATGATAATAATAAAAATGTCATTTTTCATCGCCAAAATGAAAAGTTTTCATAAAAATTATTCTTCAATTAGACATTTATTACAATTGCAGAAATTCTAGAAAGATTCCTCCTCATTTATTCCTATTCCTCAAACTTATCTAAATTTAATCTGGAACCATATTATGGAAACGCAGTTTATAATACGAATATAGAATATAGTTATTTGCATTTTGTGTAAATATTTTTGTCATTGCCACAGTATCAGCTGCCGCGTAACTAAAAGTGAATAATTTGGATTTTATTCACATGAAAGAATTTCATAATTTTTGTACCATATTTCCATTCCACCAAAATGAGATGGTGGTTTTATGTTACGTTTTCCGAAAAAAATACATTTTTCTATCTATAGATTTGTACGAACAGCTGGTGTACCAATTTAACTATATTATACTATTTCAAAATTTGCCTATAGAAAACTATCTTCAAACGTATACTCGTAAAACTTAATAGAAAACCGAAAAAAATGATTGTATATGTATATAAAAAACTTCATAAAAATTATTTTAAGTATGAAAAACTCGCGAGTTATAATTTTTTTCTTTTGTGCGAGAAAGTTTGTCCTTAGCGTTTGTCATTATTTTGACGTTGTAGTAGTTGTCGTTTTGGTTGGTTGATTTTTAAGTATAATGAGAAAACTAATCATTCATATTATTCAAATTACTTTGGAAAAAGTTATCCCCCGAATAAGAATAATAATAAAAAAAAAAGTTGAAAATTACAATTACAAAAATTTCTTTTTTCTTTTTCCAAAAAGTTTAAAGTTTTTTAAAGTTTGATTTTTTTTATGCTTTTGTGATTTTTAACTATATAGTTTTCTTTATGCTGTTGGGCAACACAAAGATGGATAGATACAAAAATTTAACTAAATTATGGTATAAAGTTTTTTGATTCATTTTTTATGGTGATTTTTATATTATAGAAAAAAATGTCCAATAGGGCGAATTTTTTTTATTATTGTTATGGAAATTGTTAATAGTTTTCGAGAATTTCAAAATTAATCTAAAATTTTCATAAAAATTTTTTTTTAAGTCTTTTGAAAACTTTTCTTACACAAAAAAAAAATGATTTCAATTATTGAAAAATTAAATTCAAAGTCGTCTCTAAATTACACAAAAAATATCATAAACAAATTTCCCTGTCGCAAAGATTATTTTTTCTAAATTTTGCCACAATTTAAAATTTATTATATATTTAGTAGAATTAATTTTTTCCTTGTATCTTGTATGTATAATATGAAATTTTATACGCAATTTTGAAATTTAAATGTCCTCTCAACAAACTTTTAACTATTTAACATTTAATATATTTCGTTTTGATGAATTTAAAATAACAATATTTTTTTATATTTGAATTTAATTAGAAGAGTTGTTAAGAGTTTGGGAAATATTAATTAAATTTCCCTTCAGGAAATTTGTTTAAGGTATTTTAATAATTGAAAATATAACAAGAAACTCAAGGTAAAAAAAAATTTTTAATTGAATTTTCTTTGAAATTTTAGTTATTTCTATTTACCTTTTGGTAAAGAATTATTTTAAGCTAGACTGAAGGGAAATTTTTGCTTAACCTGTGAATGAAAATCATGATAATAGTAATTCGAAAATTCAAATAATAAGAGGTCATTTTAAATAAATATTAGAATAAATTTTCAATGTTGGAATAGAAATTTTCTTAGCTTAAAATTATCTGATAAAACAGACCACAATTTAATAACTAATTTTTATTTACAGAAAAATTGAAAATTTAAAATATTTTTTGAATAAATTACTTAAATTTTTTAATATTTTAAACAATCACTGAACTCATAGTCCTCATAGAAGTGCAATAATATGGATAATATGTAACTGATTTCCTCATTAAATTAAATTTTCTTTATATAATTTAAAAATTCTTGTGCCATTGACAAATTTAGCTTTTAAAAATTTCATTACAACTAAACTAATTAAAAACGTTTTTTTTATAGTTGGCTATAATTTTATTTGACTTTTTGACACATCATAAATTGAGATATTTAATTTTAGAGTGAACACGTGGACTATAATAACTTAATTCTGGAAGCATATGTTCGATGATTGTTAAAAAACCTCTGACATCTAAAAAAGCTATAAAAATTTCCCTTTTTCATATTTTACTCTTTCCGGAATATAAAATTCTTGATCATTAAATGTTTTTTTACTTAGATTTTTTTTTTTAACAAAATATGAAAATGAAATTTTTCTTAGAGAAATTCCCAAAAATTTAAATCTTACGATTTTTTTTAATTACCTTTATAAATAATATTTTTCTATTTACCACCCACAAATATTGAAGTTTTTCATTTTTTTTTGTTATATTTTTTATAGCTCTAAATGAAATCATTAAAAAATATCAACATAAAATTCAATTATTAAAAAATAAGTTATGGCACGACCGCAACCAAAAAAAAAAACATTGTGTTAAAGGACATAAAAAATGGAAATAATTTCCTACGAATATGTACAAAAATGGTCCGCTACTATGTCATTTTTATTGTTATACCATGGAAAACTAATTAGAGTATTTAGCAAGCTATTAAAAGTCACAATTAATTAAAAAATATAAAAAGCTTAGCTGAAAAATTTTTTTTATCGTTTTTTTATGTTGTTGTTTGATGTTAACATCGGGTGAAAAAAAAAATTGAATGTAAAAACCTCATAGTATAGCAAATTATTAGATACACCCATGAAAATGTCTAATAAATTTTTTATAAAAGTTTATTTCTGTGTTCTTTTTTTTTTTTGTTGCTGTTGGTTTTATGGGGAAAAACATATTTTTGTTGTAGATTTTGGTGGTTGTATTTTCCTGTTTTAACCCATTAAAACTTTTAAAAGAACAATGAATCACTTAGAAAATAAAAGTATGACAAAAGAAACTATAAATGGCTACAAAAGAAAATTGATTTTCTTTATGAACAGTTTTTAATGTTTGACTTTAAAAAGCAAATGGATCAGAAAAATTGCACTGTCTGAAAATAATATTAATATAATTTTAAAGTACAATTTAGAATTTTAAGAGAATTGAAAATATAATGTAATGTTGTAATTTGGTGATTAAATTAAAAACAGTAAGTATGACTATGACTGATTTTTTCAGACGATTTCTTCAAAATTACTTAATTTGCAATTAAAATGAATAAAATTTCAATCAAAAATTACATGAAATGTCAAATTTATATAAATATTTAAATATTTTCACTTTTCAGCTTTGTAAATTTTGTATTTTGTGAATTTATTAGAGAAATTTTATTATAATATTTCCAAAATTGATACTCATTTTTTCATTTTTATTAATTTTATACTAATTAGTGAAGTCTAAATTGAATTTTTATATACATATGTCTTAAAGTGTATTTGCAAATCTGAAATTAATCCGCATATTTTAAATCTCGTTAAAATCTGACATTTTGAATATTATAAGTGAAATTATTGCAACAAAATGTCGGGTAAACCTCTATGAAAGGTACACGAAGGCCAAAATTGGGCTAAAAACATCAGAAGAATTGAAATTTTAAAAACTAGGTTGTACTGCTAAACTTTTATATGGGCAAAGGAATGATGATGATTCATTCCAAATCCTCATAAATTATTCATTAAGCTTTTAAATTTCAATCAGCCTTAAAATTAATTGATTAATTATTATCAAAAATTTGATTTTTTTCTTTGCACAATAAAATATTTTAATCCTTTTGCTTAAATTGTATACGAAATTTTCTTTTAACTTGCTTTATTTTTTATTATATATGATAAAAATTAAGACTTAAAAATGATTCTCCCTAAATAACTGACTTCATTTTTACCATCATAAAAACAATCAATAAAAATTTTTAGCCTTTTTTATATAAATTTGCTTTTCTAAATTATTGTTGTTTCCCTAAAACCAAAAACAAAAAATTTTGACAAATGAATCAGTTTAAAAAGTTTAAAACTCCATTCGAAAAAAAAACATAACCTATCAAAGTCATCAATATAGCAAAAATGGCTAAGAAAAAAGGTCAGAATTTTGTTGTTATTTTTTTTTTGCAAACTTCCGCTTTTGGTTTTTATTGCGCTATTTCGAAGAGAAAAAAAATCAAAATAGAAAAAAAAACTTAACAATTTTTTTTCCTTTGGAAAATAGAGAAAATTTATAACAAAAAAATATTAAAAATTATTGTTAAAGTTTTCTATATAATTTTCAAAAGATTTTCCAAAAGAAAATAATAATAAAAAAAAAAAAAAATATAACAACAAATGAAATGTTTCCCTTTTTTGCCCTTGGGGTGTTTATGATGGCCCCAACTAAAAAAAAAAGATAGAAAGAAAGAAACAACACATCAAAAAAACTTTCTTGTCCCGACTAATAGTTGTTCACAATTTGTTACCAAAGCAATATGAACTTTTCAAAAGTGATTGTTGTTAAAGGATACAAAATTTTCAAATAAAAAAAAAGTAGGTTATTGTCGTCTAAAAAAAATAGTAATAATATAAATAGGAGCAGGAAAAAGTTTTTTTTTTTAAGTTAAATATTTCCAAGGGACCTTTAAAAAAAGGACGACAAAAATATAAATTTTTATGGGTCATTTGGTTGGAAAATATGATAAAATTTAATCGATTTATTACTAGCAGGAACAACAAAAAATGAGATACAAACATGAAAAATGTTAAATATTTATTTAAATATTTAAATTCTAAATTCTATTTTTTTTTCTTTTTGAAAATTATAAATTTAAAAAGAAATATTATTTTATGACTAACAATTTTGATTATTCGTTTATGTTTTATAATAATAATACATTAAAGTAATTTTTAAGTTTACACTTCATAAATTTGAATTTGATGGCATAAAGTTAAAAATAATATAAATTTTAATGATTTTCGAGGACATTTTACTAGAGCTTTTTCAAATGTTGTTTTATATAATTAAATATGAAAATGAAACTTAAAAAAAAACGGTTCATACTTAAATTTACGAATTACTTTATTTAATTTATATTGATATGTGATTTTTAAGTAAATTACTGAAACTGAATTGTGATTATTTAGTTTTTATGTGAATTAGTATTTATTTTTTGATTAATATTAAGTATTTTTAATTTATTTTATTAAAAATAATAAGAAAAATATGAATTCAAATGTGTAATGGTTTTTTTAATTAATTAATTGAAATTATATACTTATTAAGTTACATATTTTATTAGGGCATGTGTAATTCTCTGTGTATCTTGTAATAAATCATTCGTATTTTCTTTTAGGACAGCTAATACGATCGTTTCATTTTCATTACTTTAATATACCACATTATATTTAGTTATTATTAAAAAAAAGATTTTCTATTGGAAAACAAGATTTTTTTTTGTCATTTACAAGATTTTCAAACCAAATGATCTGGCAACGCTGCAAAAATGGTAGAAGGTTGTGGTGCAGGCATTTTTTCAGATAGCCTGAACCTATCCATAAGTATAAATTTAAACAAGGATACTTCCATTTTCCAAGCGGAAGTAGCCGCGATTTCTAAAACGGCCGAATTACTGAACAGAAAAGGTATTAGTGGAAAACGAATTTGTATATGCTCAGATAGTCACGCTGCCTTAATGGCGCTCAGAAGTAGATCTGTTAAATCCAAACTTGTGAATAAATGCAAATTTAATTTAAATGCACTCGCGAGGGTTAATGATCTTAACATTCTCTGGTCGCCGGGCCATTGCGGTATCGTAGGTAACGAAAAGGCGGACGAGCTGGCGAGGGATGGAGCTATAAATAACTCTCCGATCTCCTACCAGATCGGTATTCCCTTGGTAAAAGCGAAAAGGGCGTTAGCGGAATGGGCTGAAAGAGAGCATAAACATAGATGGTATAACCATGAGGGTTGTACCAACACAAAACTATTTTGGGGTGACATAAATGCTCGAAAATCTAAGTATATGATCTCATTAATGAAATCTAAAACCCGGTTATACACTGGCATTGCTACGAGCCACATACTCCTAAGGAAACATGCCTCGAGATTAAGAGTAACCGATATTTCAACCTGTAGAGGCTGTGGGGAAGAGGAGGAAACTCTAGAACACCTCCTCTGTAAATGCCCCGCTGTTCGATACAGGAGACTTAAACACCTGGAGAGTCACTTCTTGACAAACCTGGTGGAGGCGGGTAAAATAAGCCCGTCAAGGCTGATCACGTTCATAACTGAGGTGGGGTGGAACGATGTGCTATAGGGGAATTTAAGTCATCGTATGGGGTGTACAACGGACCCAAGCGGTCTCAGTGCGTGGAGGGCTGGCCCCTCCCCCCTTTCAAACCAACCAACGTCATTAATTGAGAAAATGAATATAAATGGACCTAAATGACTTCCCTGTGGGACACCAGAGTTGGCATAATAGGGTTCTGAAATTTCAGATCTAAATTTAACACAATATTTTCTATTTATCAGATATGAATATATCCACTTAATTAAGAAATCAGGAAAACCTATTTTTTTTAGTTTAAAGCATATTACACTATGAGGTAACAGATCGAAAGCTTTACTTAAATCAGTATAGATGACATCAGTCTGATACCCAGCCTCCATATTAGTGAGGAAAGAAGAACATGATTCAACTAAGTTGGTTACAGTGGATCTATTTTTCATGAAACCGTGTTGATTAGGTACTAATAGTCCTGAACAGTAACTATAGATGGAATCATAAATCATTAGCTCAAATAACTTAGGAATGCTAGATAGTTTAGCAATAGGTCTATAATTGGTAATATCATTTTTTGAATCCTTTTTGTGGACAGGTCTAATAAACGATGTTTTCCAAAAAATTATATATTGTATATATTATAGTTTACTATGTTATATATACTAATGTTGTATATATTATATTAATATAGATATACTTTAGTATATTATATTATATGTTATATATTATATATTATATAGTTATACTTTAGTATATTCATATATATAGTATATATAGTATACCACCACCACCAGAATACGTCATCGCTGGCGATGGCCGGGTGGTTGCGTGGTGCGACAAGCGCTTGTCCCCACTCACTTACACAACATCAATATCACCAGCATAGCACGCCGGTTGGACATGTTGCTGGTGTAGTGACTACGAACAAAACACGCCATCCCCGGACTAGATCGGGCAGCTTCTCTGCCATCACGTCCCCTGAATTCCTCATATATCGAATGTTATATACTACAAAATATATAATGTATATATGATATGTATAGATGAAATCTATGAATGATGTAAAGAAACTAGAGTAACTGAAGGTGGACGTGTCCACCTGCCTTTCTGCGACCTGCCTCTAGACACACAACTAGGTAGATGAGCAGTTGGACTGGTCCGTTTGGACCGATAACCTGGCCTCACGGCCCCAACTACTTGTGCCATATGGTAAATTCTAGTACATTCTGTTCCATGAATTGATCATATTATATACTTTAGTATATTCTATATATTATACTTTAGTATATTCATATATATATATAGTATATATAGTATACCACCACCACCAGAATACGTCATCGTGGCGATGGCCGGGTGGTCGCGTGGTGCGACAAGCGCTTGTCCCCACACACTTACACAACATCAATATCACCAGCATAGCACGCCGGTTGGACATGTTGCTGGTGTAGTGACTACGAACCAAACACGCCATCCCCGGACTAGATCAGGCAGCTTCTCTGCCATCACGTCCCCTGAATGCCTCATATATCGAATGTTATATACTACAAAATATATAAAGTATATATGATGTATAGATGAAATCTATGAATGATGTAGAGAAACTAGAGCAACTGAAGGTGGACGTGTCCACCTGCCTGTCTGCGACCTGCCTCTAGACACACAACTAGATAGATGAGCAGTTGGACTGGTCCGTTTGGACCGATAACCTGGCCTCACGGCCCCAACTATTTGTGCCATATGGTAAATTCTAGTACATTCTGTACTATGAATTGATCATATTATATACTTTAGTATATTCTATATATTATACTTTAGTATATTCATATATATATATAGTATATATAGTATACCACCACCACCGGAATACGTCATCGCTGGCACCAGAATACGTCATCGCAGAGGCTTCTGCGGCGGCGTGGGGACAAGCTCTTGTCGCACCACGCGACCACCCGGCCATCGCCAGCGATGACGTATTCTATGGGAATACTCCTTATCATCTATACGTATACTATTTGAAAATGTAGGTATTTTAATTACCTTTAATTCAAGACAGTATACGTGTCCCTGCGACACTCGCAGTCCATACCCAGTGGCTTTTAGTCACCACATATACTATTTTTCTATTAATGATAAAAGTAAGTATGAAATGAGTATGGAAATACTCATTACCGTTTATATGTATACCATTTTAAAATGTAGGTATTTTAATTACCTTTAATTCAAGACAGTAAAGTGTCCTTGCGACACTCGTAGTCCATACCCAGTGGCTTTTAGTCACCACATATAGTATTTTTCTATTAATGGTAAAAGTAAGTATGAAATGAGTATGGCAATACTCATTCCCATCTATACGTATACTATTTGAAAATGTAGGTATTTTAATCACCTTTAATTCAAGACAGTAAAGTGTCCTTGCGACACTCGTAGTCCATACCCAGTGGCTCTTAGTTACCACATATAGTATTTTTCTATTAATGATAAAAGTAAGTATGAAATCAGTATGGCAATACTCATTACCATCTATACGTATACCATTTTAAAATGTAGTTATTTTAATTACCTTTAATTCAAGACAGTATACGTTTCCCTGCGACACTCGTAGTCCATACCCAGTAGCTTTAAGTCACCACATATAGTATTCTTATATTAATGATAAAAGCAAGTATGAAATGAGTATGGCAATACTCATTACCATCTATACGCATACTATTTGAAAATGTAGGTATTTTAATTACCTTTAATTCAAGACAGTATACGTGTCCTTGCGACACTCGTAGTCCATACCCAGTGGCTTTTAGTCACCACATATAGTATTTTTCTATTAATGGTAAAAGTAAGTATGAAATGAGTATGGAAATACATTACCGTCTATACGTATACTATTTTAAAATGTAGGTATTTTAATTACCTTTAATTCAAGACAGTATACTTTTAGTCACCACATATAGTATTTTTCTATTAATGATAAAAGTAAGTATGAAATGAGTATGGCAAGGCAATACTCATTACCATCTATAAATTATAATTTTATTACTATAAAAAATCTGAAATCAAAATCAAAACTTTTTACGTATCAAATTATTTCTTCTCAAATTTCTTCGTCTTTTTTATTAAGTCATTACATTAGTATACTATTAGTATTTAGTAGTAACTAATAGTAGTACAAGAATAGTGATCTACAATAAATTTATTAGTAGATTTTTTGAACCAGTATTATTAAATTAAATATTTTTTAAACTAAATTTTAAATTTTTGACATTATTAATAAATCTTTACCGAATATTTCATGGTAAAACTTGAACTTTTAACTATATACAAACAACTTTCTACAATATATCTGTAAAATCTTTAATCTAATTATACCAAATGTGAAAATGAAAAACTGTTTTCAAAAATATAATAATTTAAAATCAATATTTATCTAATAAACTAATTAAAAGTAATAATTTTCCCCATAATTATTATTGAATAAATACAAATCTATCATTACGGCAAATACAACAACACAAAATCTATAATAAATCTGATAAATAAATAATTTTTCTTGTCTGTAGCATAAAAACAAAACTTTCATCATAAAACATAACACGATAATTTTTCTTTCCATTATTATGTGTATATGTATGTGAGCAGAAATTTTTAATTCTTAACACGGAAATTTCGTGAAAATGAATGAAGTCAACATTTTTTTTTGCCCCTTTCAATCCTTAATTTCCTTCTATACAGAAAACAAGGAAAAACTTCATTTTGTTTCTGGATTATTATTTTTATTTGGTAAATAATTTTAACGTTAGCATTTTATTCATTTATGAAATGTACGTGACCAAAATAAAATTGCCAAAATCAGCTATTTTTGTATTTACTTCTTTATAACTTTTTATCAGTTTGCAATAATAATTTTTGTAATATTCTTACAAGAAAATTGGAAAGAGGTTATCACACTGATCGGTTGATAATAATATCACTAGAAATAAAGGTTTAGTAAACAAAATCCTTAGAAGAGAGAGTGGTCACAAAAAAATTACCCCAAAAATTTTCTTTTGCCAAGAAATCAAAATTTCATTGTAAATTCCGGGAAGATATGCATTGAAATGTCACAAGTTTTAACGTGAACGTAGCAAAATATAATAATGTAGAAATCAAATCTAAACACAATGAATAAAATTTTTTTCACTACTGTTTTACTTAAAAATTTATTAATATTGACTTACTAACTATTAAATACGTCAAATAAAAATAAAAGTGTTAATGTTTGCAAAAGCAAACACGAGAAAAAAAACCGTCAGAAAAAAATTTTATAATTTCATTTAGCGGAAAAACGTAATTGTCAGCATCTGAAGTAAAAAAAAAATTGTGTATTCAATGAAAATCCTTTAATTTCAAAAAGATATTTCATATGAAATTGTCAAAAATATATGAAATTTTATTTTAAGGAAATTGTTGAAACTGATAAAATTTTATGACATTTTGTTTTTAGAAATTTTCAATAGATGAAATTTTATTAGGAGGATGGAAGTTGGCCACATACATATAAATAGTTAAAAAAGGTTAAAAGTTAATTAAATTTTCTAATAAATTCAATAAAATTAAAAATCTGTTTTGTGGACAACCCATTTCATGTTTGTATAGGACATGGATTATTTTTTATTTTCGAGGTTAACAATTGAACATTTTCGTGGATGGTTAAATATTTGCAAATCTAATTTCAATATTTTGGATATTTTAATTCTTTTATTTGGGTTTTTGGTATGCTTTAATATTTTCAGTTGTGTTTGAATTAGTTTTGTGTTAAAACAAAAAGTTATTGGGAAATTGTTGACTAGTAATTAGAACTTTTATAAAATATACATGGATATTCAGGTAAAACAATTTCCTTGTATTTTTTTTCCTCGTATAAGTAAAGAGAGTATAGAAACTGTGTTGTGACTGTTTATTTTCTCCAGAACATTTTGAATCATTAAACATTATACATGATTCTAATGTTATTAATTGAATTAAGCTTTGTAGAAAATCTTTATCTTAACGGTATGGTCTTTTCAATTTAGTATGATAAGTTTTGTTACAAACTTTTTAGAAAAATCAAAATACATAATCAAATTTTTTATGAAATTTATTACTCACTATTTGTTTTATCTTAATTAATTTATGCAATCAAATAAATTACCCAATTTTCCTGGGAATAAAATCTCCTAAATAGAAAAAAAACCAACATTCAAATAAAACCAATATTAATTTGTAAATTCATATCGCAATAATGTAAAATTGCCATTTCATTGTATATGACCATTTATTATTCGAAGAAAGTTTTTCCTCGAAATTCATTTTGTTTTTTTTTTGTTTGGGTATTCCCATGAACCACATTGAAAAATTGGAATTTTATAGATCAAACAACATGTTGCCAGAGTAAAATTTTGATTAACAATGGACTATACATATATATGGAATTATGTAGTATAAAAAAATTTTGGTAATTGAATATATTTGACCAGAAGAACCTTTTGTTTTGTTTTTATACTTTTCATATTTTGGTAACAAAAACAAAATAATATTATGCTTTTAATTTTAAAGTTTTAGAAAAAGTTTAGAATATATTCACCAGTAAAATTTCGTATTTACATTTTATAATTAAACAATTTTTCGAAAATTAATAAAATCCATTTTGGTCAGTAAAATAAACTTTTCTCTATAATAAATATAATAATAATACGAAATACTCTAAGGATATTTCTAACTTACTGACCTAGTAAATGATTTAAATTTTTGACTTTCTCCATCTCTTATTTTATTTCAATTTCATTTTTTTTTTTGTTATTTCTATTGAACAATAAATTTATGAATTCTGGTGCAGTAAATAGGAAACTGAACTATAATTTGAGTTTTGAAAAGCAATGAATTTACTTTCAAGCTAATACAATTTTTTTGTTGTGCTACTATTGATAAAAAGGATGAAATTTTTCTTGTTTGTTTGAAAATTATTATTTTTTTGGCACAACAGCCTCCAAAAAATATTTCTTTTATTTTCGTATTTTAATTTTTTTTCCTCGTATTTTTTCCAGGATTTCCTCTATTCAGGATAATTTTTTTGTGTTGAGAGTAAAATGCATATAATAATTTGACTTTATTTTTGGTTTTTTGTTAAATCATGGATGGAGTTTTATTTTTTTAACATGCTAGTAGCACATTGGCGCCATCCATAATCGTTATATATTATGTATACTTATTTTATGTATAGTTAAACTTTATCGTGGTGGTAAGGTGATAATGGCGGATAATATATTTTAAGTTATACTTTATACAGCAGCAAAAAAAAAAAAGTCAGTCTTTTATCCATTAGGACATCTTTATTGAAAGTGTGCACTGATAATGAATCTATGAATTCTACAAGAATAATTTATGGTATTTTGCCATCATAAAAATTAAAATCAAGTTAACACAGAAAATGTGAAAAAAGTTTTATGTGGAGATTTTTGTTTGTTTCAAAAAAGGATATTTAATTGTTTCGCTCTTGTTTTTTAAAAAATTCAATGAAATTTTCGATGCATAATTCTTTTTGTTGTGGTTATGGTTATTTTGTTAGTCTTACAGTCTTAACGTTAGGTATACAATTTTTTTCTTTTGAAATGATGATTTTCATATACATAATTATAATACACTAAAAGAAATTTTACAGGAAGGAAGTATAACACCATCTACGTCAAAACTGCATGTTTCTGCTGCTTCTTTAAATTAAAGGAGGAAGGAGGATTTAGCTCTTTTAAATTTTGTGACATATACCAAGAAATTTATGTCTAAGGCGAGGTTAAAAATTACCAAAATAGCTTTTTTTTAAAGTAACAATTGAAATTGGAATAAAATATAAAACAAAAATTTTATGAACTAGTTTTACTAGTCTTTTTATAGAGGTTAATAAAATGGACCAGAATAAGAATAATCGGTTTATGAATCATCGCAATAGTCAATAATCGTGTACTGTTTGCACTATGCCAATGTCACATTCATCCATTAAAAGATTAAGAAATCTTTTCCAATTTTATTCCCATCTTGATATCCCAAATCATATTTATATTCTGTAACAATTTTTTTGACCCTATCTCAAAATCTTCGGTTTATTTTTTTAGTGTATATATTATGTACATTTAAAAAAACAGTTATTATTTACTAGGACCTAAACGGATATACAAACAATTTCATATTTTATAAATGTAAATTTTAGGAGGCCTCGTAATACAAAAAAAATAAAAATTAAATCCGATTATAATGAAAATATCACTATACCACCAACAATACTGAAACTAATAAACTGAAATTTCAAAGCCCAGCACCATACAATTTCTCATTGTTTTACATAATTTTCCCTAACAACAAACATATATTTATTTCTATGCTATATATTTTTTATGTTTAAATTTTTATACATAATATATAAAATAAATAACATTATGGTAAAAATCGTAAAATTTATGCACAAAAACATTGAAATTATATCTTCCGAAAAGCCGTCAAGTATGGTACAATTATTTTTTTTGTTTATTGTGTCTGTGTAGGGCGGTTTTTTTTTGTTCTGTGTATAGGTATACTTAATAAAAAAGTGCTCTTGATGGAGACTATGGTCATATTATTTATATATACACGAAAAATTTGTTTTCTCTGTGTTTTTATAATGCATAAAACTGGACAAAATATATAAACAGGATAACAAACAAACAGAAAATTGAAACCAAAAAAAAAAAAGTGAAAAAAAAAATGTTGTAAAAAGCTTTCACATTAATAAAATAGTCAAATAGTTTGTACGACACTGTGGCGGCTTAACAACAGCGCCAGAATACTGGGCAAAGTCGTGGTGATGATGATGTTTTCATATTATACATACACATATATTTATTTCGTACTTACTTTCAGAATTAAATTAAAATTTCAAATTATGTATATATGTAAAAGGTTTATATGTAGTTTGGTGGTTAGTAGTGCATTGTAATTAATTTTATGTGAGCAATTAAATTGCATTATATATATAGATAGAGAGTGTTTAAAGGTTTTTGATGTCTTGATAATTGTACAGGAGTTTAAAGTAAGTTTCAGAGAGTTTATAGATCAGATATTCTTGTTCAGTAATTTTTCCTATGATAACAATTAAGAATGTCTAATCATTGTTAGGACAATAAGGATATATACGGACATATTTTTTTCAGAAAGATTTTTTACTATGTCTGTCCGCCTTATTTAATATTTATGAAATTCGTAAGTATATTCACCGAAATCGTGTCAAAATTTGAAATCAAAAAGAGTTAATTTTAATTTCATTCTCTATGTCTCATTATATTGTGACCTAGTGACCATAACAATACAGTTTATAAATTATAAAGAAATAATTTTGACTAATATTGCCATTTAGTTCTTTACTGTGACCATTTTGCCATTTAATTGATCGAGTATTTATTAAAATATTTAATATTATTATTAAAAAAAGATATTGAAGTATAGTTAAGCTAAAAATAGTATAGGAAAATTAATAGGAAAAGTTTGAGTTTCATATCTAAGATAATAATTAAATTAAGAGATTAAATAGAGCAAAACAGATACTAGATAATTTGAACATTATATACTAAAATTTAATCTAATCTAATCTTCATCCTGAGAAATAAATATATTTAATACATTTTTGAAATATCCTTATATGTATTATTTATTATATCTTTTAATCCTTTTTGTATATAAAATTATGGCATGTGACTTCCAAAATTATATTTGATAAATCAAGATTAAATTTATTTTGTTTACACAATTTTTTTTTCACTTCAATAAAATTTAATTAAAACTTAAATTTACGTAAAAATATAAAAAAAAATTAATTTAACATTTTAATAGATTTTATTTTTCATTAGTTTAAGATAAATCTCTTTTTTAGTTTTTTCCGAATTTGTTATATTAAATTTATACTAATTAAAAAGACATAAATCCTTAGAATTAAAAATAGAAAAACATAAATGATTTACATAAACAAATGATATATACAATTTATACATTATATGAGACTATAAGGAAATATGTCCATTTAAATCTTTTATCCTTAAAGAAATTTTATATTTTACCATTCGTACATAACGAAAATTCTTTAATACCAAAAATCACAAAACACAATATAGAAACCAAAAAATTTTCAAGAATATTAATAATATAATAGAGAGAAATATAAATAAGACCATCAAGGATAATAAGAATAATCTGTCAGCTGTCAAGAATAATTGTGCAAAAGAAAAGCACAATAAAAAACTTTTGTGACTATTTTGAATGACGTAAATTGGCATGAAAAAAAGTCAAAATGCAAAACTAAAATTCATTTGAAAATTTAAAACTTATTATGGTCCCAAAAAAAAAATATTCTTATGTCTTCATAATTTTTAATTTTGTGTAAATATCCTTAAGCTTAAGGAGAAGATTTTCAAGAAATTTTTGTGAAATTATTAACAGAATTTATTTCATTAGAAAATAATATGAAATTTTTTTTTAAACCAAAATGACAAAAGTTTTATGCAATTTTACGAATTTTCTTGTTATTTTTGGGGGAAATGTCTTTTTTTTGTACAAATTATTTTTCAGTGGGCATCTTTCCGGTTGGTTTACTTTTATATTTCGAAGCTTGGATAACTATTCAACTGTGAATTAGGGGGGCTTTTCTCTTTGGTTTTTCTTTCTAGAAACAATTTTTCTTTTTTGGAGAAAAATGAGGAATTTTTTGAGTAAAAAAAAAATAATGGAAAGAAAGGAAATTCTTTTCAACTGCGTTTTTTATTTATACCTCAAAAAGTTTTTTTTATTTGTGAGTAAATATTTTTTTATTGAAGAAAGTTTTTAAGGACTAAAGAAATTTCTTATTTCTTTAAAAAAAAAAAGAATTTGTGGTTTTATGTTGTTTCACTAGAAAGTTGAGTGGATGAGAAGAAATTTTAATCAAAATTATTTACTTTTCTCTTACAGATTTTTTGTATAAGACAAAATTCTTAGTTATTTTAGATGGAATTGGGTTCAGTCTAGTCAGCAAAATCTTTGTAAACTCATCTTTATTAAATCAACGTCATCGAGAACATTTTGCAGCATGGAAATAGATCATTTTCATGAATTGAAAACTTTATTAAAATTTCCGGATTCTAATTTTTTTTTATAAAATTAAATTTTGTTAATTTTGATTCTTGTTTTCGGTCCCACTTTGCATTAATTTTGATCCAATTTTGAAATTAAAATAATATAAAAAAATGTAACCGTTTTGAAATTTTTTCTGTTAGAGCAGTGTGTGTGTCCACAAACACAATCAACAGAGAAAAAAATTCTTTAGGCAAACCAAACCAAATATTGAAAGTAAGTTTTGATTTTTTTTTTGTTATCCTGTGGCTTTTTTTCTGAACCAAAAAAAATATTTTCTTCAAATATTTATGTAAAAAGTTTGAATATCCTTTTTTCGTGCTGCTTGTTTATATGAGCCACTAACTTTTTTCAAAATCTTTCTTCATTTTCAGAAAACTTTATCCACCTTGAAGTATAAAGTATTTTCGTTTTTTTTTTGTGCTATTTCATTTGTTTAGGGTGAATCTAAAATGCGCTCAGAAAGTTTATGTGTCTTTTATTTGAATTTATCTTATTCGGAAATGTGGGTTTAGTTACCGATATAAATTTTTTGTTTTTTAAAAATCGATTTAATGGTAAAATTTATTAGAAATTTTGAAATAAAAATTATAGAAAGAGAATTAAATGTTCATAGTATCCTAAAATTATTATATACTTTTTCATAAATTCAAGGATTATTAATAATTTTAAATTTTTTGGAAGGGAAAATTGCTGAATAACTCTTGATAAATTATATTTTCCTATACGTCCTGTACGCCAAAACCATTTGACTTTGTTATTAATTAAATATCGACAAATTTTTAGCAGGTGTAACACATTGACAAAAAAATTACACCTATTTCAAGATCAACCTATTTGTTAATAAATTTATTTCCGGGTGTTATTTCCATTTACAAAATAATAATAATTTGAAATCTTATATTTGGACCCTATATAAGCTATTAATTCTATTTTTTTTACACTAACTTTCTTCTAAAAAAATTGAGAATGAAAGACAATTTCGGAAATTTTTCTAACAAATACCACAATAACAGATAACCATGTGCGACAGAGATAGCATCACTTATTGCATTTTTATTTAAAGGATATATTTAATGATTCTGTTATATATATTAAATTTATTATTACCAAGGATATGAAAGTTTTCCCTTGTATGGTGATTTTTTTCTTGTGAGATCATATATGATTTTTTATTATTTTGTAGGTGCCATGTCCTGGGATAGTGAAAAAGGAAAATAGATTCAGAAAGAAATAAAAAATATAAATAAATATATTAAAAAAGACGTAAAAACATAAAATTATTTTATCTTTATGGCGGATTTAAATATTTTATATTCTTTTTTAAATAAATAATTAAAGTCGAGAATTCTTTTTTAGTTTTTTTATATTTAAGTTCATAAATTTTAAAAGTTAAAAACTTCTCTGGATTTCTTTTTATAATTAATAAATATTTACATTTGATTACGATAAATAAAAATTTAAGTTTTGTAAATAAAATTCCCTTTAGTTGACTTTTTTTTTAATATAATTTTTATAATTTTTCATATTTTTCATCATGGAAAAATGAAAATTTTATATGAAAATATATTTTATATTAAATAAAAAGAAACTTTTCTATGCTCTTCATTCAAACTGAATGATTTTCAATAGAAAATTATTTATTTTTATTATGAATTGAACACATATATACACAACTGAGTTGAGATTCGAAAGGTTATAATGAATCTCCGGCAGGATATCTGGTTACATTCAATTGAATAAATTCGAGATTTGATCCTTTCTTTTATTATTATATTTTCTTTTTTTTTTGCAATGAATGAAAGGAGGTTAAAGGTTTTTCAATTATGAGAATTTG
The DNA here is from genome assembly GCA_949752835.1 of Empis stercorea. Taxonomy (NCBI): domain Eukaryota; kingdom Metazoa; phylum Arthropoda; class Insecta; order Diptera; family Empididae; genus Empis; species Empis stercorea. The sequence goes on along the minus strand of OX457088.1, from coordinate 16,228,996 downwards.
TTCGTGTGTACGAGTAAGTACGAGTATATGTATATGCGGTTTATTAAATTTTTAAAAAATTATTGAAACTATTGTAGAAATGAAAACTTTAATCTTGTAGATATAATGTTTTTAGAGTTTATCTCTATATCGAATTTTTGTTGTCTAATTATGAATAGAGAAAAACAATATGAAAATTTTGTAAAAGAAAAATATAATATAAACTAACTATTCAATGAATTTTAGATTTTAGAATTTTTGGTATATTACGTTCTGAAATCTGAAAAGGTAAACTATAGTTCGAAAATAATATAACTAAATACTATCTAAATTTTGATCCATCAAAAGGTCTGATCTCTATCTAAGATAAACGGTCATCTAAAAGGACATCTAGTAAAGAAAAGGGTTCAAAAATAATGGAACGGAAACCAAAAACTGGGTATCTACAAATTATCCCGAATAATATGACTAGGAACTTTAAAATAATTTTGTATTAATAATTTCATTTTCATTTTCTTTAATTATTTAATATTTCTAGATTCTTCATAAATTCTATACACTCTGACAAATGCATTGTACAAATATCGTAAATAAAAAATATTTTCTGCAATATATTAATATGATTTTCATCTCCCAGTCCCAGTCCACAAAAATAAGTAAAATTTTCATTTTCTATTTAACTTTTTCTTATCTAAGGCGATCAATCTATATATTATATATATATATATGCGGCTATAATATATGTATTGCATAAAGGATATTCTAGGCACATCCGTTGTTATCTACTCTACAACGTATTTTGACTTCTCAATAATATGAAAAAAAATGAATTGGCTTTTCAGTTCTCTTTCAATCAAAAAATATATATCTATATAATATAACTCAGATTATAATGAAAAGCGGGCAAGTTCATTGAATTATTGCAATGCTTTTCAATATCAATATAGTCTGTATATTGTCAGATGTATATATAGATAAAATATTTGACCTTTTTATAGTCCACCTTATCGATATAACGACATTAAATTAATCCATTGCCATTCCTCAATTAAAATGAAACCCCCAGTCCAAATTCACAGTGCACATCACCAGATTGCATCGTCTAAAAACACAATAAAAGGGAAATGAAAATAATGTCAATTTCACAATAAATGCGGGCTATTTATTAGATATTTTAAGTTTTGTAGTGAATTATTAGTAAAGATTTTTTGATAATAACAAAAATACGAAATTAGAAATTAGAAATTTTCGAAAACTTTCCAATCGGACAGTTAGAAAGCAATTAATAGGTAATCATGGTACAATGTAGGTAGAGAGTATCATGTTTTAAATCCTTAAATATTATGCCGGCATAAAAATTTATTAAATGTTAAATATTTCGTTTTGTGTGTGATTTATAATTAATTGGAATGGGGAAATACTTAGAGTCAGCAAGTGTTGATTCACAAAATGGTTTTATACATTTTATCTACATACATATTTGCTCCAAAATCTTGTTTTGTTCATTTAAATGACTATACCCAAATATTTATTATTTAATTTTGTATTAAAAATATTATTTTCGGTATTATAAATTATCTAAAAAATAACCACTACACCGAATCAATTTCCAATTAAACATCATAATCGTTTTGAACGTTATTGAAAATCGACCCTTATATAAACATTATACATAAATGTCGGAAACAATATTATATGTATCCCAGACTTTTGTCATAATTCTGTCCGTTTTTTTCCACAGGATATCATGATAGTCTGGATAATTGTTTTCTATATATATATGTAATATATTTTTATATTAAATATAACCATACCGCAATGCAATTGCGTAAAGTCCTTGATATAAAAAAATAAATAAAACAAAAACAAAAATAATAAACGATCAAAACAGAATTATTGTTATTTGTTTAAAAAGGATATTAAAGGAATTATTTGTAATAACAATTAAAAAGGGTTACACAAAAAAATTGCTTTGAAATCAAAATTTCTGAATTTGATTACTCTCATTTTATATAATATCAATTTTTGGTAAAAGGATACACTATACTATATGTATTATGTATATACGTTGATATGTGCGTGTTTGTTTTTTAGTAAATTGAAAATTTAAAAATAATTCTCTTCTTTTTCGAAAAATCCTTTGAAGATTTCAATAGAAAAAATATGTCTGTGGAATTGTGATTAAATACGGATAGCAAAGAAAAAAGGATTCAAAGGCAAATATTTTTTTTTATCAGATTTAAATTTCTTGTGGGTATAGAAAAAATCAAATCAAAAAGATAAAAATAAAAAATATTGAGTGTAAAGTGAAATCAAAGAAGTTAAACACAAAAAAGGTGTTAAAATGATTAAAGAATTTTATGTTGGGTTGGGAAAAAAATTCATTATATTAATAAATTTATAACAGATTAAAGGGATCAACAAAAAAAAATAATACTTTTTTTGATTTGATTAAAAAAATGTTGACTAAAGAATATTTTAGATCATTTTTACAAATTGTGTTATACAAAAAATTTTACGATTGATTTATTATATTGGGCACAAAGATTTATCTCTGTTCCATAGTTGCGAACTAAAAGAATTATAGTTGGTCAGAGCACATTTTTCTCGCAATTTTGTTAGCAAAAATGTTCAATTTCGATTATACTTAATTGAAATATTCAGAATTCGAAAAATTTTTTAGATACAACTGATGGCACAAAAAAAAACTAGAATTTACGTTAATTTAATTTAAAATAAATAATTTTTGGCGTTAGAAATGGACCACCATTTAAATTGACAGCCAGATTTGATACAGAAAATTAATTAATTTGGATTTAATACTTGTCAATAACTTATACTTATACTATCCTTCAAAAATAAAACCTTTAAAATTTGAACCATTTATCAGAATTGTCATTCATCTTTAGTTTAGTTATCAACATTTTTCTATATACCATAAAAATATAATTTTACAAATCAATTTATTTAATTAAATTCAAATTTTTAAAAAGAAAGGAAAAACAAATCTAATTCCTATAATCTTAGATTATTATTTTGATATCTTTTAAACTAATGGAATAAAATGTTCAAATAATATTTTCCATTAAATTAACTTAAAAAAAAAATATTTAAGAAACAAAATGTATAAATGACGAGAGGATTGGTTCCATTTTCACCCAGCAACAAAAAAAAAAACGAAAAAAAAGGAAAATCGAATAAAAGAAAAATCTGTTAAGAAAATAAATGATTGTTTGTGTCATATTAGAAGAAAAACTGTTCTCCATTAAATCTCCAGATGTCCATTTTTATTCATAAGTAACAAAAGCATAAAAATGCGTCGCTTTAACATTCAAAAAAATTCTATATATAAAAAGATAACGCACAAATTAATGATGCACATAGGGATCCTTTTTATTTTCTGTCCTTATAAATGTCAATGTAAATGGTCTCTAAACTGAAAGAGAAGAAAAATATAAAAATGTATATATAATATTCATGAATTCTAATGTTTCACAATTATTCAAATTCTCAATAATCTGGAAATGCTGGAAATGTTGACTAAAAAGTTTATGTTTCAACCGTATAAAATTTCAATCTAAAAAGTTGGGAAGGATGTGTTTCGTGAAAAAAAAAATGTTTGTGAAGAATGATATGATAATTTAAAATTTACGGAAATCAAATTTAAACAAAAACATAAGGCTTAGGAGTTTGTTCAATGCTGAATGGTAAATTATTATTTTTGGGTGTAATTTCCTATGTTAAATTCGACTTTTTAACTATTTTGAATTGTTCTCTCTTTACTTGTACTATATATATAACTAATAAACCAACAAATGTGACTCAAAAATTTATCAAAGTTATTTATACAGTTTTTATTAAAGCTTTCTTATTTATACATAATTAAATTTTCGTGTCTTATTTCCATTCAATATGAATTTAATTTTTTCATTAGAAGAGAAATTATTTTAAAATTTTAAACATTTCAGTATAGTTAGTAGTCATTCCGATCACCACATATCAAATCCCCATAATTTATCGAACTTTTGTTATAGTTGCCTTTACTTAACACGCTTTACAGTAACAGTCCAGATTTTTTGTAAACTTTTCTCTTTTATTTATAAATAATAATTATAATATTTTGTAACATTAAATTTCACATTTTTATTGCGCCGACCTAATTCTTTTTTTACACCCACCCTAACAAGAGATTATAGGAAGGTGTTTTCTATAATAGGGTGCGGCTATACTATTTTCTGGTTTTTCTTAGTCATTAATTTTCTTATTTATAAAAAAAAAAGGAAAAGAAATTATATTTCTTTACAATTTTATCGCCAACATTGGCAACAATAAAAAAAACGTGAAAGGCCATTAATTTTCAAGTGCTTTTTTTTTTCTTTAACTTCGACCAAACATTTCTAATGTCCTTTTTGCTTATGTTTTTCTATTACACCAAAGGAAAAGTACCAAAAGAAATGCGAAAAGAAAATTCAACATAATTTTTTTTATTTATAAATATAATTTCTTTTTTTTTTTGTATTTTATTTATTTAAAATGCCATTTTTTCTGCTATGCTTTTCTATGATGATATTTATATATGTACATGGCGCGGTGGGTCGTTCATGAATCTCTATTTTTCTTATAGTGTAAATTTCTTATTGTGTTGTGGAAAATGGATGGAAAAAAAGAATATTTTTTATTGTTAGAAAAACGAAAAAAAAAAAAAAATTAGAAAAGAAAGATGAAAATTATTCTTTTTCTAATTTACCATTTATGTATAAGTTTGTTGTTATTTGAAGGTAAAAAAAAGATAGGCAAGAAAAGTTTACGAGATAAAATAATTTCTATAGGAAGGAATTTTTTATTTTTGGTTTGGTTTTTTGTTTATGAAGTGTAAAAGGATCAATGATATTTATTACTGATAAGTTGTTAATCTGTTAATGGATTTATATATTTTTTTAGGTTATTTTTTTTTTTATGTGGAAATAATAAAGAAATTAGGTTAAATTTGGTTTGTTTAAAAAAATTGTGGATTTATGAGAATTTTTATATTGTAAATTTTAAGTTGAAATGTAATCCATGAATATAGGAAGATAAATTGTAATTGGTTTTAATTTTTTCTAGGTATAATAAATAAGATAATTTATTATTAGTATAAATATTTTTTGGAAATAATTGGTAAAACTAATTTTAAGGTATAACTAAACTTGTTTAAATTTTAAATATAAATATTATAGTTACAAAAAAAGGAAGAATTTCAATTCCCAAATTATATATCTGCCCATTAAACTATATAGCTAAAGCTTTTACAAATAATTATGTAAGTTTTTCCCATTTTTTATTCCCAATTAAACTTTGACACATTTTGTATATCCAAAACGATAATGTAAATAATTAAACAAATAATTAAAATTTCAATAAATTGAAAATAAATATTAAATTCTTATTTCATCCACATCAGAAAATTCAAATCAATTCAATTATTAATTATAAGATTATATTTTATATATTTACATATATGTACATATTATCGAGTTTAACTTTTTAATATTTTTTTTAAAATCCTTCCATTATTTCCATAAGTTTAAACCGAATTTATACGTATGGATTTGCCATGATTCAAACTTTCAATAACTTTTATTGTAAACCTATCGAAAATATTCGTCTATATTCTTTCTCTCAAATATTCACTGTTTATAACATTTATATTAATTAAACTGTAAAATTAACTATAAAATGAAAAACAAAGTTACCAATAATATTTTTTATATTCAATTATACATCAATTAAAATGTTAACAACATTATTAAAATATTTATAATGCAAAAGTTCAAACATAAAAATAAATTCATATTTTAATATTCCCCAAGTATGGTTTTCTTTTTTTGTTGGAAAATATGAAATAATATTTATTTAGGTGTTATTAAAATGCATTTGCCTGTTAAATTGTTAACAAACACGCAAAATTTGATTATTAAAATTATACAGATCGTTGCAGAAAATGCATAATATAAAATATATGTACGAAAATATGGTTTTAAAAAAAAATATTAACAACGTATACGCTATAATTTTTGTTAGGGTGGCAAAAAATAATATGAAAAACTATACATAAATTTATTTATTTATATAAAATGTATATAATTTAAAATTTATAATGATATATAAATAATAATAAAAATATAGCTTTCAACCTATAAGGGTAGGGTAATTCAACAAGGCATTGACCACTTAATGTAATTGCAACAAAACAAACTTATACATTTTATTTTAAAAAGTTTTCATCGTATATAAAGTACAGGGCATATCACTTTTGTACACAAGAGAACATTTTTTGATTAAATATATTTTCAGAATTTATTCGAATGAAAAATCTTAAGTGGTGGCAATACCAGCAATATTGTCCATTCGATCATGCAAATCAGGTTGGGTTCAGAACAGAATGTACTGTTTTTCTGGGAATATGAAGTTTTATGACTGATATTCAAATAAATTTAATTCTGTAGTAGAATTTTTAAGGATGTTGTCGACTACAACACATAATAGGGTATCCTGTATTTGACGTACTTAGTCCATCATATAAAATAATAATTATTATATTTTTTGAATTGTTTCGTCTATAATGTAAATGTGTGGTGATAATGTGGATTGTATAGCATAAAAAATGTAAATTATTTACTTACATATTTAGCATACTGGTAAATATGTCATTATTATTTAATTGTTAAAAAAAAAGGATATTATTTACGTTAATAGTTATTATAAAAAAATGAGATGAAATTGTTTTAATATGTATTATAAATGGGGAATTTAATTTAATTTTATGGTTTTAATTTATAAGTAAACTAGGACAATGTCCTTTTCGAATTATATGTGATTAAATTTTAAGTTCTTACGATAAAGATATTTATTTTGATTATTAAAGTTTAGAATTTATATACAATCAATTTTTGTATTTAAATTCACAAAAATATTTCACTTGTTTTTAAGGTTAATACAATAACTTTTCGAACATGACAACTAAAATAGATTTTATTTGATAAATTATATATTAAAATTAATATCTAAAATATTTTTAAACAATTCTTTAAATTTCCTGCTTAATAGTTTAAATAAAAAATATCATAAATTTTATAATATAAAAAAAAAATCCTTCATAGAAAAACTTTTAATATAAATGTAAAAACTTTATTTGACTCTTATATAAATTTATTATATACAACTCCAAAAAAAATTATGATTTTTTTCGTTATTTTATTGTACAATTTAATAACAACATCATAAACTTTTTTTTTCATGTCCTAGCTCATTGAAATTAATAATCAGAAATTTAAAATATACTTTTAACAACAAACTATATAGAGCTCTAGCATTTATGCTCCTCTTTCCGACACAAACAAATTTACAATTTAAATTTAACTTTTTCGCCCTTGTTAAATAAATTGAAAAATAACAACTAGAAATTATTTCGCAAAAAAAAAGAACATCACAAACTTTACATTTTGTGAACAATATCTATAAAAAGAACTTAGTGGAAAAAGAGTGTGTATTTCAGCAACATTAATGTTGCTTGTGAAGTGTTATGTTAAGTTTTCTTTTTTTTTGTAGATTTAAAATAGATTTTTCTATATTGTAGACACAACATCGTTAATGTTGGCCACAAAAGCATAACACAACAATTTTCAAATGTAATTCATGTATGTACATATATCATAAAGTGTTTATATTCATATTTTTGTTGTATTATATGAAAATTGAAAGGAAGAGGTGAATTGGATTTGGTCAGGAAATATTTTTTCGCTCAAAAGAGTGAAAAATTTGTACTAGTGCTTTTGAAGTGTTGAAATAATCAAAAATTTGAAAAAAAGGTAAGTACATATATATGGTTGATGATTTTGTGGTTTGGTCATAAAATAACGAATGAAACATTTTATGTATACCCAGAGAAAAGAGCAAATATTGTGTGTATGATAATATTTATTAATGTTCATATTTTGTGGGATTTTATTTACTCAAGTCCTTTGGGTATTTTCATTTTACCTAAAAGGATAAAAATGAAAAATTATGCTTTGAATTAATGTGTAATAGAGGAACGATGAAAGATGGACTTTAATATATAAATCGTTTTGCATATAGTAAAAGAGAATTCAAATATACATAAATTTATTTTATAGATACAAATTCAATTAAAAGTGAAATTGTTTTAAAGATAAATTTTTGATTGAAAAATTATGTATTTTTAACAAATGAAAATTGGTGGAAGAATTTAAAATAAGTAAATATCATATAAGTCAATATCAAATATTGAAAGTTATAATTTAAAAATACTTAGTTGTACTTATTTATTCAACTTTTACCTAAACAATTTATATGAAATTTTAATTTAAAAATAAAATTATTCACTTATATGATTTTGTCGTGCATATACCAACTCGTAAGTAGAGTTAAAAATTTAGCAAAGTTTAATTATTATTTTTTGCAAATATGACTTTATTTGAACCACTTAGTAACTAATCAATTATTATTACAACAGTACAATAAAATTGATCACATTTTTTATACTAAAAATAATTCCGATTAATGACATACATTTATTTTCCAAAGTTTCAATGACCTTTGTTAAGTGATAACTTTTGATAGGACAAAAATCCTTATAAATATAAAAATATCATTTATAAATTTATCGATTTGATAATTTCGATTTTTAGAAATCAAGTTGGAAAAAATATCTTTGAGACAAATCAATTCTACATAATAAAAGAAAAAAAAAACAAATTGTTTCATTTTTTCTTGTTATTCCATCGTTAAATATTATACAAAACATCATTCTGAATTTATTGGATTTACTTTAACACAATTGATGACTTAAGATTACCAGAAACAACAACAACAACAACAACAAAATGAAGAAAATATTCGAAAAGAAAAATATATTTATCTTTTTGATTTGTTTTAGTTTTTCTTCGATTAGAATTACAAAAGCCAAGAAACATAAGAAAAAAAAAACAAATATGTATATTAACATCATTTTATACATACACATGTTCATGTAAAAAAACAAATCCGCACTTATACATATTCCTAAATAGGGAAGGATCCTTATAATTTTTATCTCTGTTATATATAAAAATTTGGTAGTCATTTTCTGTGTATAAATCTTTCGTATAATTTTTGTCTATTTTTCTTATTTTTTTTTATTTTTTGCTCTTTTTTCGTTAATATTAAACGCACTTCCGTTTTTATATTTTAGGTTTATTTTATCCTTTTTTTTATTTCTAACTTTTATTATTGTAGGAAAATTAATAAAATCATTTCACTGTTCTATATGGAAAGGATTGTAATGATGGTACACAGTTAAAAAAATTAGCATATATGTATACCATAAGAAATTCTTATTTTTTAAGAAGTAGGAATTTTGGTTAGAAGAGGAATAATTTCCGTGAGTAGTGAATCTAGATGAAGTTAGTAAAGAAGTTGGATGTGCTGAGCAATTGACGGAACATACAATATATTATAATCTAAATTTAAATTCTAAATAGAACGTTTTTCAATTGAAAGTTTTATTGTTGTAATTTACAAATTTTGATACATTTTAAATATAATTTAACTTGTTAAAGACTTCCATTACTGAAAAATTAAGTTGTCTTGAAATTTGTATAGTATCACTTCATATTTAAACTGTCATAATTGACATATTTGTGCAAATTAATTTGAATTTTCTACAAAAATTTGATTGAATTACAAACCTATTTTAATAGTAATAGTATACCTATCTTCATGGCATATTTTAGGTTTGATGGCTTTACCGAAAGTTCATGCTTTCGATCAGTTCAAAATTAATTATTCTTTGTTAAAGCTAATTTTATGAAAGAGTATAGAAATTGCAAATATATGTAAACCGAATTATTTAAATATTGTACAATTTTTTTTTACACTGTTTGCCTACACATATCCTTAGATATTTCATATAATATACAAATAGGCCAAACAGAAAAAAAGAATTCCAACATCCTTAAATTGTAATTCTAATTTTTTTTTGGTAAAGATATAGAGGAACGATAAAAATAATTTCTTAGCATTAGCATAAATCTGCTTAGAGCGGAAGGAAACAGCCATCTGGGATTTATAGCTAAGCAAAATAAAATTGTGTAATTGTATGTTATAATTTCCAGTAAAATATTTTTCTATGCTTCCAAAATAAAAATAGAAAAATGGTTATGGTATGCTAAGCAAAAAGGACCTCTTTCCTTTTTCTTATTATGGCAGGCTTGTATTTTAAGAATTTCTTTATATTTATATAGATGAATATTTCTTGTGGTGGTAATGGTGAATGCCTGTGCAAACGAATTATCATGATAATTGGAAATTTATGATCCTTTATATTTATAAAAATTACGTACAACACGACGTAACGAAAAAATAAATAAGAAATTTTTTTATATTATATATATATTATTATATTCTAGCCTTCAATTATATTGAAATAAAAAAAAATTGATTAATCAAGAATAAGGACTCATTTATATAGAGTTCACCTCGAAAATGTTTAGGTCATAATATTTTCAGATTAAAAAAGTAGATATAAATTTATTCAAGAGAAAATAAATAATATTGACCTGTGATAAATTCTGTTTATTGATTAATTTTTAAGGATATTTTCTGATTATCTTTTATTGTTGTGGGTCAATGATTTGATGGATGAACTGGAGATTAAATATATTGAGATTTGATGAGTAGTCTATGTAAAAAGGTTGAGATTTTTATAAAAAAAAAATATATAAATAAATAATTACTTAATTTTTTTCGATTTATTAACGAAAATTCTAAAGATTCATATACAAAAATTAATTAAAAATTCTTACACATATGAATTTAACTAAAATTTCTTTGAATATTTAAATAAAGTTACCAAAATTTTCATTCAGTAATGTCGTTAACTTAGTGATTTCTTACTTTTTTTTATAGCTTTTATATTATCAAAGAAAATATTCATCACATATCCTTTTTATATGATATAAAGTAAAATGAAATATCTAATGTATATAATTTGTAAAAATATTTTGTTGAATATATTGTGCATTTTCTCTGCATTGGAAATTTATTATGACAGTTTCACTTGAGTAAATATTATTATTGTATACAACATCTACAAAATTGGTAGTAAAGTAAAGTTACTTAAGTTTGAACTAAATGGACTGGAAAAATTTAGCAGAACCATCAGTTCCATTATAATTGGTTCATAAAGTTAGAATAAAATAAGAAAGATTGTTACATATTTTATTCGAAATGAAGGCAAAGGCAGAGCAGATAGAAATTTGAGAAAAACTGTCAAGCTTGTAATCTAGAAATATAAATGTATAATGATTTGAAAGTCTGCATAAAATTAAAAATGTTGTTTCAACAAAAACGGTTTATTCTAAATGCAGCAGTTATATATTCGTTACTGTAAGGACTATTTATGTGCCCCTGACATAAGGAAATCGAAATAAATATTCTTATATACCTACTTTATTTTAAAAGATCTGCAAAGCACTTGCATTAACATAACACAGAACAACGATATTTCCATTCCAATATTTTTATTAGATAATTACATAAATATGAAATAGTTTTATCTCTTAGGTAAAAATATACTAGAGGTATGATATCAACTACAGACAGATTTGATTTTACGTAACAAAATTTTCTTCATTTTATTCCAAAAGCCAGGAGAAAAGATGAAATTGTGTTTTTTTTTCTGTTATGATTTTATTCATTTTTCTTGAAGAAAATTATGCTAATATTTATGATATTCTATATAATGTATAGTGTTAGTAATCATATTTTGTGTGTGTCTCTTAAAGATATTGGCATGAAAAATGAAAATATGATTATTTTTCATCTTGTTAGTTGATGTTTCAAATTTTTTAAACGTTTGTGTAAGTATATTATCGAAAAAATATGTACCTTACAGGTATATGAAGATATTATAAAATTATTGTATAAACGGCGAGTGTCTTTTATCGACAGATAAAAAAATCTTAAAAGTCAATTATATTATATAAGCTTTTATGTAAATTTTGTTAGAAATTTATTAAGGAATTTTAATTTCCTTTATCCTGTTTATGTATATAATTTTATATGATACTAATCTTAATTAAAGCAAGTATGTTTTCAGGTATTATGATAATTATAATTCATGATTTCTTATATAAGATCATTTATGTAAATTGTTTAATTAAAAAATTATGTTATATGTTTTTTTTTATTGTTTAATAATTTTTGTAATTATTTAAGATATGATTTCTGGGGAATAAAATTTAGGATAACTTATTTTCTTAATTGTATTTTTTTTTCGAATTAATTTACTTAATAAAAATGTGCGTGTGGAAATCACTTAACATATTGAAATAAATTCTCTTCGTCTAAAAAACGGACTTAGTTTTTAAATGTACTTAGTGCAAAGTAGTAAATTTTTCAATTACTTTTATCATTTCTCTTGTCCATTGTAAAAATCGTTTGACATTAGCTAAAATATTAGTTTTTCCGATATAAGTCAATTTCTAAGGTTTTCTTAGGCTGAATTTTCAATTATTTTCTGCACATTTTAACAGAATTTTAATAAAAAGTTGATTTTAAATTGAATTGAATTAAGTTTCAATTATTTATTGTATGAATATTTCATTATAATAATATCATTTTGTCAATATCATATAATTTTTATAACATCTAATCAATTTCCAAAGTTTAATTAATCAGAAAAAGAAAATTATAAATTTTCTATCTTGATTATATTTTTGGTATTCAATTAATTAAAATTATTCTTTACCAATTAATTTGTATTAATAACAATAAAAAAAAAAAAAAACTTTCCATTTACAAATTAACAATTAAAATTTATTTCTTCCAATTAAGTCAAAATACCAAAAAATTCTCAAAATTTAATTTAAAAAAACCCCTTTCTAATATATTTCTTTGTCATAATTTCTTACGCCTTAATTTCAGTTCATCAATCAAGTAAATAAAAATTGTTTTTTTTTTATATAATTTTTTCTGTCTTTTATGTTTAACAAATAAATTAGAATTAATTTACATGTTTCTTTATTTTTATATACCAAAAATAAAACAAACAATTAATTGTGACTTTTATTACAACAAGAAAAAAAAATCCATCAAAGTGAAATAAATTTATTCTAAAAAGGAAACAAAACGACAAACAAATTTCCCATCCTATATAAATGTGCGTTCAAAAATCTTTGTGATAAAGAATATTGTTGTCGGTGAGTTCGTTACCTACCTAATCTCCGTCTATACTATATACACAAACAGAACGAATTCATCATCCTAATAATCATTTTAGTATGGTGACCATTCAGGTGTAACAATGGCACGCGACGCGACATAGTCATACTTAACATAAATGTTTGTCACTCATTCCCCTATTTAGCACTCAAATTATTACTTATTATTCCGTGTATGTGTAAATTGTTATTTATGAAATTTTTGGAAAAAATAAATAATTGTAGGCTCGGCCATGGATAACAAGAACCCTTATAACAAGGAAATTATCACTCTATGTCACTATAGTATACAAAAAATTGCTTAAAACTCACATAAAATTATTATTATTTACCTGGAATTTATAGAGAGAAAAAAAAAATAATAATTTCACCCACCATAATAAATATGCTAATTCAACCCAAGCCCAAAACCAGATTGAAAATATCAAGGGATTTTATTTTCTTGGTCTAAAATCTTAATTTTATTTTTATCTATTTCTTGAAATTTCATCCTTTGATAGCCACACACATAAAACCATTCAGTAATTTCTTGTTTTTGTGTTTTCTTTTTTTACTATACCTTTTTTTCCCTAGGTCCTTTTTTGTTATGCTAATTTAGTGTGACTGTTTACCTTTAGAGAAGAAAGGAAACACAAACAAGAGACACAAAAAAAAAAAGGTGTATACACGTTATTGTATAAAAGAGGTGAAAAGAATATTCCCAGGATACAGATTTTTTTCTCTGTGTGTTTATTTGTTGTGGATGAAGATTTGCTTATTGTGGACTGATTATATGGTTTCTTTTTTTGGAGGAACAGATATTAGTTTAAGAGCTAACGATAAAAAATTATAAAATTCTGACGGTCTGAATTTTAAAATTTTAAATATCAAAATGTGAGGCACATTAAATATTGAGTGGTTCAAAATGTATATCAAATACCTCTCATAATATCTTTATGGAACTGTTAAAAAACCAGATAATTGAATTTAATTTTAATACCTAGGCCAGGCTGTAGTCGCAATTTATATAAGGCTATGTTTATATCGTTTGTAAAAATTAGAAATGTAAATTTTTATCATCCTAATTAAATTTAAAATTATTAGTATATTTAGCTTTCCTCAATTGCTTATCTAAACTGCTAATATTGTTATACAGTCAAGTTTTGCATCTTCGTAAAATTGCTTTAATTATTTGTCTTAAGTCCTTGATCTAAGTCCTTAAAATATAAAATAGACCAAATGGTAGATAATTTATTATACTACAAATAAAAAAAAATCCTTTTTATATTTAGAAAAATTTGTTGTAATTTTTTTTTGTTCTTCGGTTTTCCTGTATAATTTATCCTCAATTTATTTTTGTAAATCTTTATAAGTAAATTTTTTTTTTTGTTTAATAGTTAAAAAGAAAAATTTAAATATGTTTTGTTACAATTCAAAAATTAATGCTAATTTTTTAATGTTGGGACAGAGAAAACAACTAAGAAAAAAGAATAAAAAAAAAAAACTGAATAAAAATTTAAATAATTGAGTTTTTTGTTAATGCCACCCAAAAATTGTTAAAATTATTGTTCTGATATAATAAGAAATTTGAAGGAAATAGGATTAATTCAAGATAGCAAACATGTTAATTATTTCTTAACTATTGAATCATAAAATTTAAATCATAATTATATGCAAATATATAGAAACTTTATCCAAAAACTGAAAATATTCTTGTTTTCTTTCTCCCATAAGAGAAATCATGAATGAATTCCATTCCAATTAGCTACTTTTAACAACAACTCGACAAAAACTGCAGAATGAATTCTTAGACATTGACTAACAACCGCCTGAGTACAAGTCAATGCTTTGGAGTTTATACGCATTCATTCAACTGGCATTATTTACGATTAAAAATCTAAAAGAACACTCTTCTAATTTTATGCAATAGAATATATTTAAATTTATATTAAATCTTATTATGCTTGAAAAATTTCATTTAAATTAAATATCCAATAATCATTAAAGCATTTAAACATTTTATTTATAATTTAGATGTACAATCGATTTAATTATTATCAATTATTCGCTTTAATTTAAAATAAATTTTGTCATTTCATTATGGTAAATTAAGATATTATCATTTTGAAATTAAACTCTGTGACACAAAAACAAATTATAATTACTAAATGTATTAATTTGCTGACATTTAAAGTTTACATTTAACCCATACTTTCAATATATGCCCAACTATACACCTCTTTTACAAATCTCTTGAACAATATGGTTAAATAGTTAATAGTATTAATTTACCTAAAATTTTCATAATATGTATAGTTAAGTGCTAATGACCAAAATTATAATACTGATTATATATAAACATTTTACTATTTACTATTATAATGTTTCTCCAATTACAGAGTGAAAGAAATTAACTGACACATATAATTACACCATTATAGTGTTAATGTGGCAAGTTTAATTAATGTTCAGTTTAACCTCTGATTTTCAGGAAATAAGTTTAAATATGTACTCCTATTTTTATTATTATTATTTTTTGCTGTTGATGCTTGTAGGAGGGATTTATTAAATCCACCTACATTTTTTTAAAAAAAATAACATTACCGCGTTAATCTTCTGCTATGTATATAATAAATGGCCAATATCCAAAATAAATATAGTAATATTTCGGAGTCTAATTACAATAATTACACAATCAGCACTTTATAATAAAATGAATCAAAAAATAAGTATATGTGTACTTATAAATAAAAATGCATAATTGCTGACAAAATCCTTAAAATTTGCAATAATAAAAATGACATTTACATTAACGATTTTTTTTTTGGTAATTATTAATGGTAAATTTAATTTTAAAATAATATGCTAAAAAAACTGAAATTGTTGATACTTAAATTAATACTAAATTATATTCGTAATTCGAGTGGATATAAAATGCTTTAGTTTCCGATAGTTTGTTAAAGATAAGATAACATTTTCAATCATAAAAATTTTACATAAATACTGTATTGCATTATAAGGTGATTAATTCTGATCTCGATCAAACATTAAAACGTGATTAATACGAATACCACTATAGAAGTCTAATTAATTTTGATAATTTAGTTCTGATCTTATAGAATTTTGATGTTTATTAAGTGCAGAAAATTAAACTATAAATTATCTTAGTCAAACCTGCATTTCTGCAAACAAAAATCGAATTGTTCAAATTATTTATTTAGCTTCTTAAATTTATATAGTGTGACTTTAGATTAGAGATTATTCAGTACATTCTACTTTTAATGGAAACTATTTCCATAATCTAATCAAAATCTGCATTTCATTAATTAAAAATTATTCAAATATTTAAAAAAAATCAGAACATAATAATTATACCCCTGTTTTAATTTTGAAACACTTTAAAATATTTTTCCAATTTAGATCATTATCTGTCTAACCAATTGTTCATTCTATATTTGGAAATTGTTGAATTTATTTTTGGTTTTGTTTTTCCTTTTTTTTTTTGTTTAAATCTAAAAATAGGAACATAAGATCCACCCATTTAATTACTCAACTATATTTGGCATAAACATTAAATGCTCTCAAGCCTATGTCATAGAAATTATTGTTTTTTGGGTTGAAAAATTGTAAAATATAAACGTAAAGTAAATGACAATTTCACAAAATTCTATAAATAAATAATAAAAAAGAGAATACTAAAATTGAAAGCATGTATTACAGTAAATTGACATTTCTAATTAACCAGAACATAAACAAAATAGGAAAAAAAAAGAAAAATTTAAAATTTATGGAGCATTTTTAATTTTTTTTTATAATATATATTTAGTGTTTTTCCAAAATTGTGATTATTTGGAGCACCACCATTTGTGGGTATAATTTAAAAGGAAATAAAAATGTTTTGTGAAATTTTGAGTTCAAAGAAAAATATTTTTTAATTAATTTTTGCTGGTATATTAATAATTTAAAATGCTATTTAAAAATTTGATATTTAAAATTTTTCTGATCCAGTGTGAGCCATAATATGAGCATTAGACTAAGCAATAAATAGCAAATAGCAGATGATATGCTTAAGTTAATATCAATATATAAATAAACCCATGTCATTTACTATTTTTGTATTTCCTATATTTTATTTACTTTGCCTTCTTAACGTAGTCAGATTAACTTACTTCACTCCTGTTGTCTAATACTCTAATCTACTACATGAGCCCAGATTTCTTTAGGGATAAATAAAAAAATCGTATTTATATCTTAATATCTCGCTAATATTTTCAATATGTCATTCTCATTGACATTTATTTACCTCATTTTTCCACATTTTCTTTAATACTTTTATTGCTCTATCTATCCTTTAAGGTAAATAAAAATACCTTTACCGAAAATTTTTCCAATTAAAATTAAATTTTTATATTTCCTTGTATACCATATATAATTTTCCTTAAAATAGAAATTATTCTCATAAAAAGAATAGCTATATCAAACATCTGGGTGAAAAATTGATATATATTAAGAAATTTTCTAAGATGTGTAATTACATTGGCTCCCTCAATTTATTTTAAAAGGAATCCTTTCATAGGAAAGCAAAAAAAAAAAAAAATAATACATTTTCATAAAAGAAAAAAAAAATACTTTAATATGAAAAATTTGACTTGAAAAATGAAATATTACAGAATGAATGTGCTCCTTGCTTTGTTTATTTATAATATTTTTTTTATTTATTTTGTTACAACATTTTACCAAAGTAATAATTATTTACCCAAAAATAATTTACTTTTTTTTTTGTTGTTGGTGTGTGTCATTTTAACATGAAAAACATTTAAAAATTGAATATTTGTCTTCTTCTTTTTTTTTTTTTTGAATACCCATCAGAGAACATTTAAAAGTGATGATAAATTTTCCATAGGGGAAAATTTGTTTATTTTATTTTTTAAAATTACCTTTAAGTAAAAATTATAATGGTAATAATAAAAAATAGGAAAAAAAATATACTAAGGATAAGACACGATGAATTATTATTGAAAAATGTTTCTCGGTTTTTGAAAACTATTATAATAAAATGTACTCTACACAACAAAAAAAAAATGGATGACAGATAAATAATTAGTCTGTCGTCTCAAGTAAATAATTTTCTTATGATGCACATTTCAGTAATTATTGAATTTAAATGAGAATGCATTTA
Organism: Empis stercorea; assembly: GCA_949752835.1. Taxonomy (NCBI): domain Eukaryota; kingdom Metazoa; phylum Arthropoda; class Insecta; order Diptera; family Empididae; genus Empis; species Empis stercorea. Next base: position 16,210,600 of record OX457088.1, on the reverse strand, counting down.
CGATAGAAACTTAATGGAACTTATAATATCTAAAAATAAATTTTACATTATTAGTAGATGTATATTTTAATTTCAAATGAATAATTATTATTTGGTTAAAACTAGAAAATATGTAAAATTTATAATTCATGAATATTTATTAATTTTATTTTGAGTGAAAGAAAAAAATTAATAATGATTTATTATAAATTTAATTTATATAATTAGTTATCGTTAGGAAGATATTAATTGGAAGGATATTATATTATGTTTTGCAATAAGCTTGAATTTTGTAAAAAAAACAATTTTGTAATTGAAATTTAATTTTCAAAATTTATAAATATATTTGAAGTAAATTCACTCAAAAACTGAAATTAGATAGACTGATGGTAGCAAGGGCATAGAGAATATTGAACCAAATATTTCAGCTTTTTTTGAAAATCTAATTTAGTCGAAATTGTAATACATACTAATTATTTAAATTAAATCAGTAAAAAGTTTTACTACAATTTTATAAAACAAAAAATTTTGATTTCTATTCTCGACTGATTTCTCTTCAATGATTTCTCTTCAAAATTTTATAGTATTACAGTATACAGTGTCCTTTTTCAACGGTATATGTCATTTTTGTTTTATAGTTGATTTTAAAATAGTTACTTAAGTTAATGTAATAACAATTAGTCTTCTTGGCTGTCTCCTTTCAAAAATATATTCATATTGAATTTATCTTTTTTATATTATGATACGTACAAATTGAATTATCCTCTACCCACTCAGCACACATCTTACGTGATGCTATAATAATATCATTTAAATTTTTTTTTTTTTGTTAAAAATCACCGAACAGTACCTTACCTAGGATAATTCGTATTATAAAGGAAAAAGAATCAAGAATTACGACAATTTTTGTTTCCATATATCCTTTTTTGTGTAATCCTGAATATTCTGTATACGCGGCATAAAAACCATCAGATATAACAAATTTGTAACTAGTTACATAATTTTTTTTACTACTACTGTTCTTTTTTAAAATTCTGATTTTTTTGTGGTACCAAAAATTTCTAGTTTATTCGAAACGAATGATAAAATTACTCTTCCTCTGGAGTCTTTTTTATATAAATATCCTTTCCGTAGCACAAACAGCGGGTGATTTTCCATAAAATTAATATACGCGTAGCTAGAAAAAAAAAACTTACAATTCAAGTGAAAAAAATATCTATAGAAATTATTATAGGAAAACCTGACTTTCACCCACCAATAAATTAACACAATTTCAAGTGGATGTGTCTTTCCCTATCCGGTTTTTGTGGAAAATCAGATAATTTTTAAACTATATTCTAAATGTAGCCAGGATTTCATATAGGACCAAAAACTAAAATTATTTTAATTTTTTTTTTGTTGTTGGGTGGAGAATACCAAAATTTATAAAAATTAAAACATAAATTTATATGTTTTTTGTTGTTGTTGCTGGTGCACTGGCATTGTGTTTCCGGGTATTATATTTATATACCATCATGAGCGCGCGTTTACATAACATCCAGGAGATTTTTGTTGTTGTAAAATCTACAGTATAATTTCAAATAAAAAGGACAAAAAGCTATTTATTTACCAAAAAAAAAATAGTGGTTGTCTTTTTTTGTGCTATTTGTAATCCTTAAACTTACATGCTGTAACAGTATAACTTTTTGTGAACAGCGAGCAAGGATAACAAAGATTTTGATATTAAAGAATATATTTTATTAGAAAGAGGTTTTTTTTTCTCTGTGGTTACAAAAATTTATATCCTTTTGAGGATTAAAGGTGCCAATTTTACCCTGTAGGTTATTGTCTTGTTTTTCCTCTTTTTTTTTGCAGGAAAATTGAATTTTATGCAAGTGGTTTGTGGTGTTTTTTTTATTGTAATTTTATCAAAAAAATTTTAAATGGATTTTTTGGATTTAAATAATGAGGATACGTTTTATTTTTTTGTGAAATAATTTAAATTCATGAAGCATAAAATTTGAAAAATTTGAATAAATGAACAAAAAGTAAAATTTATATCTAAAGTAATAAATTATAACTAAAAAGTTATAAAGAAAAATTAATATTTTAACATTTTTTGTGTTATCAAGAAATTTAACATTTATACGAGTATATTTTTTAAAAATATTTAGCAGTTTTTAATTTACTTTATTTTATGTATTTATAAAGTCAAATTTGAGTTAGATTTTAATATAATTACCTGAATTTGATATTATATTTAGATAATATTTGAATTAAATATATTTTGATTTAATTTGTAGATTGCTGCAATAAAGGCCCTGAAATTGTAAAATATTTACATAATTTTGAAATTATATTTTAATAAAATATATGATTTTATTACTGTGCTATTTTATGTTGAGAGGAGCAATCGATTTAGGTATTTCTATTTTACTAAAGAAGCAACATTGAAAATTATATTAAATTTTAATTATTTTTGTTAACTTTTGACTTTCAGCAAATTTTAATATTCTAAGTCTAAGATTATTAGCTTGTTGTTTGAAATTCCTTCCTCTAAATCTTGACATCATCTTAAAAGTTTTAATTAATTTTTATTTATCAATTTGCATTTTATTAAACTTTAATATGAAATAAAAATCTGGTATACTATTTAAAATAAAAACAAATATTAAATTTTTAACACTTTTATCTACTCAGTATTATAATTTTGTATAAAAATCACGTCCTTTTTTAAAAATGAACAGAAAAAAAAATCATTTTATTAAAAAACTGTATATGCAAAAATTTGTGTCATACTACTAAACTCTTTACAGGAGCACGTACACAGTTCCTGTTCCAAGCAAAAAAAAAAAAACCGAAAAATTGTTTTCTTTTGCCAAAATTAATTTTTTTATTTCATCCTATGACAATATTTTTTTTTTATTCATTTCGCTTTGATGACAATTTGGAAAATAAGTTTAATTTGCCAACTTATTTTAGAAAAAAAAAATTAATTTTATCCTTTTTTATCTGCATCTGCTTTTGCTGTTTAACTAAATGTCAGAGAATAGAAACATAATAATAATAACAACAAAACAGAAAAGAAGTTATAAGCTATAAATTAACATCTCTTATTGCACAAACATTTCAATTTTAAAGCCTCAAGGTGTAGAATTAAAATATATTTTGTTTTCTCAGTTTTTGATATATTTTTTTTGTATGAGTGCCATTTATACAGAAAATGGTTTATATTTTTAGCTAACATGCCAAAAATTGAAACGCCTTAAAAGTGTGGTTCCTTTTTTGTTGTTCTGAAGATATATGACACCTGGGTTATTTATATTTGTGTTGGGTTTTTAGCACTTTCAAATTATTAGTTGAACATTTTTTTTGATATTGCAGATGTTTATCGTACTTTTTTTGTGGGCATAATTGATGCAATGAATAATTTTTCAGATTGATTTGTCAAATTAGATGACAGATTAGGTACGTGATTCAAAATTTGATTTGGTTTTTGGATCATAAATTAAATGTAAATTAGAAAAAAATGACAGGCATTAGAGTGCAATTATATATTTTCCATTTATGTAATCGATCTAATTTCCTCTGTAAAAGGAATTTGTTCATTCAATCGATGTCAAATGAAAATAATTTATATTTAATTTTCGGATAGCATTCATATTTATTGGAATTATACATGCTACTTACTCTTCTCTGCTCTCAATCATAATTCTTCAGTTATTGAACGAAACTTTTATTAAGTAAATTCGGCTAAAGAAAATTCACTATAATTATTTTAAAATTAATAAATAGTGAAAAGATAAAATATATTTTTAATTAGAATCAATGTGTGCAAGAAAGGGACATAAATATATTTATCAAAAAAAAATCAGTAACATTCTTCTTTAAATTTTTGGACCAAATAATGGAATCCTTTTGACTATATAATGTATAAATTAAAAAATTTCTTAAATTGAAATGAATTTTTAGTTAATTAATTTCATTTATAAAATTAATTAAAATATTATTTTTTTTCATTTGTCAAATATTAATATTAAAAAAAAACATATTTATATTAAATAAATATCTCTTCTGTACAAATCCTTTCTAAAGGATCTCTTTCATTTAAATAGTTAATATTTACAAAGAAATATGCAATTTCATTTATTCCTTTTTTTGCACATAGAATCAAATTTTTTCCAAAAAAAAAATAATATATAATAAAATAGAAAAGAAAATCTCCAGAAAATCTGTTGGAAAAGCGCATATACCAAAAAAAAAATAAAGAAATAATCCAATTGAATTTTATTTTAATGATTATTAAAATATAAAAACTTTGTTGAAATAAGGAAATATCCTTGATTCTTATTACAAATTCCACATTTAACTCCATTTATAGACATAAAAAATATTTGAATTATATTTTCCTTTCGTTTAAATATTCTTTAAAGAATACAATTTTTCTTATTTAAATATATCCTTAAATTATTATTTTATGTACATATATATTTGGTTCATCCTTCTTTAAAAATGTTTTTTTTTTTGTATTGTATTTGTTTCCAATTTTTCTTTACGAATTAGAATATAAAGTGTGAAATGTTTTAACACTTTTTTCCGTATACTTTATTATATACATACATAATATGTTTGATGACATAACAGATAAATTTAATAGAAAAAAAATAAAGAAGAAAAATTGAGGAAAATGTTAGAAAATTGAAAAATAAAATTACATATACATAAAAAGAATAAGATGAAAAAAATATTTAATATATAAGAATATGAGAATATAAAGGATATGTATAGGAATCCTTAAACAAATATAAAAATTCATTTAAAAATCCTTTTTTTTTTTTTTTTGTATTTTGCTTTAGTCAATATTCTTTTTGGCAGAAATCACAGAATTTTCTTCTTGTATTATGTATATAAAATGAAATAAAGGAGGATCAGAAAAATGGAAATTTTTTTTTTCTGGTATAAAGCATAATAATATAAAAAGACTATTTGCATAATAAGTTAGTACGTTTTCCATTATATAAGCTCTTGGTTTTTTTTTTTTTTTTCTAAAGTTTGTTAAATCCTTATTTGAATTTTGAGAATCAAAATATGCTTCTTATTTATTAATATTTTTATTTTGTTCGACTGACAACTATAGAAATTTTTAATAGATCCTTTCAAAAGTTTTGAATTCGACTTATTAAAATAAAAATATAGATTACTGATTTTGCTGTAATTAATCGAAAAATTTAAATTTAATTGATTAAATTTGATTTAAGCTTAGATTCCGAACAACTCTTTTCCCAATAAACAATGACACACCATCAATTTGTATCGTTATTCAAAAATTTCGTAATTCTTGATAAAAATTGTAATATTAACAAATTTTCTTAACCGAAATTAATCAAATTTTTATTCCTAAATGAAATTTCCTTATATATTTTGATGTTCTATATACAAAATCCTTCCATTTTTCCGCCATAAATTTTCCTTAATATATTATTAAATCTTTTTCCTCTCTCCTAAACACTTTAATATGAAAACAAAAAAAAAAATTAGAGACATTAAATTATTCAACGATATACGCGATTAAATATTATAGTCACAAAAAGGATTTTCTTATAGAATTTAGTTATTTTTTTTTTATCTTTTTCTTTGGTATCTTTTATATCTCTCGTTATCTCGATGAGTATATTAATGTGTGTATACATAACAAGTAACAACATAAACAAGATTCAACTGTGATTTCTTAAAAAGCAAAAAAAAAAAATCATTTTCTATAGAATAGAAAATATTTTGTCATATAGAATAAGTGGAAAATATTATCAAAGATCCATAATAAGCTTGAATGGTTTTTAGCTTAATCGTATAAAATTTCCATATTATTTTGATCTTGAAATTATCTCTTCCTTTTTTTTTTATCAAAATAATGATAATTCTGTGAAACAGATGTTTCAAGGATATTTTCTGAAAGGATAAAAGGAAAATGAATAAAGTTAATAAATTTTACAAGGGTGGTGATTATATAAAAGTTTTGGAGAAAATCGAAAAACTTGGTTTTGTTATAAGTCATGAGCGTTTTGTGGGACACGTTTTTAATTATCAAATCTAATATATTTATAGTGTTAGTCCTAAAACAGACTTATTGTCTGCCCGTTAGTTTGAGTTTTTAACGAAATATTATGAAAAATTGAATAAATAAATTATAATAATTAAAGTTTTTCCTTAATATATTCTTTAAAGTTTAACAGAAAAATTTCAACATTTCCAATAAAAAAAATTTCAACTTTACCACAATAAAATAAAAATCATTTTATCTTTACACCAAAAAATTTTTATTCATTTTTCAGTTATCAATTCGCAACCTGTAAATATTCTTCTCTAATTGCACCTTTTCTATTTTTATTCTGAAAATTTCTACCGCATCACAAAAACTATATAAACGAAATGCTTAAAACTGCAGTGCTAATTTTTACTATTTTTCCTAATTAGACAATAAAGAGCTGCAAAAAAAAAATTCTGCATAATTATCATCATTTATAGAGGAATATTTCTCTGTGGCATAAACATTTTTACTTTATTTTTTAGTTAACTATGGTTAAAATATTTTCAAATGATATTTCTTTACTATTTAGTAATAATAATAGCAAATTCCTTTACTTCTTTTTAAAGATGAAAAAATTTGATAAAAAAAAACTTTCTGTATAAATAAAATAAATAGTGCAAATTATTCTGAAAATTAGTTTCTTCTACATTTTTGTGTGAACATTTCGTACGGTATAAGTATAAATTAACCACCCAAAAAAATACTATTTAGCAATATATTTGTTGACAAATTACACTTTTAATTTTTTAAATTTTTTTTTTTTTTTTTTAATTTTAAGTTAGTTAAATTGTGATCTAATTCTATGTGAAATTTAAAGGGAAACTCATGAATTTTCGCATGATTCAATAGTGGTAAGAAAGTTACATTACGCTAATAACTTTTAACATTAAGTTAATGATTAAGACTAAGTTTGAATTACAAAAGGACTAATTTGTCCTGACACCACCTTATATAATAGATACAAATACAAATTAATATAAATTATCCTGTTTTTTGGTTTAATATTTGCAATTGAAAAGATTTAAATGTTCCGAGCGAAAAGTGGATTTAAATAATTATGAAGTTATTTAAAGCAATGATGTTGAAGTCAATAGTTAAACTTAAATTTTATATATCTATATGTAATTGTGTAAATGAATTGCTAATAGATTAGTCATTTTCCTTAACATTTAAATAAATTACGTCTTCTTATATTTAACTTTTCAATCTATTGATCAACTGTCACAGTATTTATTTAAAATTGCAACCAATTTTAAACGAATAGAAATTTATAAATGAATTCAATTTTTTTTAAATATCTTTAAAAGAAAATTCCATCTCTAATTATATACCGCAATGTTCATATATATAAGGTTTGTAGCGAATTTAAATTAAATTTAAATTATTTGCTTCAAAATGAAAAAATCCTGAGTAATAATTTTTTATATAAGTATTTAGGTTTTCGATACATACTTAACTTTTATAGTATTTGACAATTGTTAATTGTCAAACAATTATTTCACAAATATAATTTTTTATAATTTGTTTAGTATTTGTTCATGATAAAATTAATTTCTTTATTTCCATTGCTAAATAAGTATTAACGTGCTTCGAATTAGCAAACTGAAATAAAATAATTTCACTTACACTATTTTTTTATTTGCATTTCGTAAACACTTTATTTCGTTTTTATTTTAATGTCAATGCACTATTTGCAAAGAAAACGAACCTTCTAACCACAATCAACTAAACTAATACATAATAAAATTTTCATTACATCCCCAGGGAAAATAGTCTACAAAAATATTTCCACATCATATTTCCTTACTATAATAATATGAAATAATTGCATACCTTTAGGAATTAAAAACAAAAAGTACATAGTATAATGATGATCATTTTTTGAGAAAATTTTAAATAATATCTCTAATTTTCTGTCTAGTAAACTAGAATAGTTTCTTACTTTATTATTATGTTATATTCAAAATTGCTTTTATTACAAAAACTCCATTGAAGTGGTTAAGTGATACTTTGTACATAAAATGGAAAAAGGAATAAAATGACGTTATTTTTTCTTCTTTTGAATAATTTAATATTATAAGGACATTTTTCAATTGTTGTTGTCATCTTTTAGTGAATTTTTAACATACATACAATATAAAATTTTACTTGTGTATTTTAACAAAAATCATTTAGTATCCTTTTTTTTTGAAGGATGTAATTTTTCTTAAATTTATATTAAATATTTTGTTGTTAGTATTTCTGTGTGGAAAAATCGTTGACTGTATTAAAGTTTTTGGTGTTCTTTACGAAAATGTTGATAATTTTAAATTTAAATATTCGTAAAAGGATATTTTAAGGATTTAGAATTATAATTTAATTTTCTTCTCTTTATAATTATACACTCGCTTTTATAGAATTTTTTTTTTGCAATAATGTGAAAGCGATTTTTTTTTGCAAAGCTTGTGATGTATAATATAGTTTATAGTATATACTACTTTGTGTTTGAATGGCTGTGTATACACATACATTAAGTGTATACTATAGTTAAATAGTTAAAAAGGATATAATACTTGTATAATTTTTTTTATACTTCTGTAGATAATTACATGAAAAATTACTAAAGAGAAAAGCGCATAGAAAATATTTATATAATTAAGTTTTATTATATTTGTTGATATATCTCTTAAATTTTATCTAATTGGAGCAATTAGGGAAGAGTTTTTTTTCTGTATATTTCTAAAAAGGAAGAACAGTTTTATTATGTGAATTTATCTTTTGAAAATGTTCATTAAAATAATTTTTTTTCTTAGATTTTAGATAGAATTAAGTTTTTTTTATGCATAATTTTTCGTTTTTTTATAATTTTAAGAAAATTAAGTTCAAAACTAATTCATATAATATTTGGTATAATAATAATTAGCTATTTTTAAAATGCAATTAATTTCAAACTTAAACTATTATAGATCATTTAGTTTTTCGTTGAAGTTTATTATTAAATTCATTGAAAAATAATTAAGAAAATTTAATTTGGAGTTTTTGGCTATTAAAAATGTTGAAATTCAGAATTTAAAAATTGAGTTTTAAAATGGATATTTGCTTAATAATTTATAATTAACTGTAATAAATATATTAAAGGGAAATTAAACAATTTGTTAATTTTAAATATTAATGTTGGATAAACTTGTACATAGGAGGAATTACATGTATAGTATGTAAAAAAACACATATAGTTTAGTAACAAATATTTATTATTCAATGTAAACTTTAAAAATCTCCAAATATTAGGAATATAGTAATAGGAGTAAATTTTAAATGCAGACATTAAAAGTAAGAAGTCAGTGACTACATTTCACTTATATTTATGTACTGTTCTAATTATATTAGAAAGTTATCTAAATTATTTAATTTGCTGAGAAGTTTAAAGAAATATATTTTTTAATCATTTTTTTAAAAATCTTTCTACATAATCTGAACACATATGATGATATGGTTATATATGAAGGATTTATGAATCAGAAATATGTATACCGTATAATTTTTACTAGTATTTGTTCATTAAATAGAATAGGATATAAATACATATATCAATATTTACTACTTTCAAATTTTCAATTTTACTTTCAAAATTATATTATTAAATAAATATTCGTTTGCAGGATTACGTTATTTAAAAAGTTATCACTAATTGTAAGTGTTATATTGTAATTATAATAATTTTAAAAAATAATTTCGAAATAATTTTAGTATTTCAATTTAGTTTTTATATTAATAGCTAATTAACTAATAATAAAAACATCCAAAATCATTAAAATTCTAAAATTAATTTATAAAAATCAGTATAATTTTAATATTTTAAATTCCATTTCTAAAATATATATTTGTCATTAAAATTCCATCACCATTTACTTTATAAATTATTAAATCATCCATTAAATTGAAAATCATATTATTAAAAACTCATATTCTGTATATACATATATGAATTACCATATTCCAAAAATTACCATCAATTGAAAAAAAAAATGAATTTGTCTGGCACACGTTGCCAACTAATTGAAAACCTCAATGAGAGACCCAAAAAAAATAAAAATTAAAATTCTTTACATTTAAAATAATTTAGTGTTTATTTTAATTCAAATTTGGTGAATTAAAGCCGCCAGGATATGAACAGAATTCAAACGAACACACATGTAACAAAAATTAAAACTAAAAAAAAATTATCCTTAACACCTGTCACCCTGTCGCATTCAGGCAAAATAATAAAAAAATTAAATTCAGCTTGACAGAGAGTGTGCGGGTCGTAATTTTAATAATGAAGCCATATATAATGTGCTGCTGCTGCTGTTGTGTGTCCTTTCACATTCTGCTCGTTTATGTCCTTTTCTCTTTACTCAAATTTGAACATTTGGAGGTTTCAATTTCAATCGAATGCATTTTACATGATTTTTTTTTGTGCCTTTCACCGCTGATTTTAGTTTTTCAGTGTTTCTGGCTGGCTCCCTAGTGTCTAATTTTATCTTTTCGGCAAATTTTATTATTTATTTTTTGTATGTTTTGTTTATGTAGACACAGATTAAAATATTTGGAAAAGCTGATTAAATAACGGTAATATATGCATATGTGTTTTTATGAATTAATGCTGTATGTTTGCTTTTAGTGTGTCAGAAAAAAATATTTTATATAAGGTAAAAATTGAACAACTTTTATTTTTTGTTGGCGGTTCATGTGAAAAAATACACTTGTGACACTCAGCGTAATTAATAGATTTTTGTTTCTGGTATATATATATTTATAAGAATTTGTTTTCTATTTAACAAGGATATTAATTTTAAAAAGGACGAAAACAAATTGAAAGGAAGTTGTGTCATATAATTATCTAAATGAATTTTTTTTATAATGGTTTTAGATTTAAAACAATATTAGGAAATTAATTTTGGTTTTCCGGTGTCAAAAAATATGATATTTTTATGTAGTTTATTATTTTGGACCGGAAATTTGTAATTTGTTTGTTAAATATATCACTATTTTTTTTATAATATTAAACGATTATATGATCAGAAATATGCAATGAAAATGACTCGATTCCGCGGTTTTCGATCAAATTTACATATTTGTAGTCAGAAAATGAAGGATTCATCTTCCAAAATATCCTAAAAATCACAATTATTGAAAGAAAACTTATGAGCGAAACTTATCTTGTGTATTTATTGCTGTTTATTGGAATACGTAAATTCGTATCTCCCAGTTCGTAACTAATTATCGTAGATACTTGCAAAAAGTAATCGATATTAATTATTATAAAATTCTTCATTATTGTTGAAAAAAACATAATTTTTTATGAAGCTGAAATTTTTGTTATTTATTTTCTTCATTTAAAAACATTTTTTTACTTACTTCGTTTTTTAATTAGCTGATTACTTTAACCCAACGTCAATTTTCGTTTTATCTTATATACCAAAAAAAAAAAATTGTGTAACTACCTAACTCAACTTCACAAAGTATGATTAATGAAATTTTAACTAACTGGAATTTTTTTCTATACCATTACTTTTTTTCACAAAAAGATATTCTTTCATCCATTCTTGGTTTTTTTTTTCTTCAGCCTTCATTTAAAATCACAGTCTCTTCGCGTTATTCTATTCTTTTCAAGAAAAGAAAAATCTACCAAAAATTTAAATTCTTGAAATTCTATCTTCTATATAACACCACAAAGAAAACAATGAAAAAATCGTAATTAATTAACACCTAATTGAATTTTTGCTTCACAATTAATTTGAAATTAATGAAATGTAAATATTATTTTTTTATGGTGCCAAATTTTTTGTCATTAAAATATATATATGACATAAAGGAAAGTACCATTTGTATGTTTTCTCACCCAATGTCACATTAAATGTATAGTGACAATTTTTTTTTCACTTTAAACTATGGGGTGACAGAAATTCCACGTCGTGAAGGTAATATATTTTTATACTGCAAAATAAATTCAATTGTCATTAGAAAGAGTAAGAATTATTTTTAAATTTTTAATTGTCATTTGAACATTTTATGGGTTCAGTGGCTCAACAGAATCGAAATATGAAAAGATGAGCATTCGATTCATCAAGTTTTAAAAAGCGCATTGATCCGCAAAGGTTTTTAACTGTTGGTGAATGGGCACTGGTTATTAAGTATATTAGCCTGATACTAGAGTTCGGTATAATATTTTATATCTATATATTGTTCTTTTATCTGTTATCCACTCTCCCTGTGTTCGAGGCCAAATACTAAATTTTTGTGTGTCAGCTGAAAATCATGTTCTTTTTATAAAACTGAATTTTGTTGTTTTTCATTTGATAAGGGTTCAAAGTCTTTGATATTAAAAAGGCTAATTTGGTGAGGGTGGAGTGATTGGTATGTGATAATAGTGAATTATTCATTTCTTTTAATTAACTATTATATTATAGGGGTTGATTTCATTAATTTTTGTTTATGTAGATTTTTTGAATTCAATTAAAAAATTGTCACCTTGGATTGTAAATTTTTTGAAATAAAAAAAAATTGGTCCAATTTTTTTGGTTAGCTATTTAATGTATATTAAAATTTTCATCTTACTACAATTTTCTTACTTTTAAATTTTCGAATATACCACAATAGTTGGCCGTTCCATTTTTTTTTCAAATTTCACTTAAGTACTATCTTCGAAATTAATATATATATCATAATTTTACTACCATTAACGACACAATTTTAAAAATTTAGTCAATTAAATTAACCTACATAAATTACCTCGTTAATCTCAAATAGATAAAAAGAATCATAATTTTGAACGATGTTTTGTATTTTCAAACAATTAAAATAATTTTTTAATCCTTACGTAAATTTACTTCTACTAAAAGTTATTATAATTTTTCCAACCTTGCCACCCACCCACCAAATAACTTTGTTAAATATTTTTAATAAAAAAAAAACTAAATTTTCCTTTAAAAAAAAAACTGCAATTAACCTTTACACCAAGTTAGTTTACTTTAAAAAAATAATTCTCAATATTTTATCCAAATTCTATTCATAAGGACTTAAAAGTTTATTATTTTACTTACATCCGCTGGAAACTCCTCCTAAAAATTTTACAGAAAAAAAAAGAAATATCTTACTATAAAAATTAAAATAATGTTCAGATTTTGTAGAAGATAATTATGTACAACTCATTAAAATGCGCTTTAATGAAAATGCTTTTAACGCACAAAAGAATATCAGGTACGTTTTTCTTTTTATATATTGTTACTTTTTTCTCTTTTTTTTAAAAAAATCCTGTTGTTTTGATACTAAGTGAAAGGAACACAAAAGAAGAATTTTGAACGTTGAATTATTCCGCCTTCTTACAATTAGTTTTTACATTGAATAATCTTAAGAGATTTATTTAAACTATTATAATAAAATTTTATTTTTAAAATAAAATTTATGCATAAAATATAAATAAAATTTAACAAGAAAAGTAATTAATCACTTGTGAAATTTTTTATAAAAATTTGAAAATGAATTTATTTAAATTTGTTTAGTAAATAAAATTTTGATATTTAATTAATTGAAATTTTTAATTTTTAGATAAAATATTTAAGGCATTTCTGATATTAATGATTTTTATTTTAAAGAATTGGGGTGCCTTAAATAGCAAAGATTACATAATAAATTTTGAAGCATTAAACATAGCTATCTTATAAGATAAATAACGAAACAACTCCTGTATATAAAGTGCAATAATTGACATATATTTGAATACAATTACGTATAGTATAATTAGCTAAACCAAATATTATATCATTATTATTTAGAAAGGATCACCAATCTGATTTGCTTAAATGTAATTTTGTTTGTTAATGTTTTTCCCCCAGATTTCGAATTGATTTGCCTAATTAACTAAATCTGGACCTGGGATATCTTATAATTATGAGTCTACGATTTAAACTACTAGGCTAACGTACCATCCCTCCAACTACTTATATCTCCTATCTCCAACTCCAAATTTACTTCTTATATCAATAAATGTTTAATATAAGTTGTACAATAATTTACAAGGTAATCACTTTATCATAAATTATTTGGTATTTGCTTATATATCAGAAAACACAAATTACTCTCATTTAAATAACTCCTTGTGTTTTCTTTCCTTAAATTTAAAGAAAACATTTTATAAAGAAATTTCCCTTAAGGATTTTCTTTTATTACCCATTTAAACAGTTTGGGGTTGTCATTAAATTCTGTTTATTCTTATCATTTTAAGGATTTAAAAATATAAAAAATACATATACATACTTAAATGTTGATATCATCACTATAAGATCGCTTTAGCAAACTGAATATGAAGGATATTTTTGGTATTTCATTTAAGGAAGATTTTTTTTATTTTTTTCTGATTTCCTTTCTTGTATTATTACAAATGTTATGAAAAAGGATTTTACTCATTTGCATATATGTTTATTTTTATTATCAAAATAATAATAATAAAAAAAAAATCGAAATAAAAAGGATATCATTTTGTGTTGGTGGTCGAATACGATTTTTAAAAGATGTGCGGTTTGATAATATCACTGATTTAACGAAATTTTTTTATGTAATGTCGTTATCATTCAATGGAAAATTTATTACTTATTCACAAAATAAAATTATCAAAAATTTTTCTTTGTGTTTTGTTGCCAGGCTTTAATAAATCAAAAATTTGTGGTATGATTTGATAAAGAAATATTTTTTTTTTTGGAATTGATAAGAAACCGTATCACCACACCACAACTAATATTAATTCTCTATAAAACGGAAATAATTGGAAAATAATTCAAAGCCATTTAACCTAGAGAAAAGCCTGACAGCTAGAAGAAAACTTTATTTTCATATTTATCCTTAAAAAATTGAAAATAATACATAATATATTTACCCCTGCTGACTATTTAAATTTATTATATATAAATCTCTTATTACTCCATCATAATTCAATTTAAAATTTAATCAAAACTTCCATAAATTTAAAAAATATCCAATAAAAGAAAGAAAACAAAATTATGTATAAAGCTACTCGATGGCAAAAATATAATTTATATAAAAATTCATGATTTCACAATATTGGTTAACCGCACTGTCTTTTAAGAGCATAACCAAAAAACGTCAAACAATTTTTTTTTTTAATATTATTTAAATATCCTTTTTTTTATTGTTATTATATCCACAGTAATTCTTTTCGATTAATTAAATTAAAAATTGGCTCCATCATTGTTGAAATGAACCAACATCAAAAAAAAGGAACAGGGAACAGACATTTTTTTCAGATCCTTTAAAAAAAAAAAAAAAAATTATTATGTGTCACTGATATTGATTTACTGATATTAACCACATCAAAATTTTTATTATATATTTTTTTCTTTATGGAATTTATCCATTGAGAATAATTTTAAAAAAAAATAAATTTTGTTGAATGCAAAATATCCATTAAAAAAAATATTGTAATGGCCGAAAATCTTAACCACAATTTATCCTCATTTATCATATGCCGCCATGTAGATTAATTTATATGAATTACAAACAGAAATATTATAGGAAAATTCTCCGAATTGTTATGCTATAATTGAGCACATATTTTGATTTCAATTTTTAGTTAACTTACTTTTTTTTCGGTTAAGTTATGTAAAAAATTCACAAATTTTAACGAAAATGTAAAATGATGTATAACTCACATTTATACTCCATTTTTTAAAATACTTTTTAGGTTTTTCTCTATGTAAATGTCCTCAAAGGATACGAATAACAAAGGATATTCTATATATTTTGCATAGAACAGAAAAAAATATATGGAAAACAAATTAACTCATAAGGACAAGTCAGAAAATTTATGAACAATATGAATGAGAAGGATTGACCCGCGGTTTAAAAATTCCATTTACCACTTAGTAATGAAAATAAAAAGAAATGATTTTTACAGGAAAAATTTATATGGTTGGGAAAAAAAAATTCTAAATGACAAATATCACTTTATCGTTTTGCTGTTATGGACAGCCAGGATGAAGATGGTACAATTTTGTGTGCCGTTAATGCGTGTGAATAAGAACATTCGTTATTTTTTTCCATGGTTTTATCGGAGATTTCAAATTCATAGATGACAGATTTTTTATAACATAGTGTCAGAGGTGACATTAACTGATTCTCAGTTAAAATCTTAAATTTTTTTCACAACACATTTTTTTTGTATGAGTGATCCAGTATATAATAGAAAAATCCATTTATTTTTATTGTATGGTGTCTGGAATTTATTCTGATATTTTAGAAGTGAAAATTTAATTTTATCTATTGGTTAAAATTTATGCTTTAAAAAGGAAACACCGTAAAAAAAATAATTGTAATTTGAATTAAGTAGTAGAGGATGGTCTACGAATATGTGAAATTATCACAAATTACTGATTCAACATCAAATTAATTGCTGCAGTAGTTACGTTCAGTACACAGTATAATATTTGTATAGAGTCAATTTCGAAGAACCTAATTGTTGTTCTTTAGAAGGATCACGGCAACAAAATTAGCAAAAATATAATTTATATTACGAATTATTGATTCATGTAATTTCATAAATTATAGATTATTAACCCTTTGAGTCAGCGCGTACACAATTGTGGACATCACTTTGTATGGCGCATTGGTAATTTTGTATTGGTAATTTGTTCTTTATGGAGTATATGTGTATAAGACCTCATAGAGAAAACTCCAAAGAACAAAATTACCAATTTGAATAAGTTCAACATTGAACAAATTTCAATTCTACGCGCCATACAAAGTAATGAACGCAATTGTGTACCAACTCAAAGGGTTAAATTATAGTTATAGATTATATATGAATCAAGTAAAACTTTAGATATAGTGGAAAGGAAATGTTGGGGCATAACATAATTTTGTTATGGTGATTTTAAAATGTGATTATTTTTAATTAATTTATAATTTCATATAAAAATTGAAAAAAGGTTTAGACCTTTTATGAATTTTTTTGCAGTTTTGACGGTGTCAATAATATCTGAACTTCTTCCGACTATCAATATAACAAAAGAAAATAATTTAAAATCTCCTAATATAAAATAATGAAATAAATTTTTACTGTGTTTCCTTAAAATCTTGTTTTTTATTGAATTTAATTTCCATTCATAACGACAATTTACCTTTCAATTCATTTAATTCACCAATTTTTTTTTTATTTCCATTTCACTAGACCGGAATCAATAGTAAAAAATTTCCATCATACATATAAAATTTTCCTAATATCCTTTCACGTCACAAAATATATTATAGGCCATATTATTATTCCTTTTTTACCAAAACATAAATATTGGAAATTCAATATAAAATTTTATCGCTTACTAGCAGTGCAGAAATAAGCTAAAAATTTAACATGTTTTCTAGCTTTCGACGATTCCCATAATGAAATAACTTTAGTTCCTGGACCAGGCAGCAATAATATTTATACCTCACATTTTTTTTGCTGTTTATATTATAATAATTTTCTCTCAGAAAGTCAAACACAAGTGTGAAGTTTTGCAATTTCACACACAGTCAGATAAAAATTTAGTACTACTAACTTTCATCAATGCCTTCATGGTTCATAATGTTGTCGCCCAATAAAAGATGTTCTTAACTTTTATATACATATTAGACTATTCGAAGCTATTAACTGCCGATGTCGATGATTTTTTCTGTATTGTCTGTATACATATTGCATACGTTACGTATGGCACTCCTGTATTCCTTAAAAGTATTGTATATTTTAGTTTATGGAAAGAGTTTTTCTGTCTCGCCATTTAAAAAAAAAACTATAAAACATAATTTTTTTTTCTTGCTGTGGAAAATCTGAAAAATATGTAAAAGGTTTGGTCGTCGCCGTCATCGTTGCGTTTTTTGGTTAACAAAAAAAAAATACCCATACTCAGTATGAAACACCAATGGCATTATTCTCGTGTCTGTTTATGGTGAGGGCATCAGAAATAAAAAATAAAAATAAATTACAATTTTTCTAATTTATGATGTCGAATTTCTTTCTCATTTAGAGTGTTTTTTTTTGCCATTTTCCCCATTTTTTTTTTGGCATATTCCATTTTAAGCAATTATCGAAATTAAATTCAATGTTTTGTGGAAAAATTGTAGAATAATTTCATCGTAAACAATGCAATGATAAAAGGAAAATATAAAAAATAAAATTATATTGTTAAAGATGAAAAATTTGTGTTTGTTTAGCAGCTCGTTGTAAATCGATTATGAAATTTTAGATTATTTTTTCTGTGTTCATTTGGAATTTTGCCATATTGTTTTTGTGAAATTGAATGTAGAAAATGTAATTTTGAAGTAATTTGGAGTAATTAAGGATTTCAAGGATTTTGAAATTATTCAAGTGTTTTTTTTTGTTTTGATTTGTTTTTTTATATTTATGAAAGGTTATAGTGGGTTCGTTTGGTCCAAAATGAGATTAACGAAAAATAATGGTTGGAAAATGGTTATAACGAATAATATTATTATTCAATTCTTTTTTTGGTATCATAAATTTTTCAAATATTTACGTTATATTTTGATTGTTAAATTAAATGTATGATTTTGAGAAAAATATAAGTTATGAAAATTAATAATATAATATCTAATTATTAGTAATATTACTAATTTCCCTAACAAATAATACTGAATTCTTACATTTGCTGCTTTCTCAATATCAATGAAATTTTGTCAATTTTCCATAGATAAAAACAAATTGTGTTTGATAATTAATACAAAAACCACAAAATTGATCACGATCAACTTCCGGTCCTCCTCATTTAAAAATTACTTTACAAAATAATACATAATTTATTTACTTTATGTTTTCATAACAAATGTTGTACACAAATCCTGACCATATTAACACTATTTTTCTACAAATAATCTATCCAAAAAATTTAATTTTTTTTTTTTTTTTTGGGTATTTAAATTTTCTAAAATAACAAGAAAAAGCATGAAAATCATATAGAGAAATTGTTTATATATTTGTTTAATACCAAAAAGGATATACTATACAGAATTTTTGTTATTAAAGGCTCAATAATATCATTTACTTAAAAAAAACAATTCTCTACATTGATGTGTTTAGAAAAGTACAAGCATATGTGTAAATTACCAAAAAAAATGATAATAATAACATCCTTACACTATAATATTTATTTTGAGGGTGTTTTAAGTATCAAAATAAACTATAGTAAAAGATTTTGTGCCAATGATAGTAATTAAAAGACCTTTTAGTGATATTGTTATTACATATTAAAATATTTTGATAATAATCTTTTAGTTTATTTTTGTTTGTGAAAATTATGAGGTTTGAAAAAAATAATTATTTTCGTAATAATTGTAGAGTGTCAGATTTTTAGTTAGATACATAAAGTGAATTGAAATAAGACTACAAAATTTGATAATATTGTATAAATAGTAATTTAATAGGTAAGGTCAGAAATTGTGAATGAAAGGAAGGATATAATAATGGATATTTTTGGTAAATTAAATTTGGAAAAAATATTTAAAGATATTTTCTTTAGGGTGTGTTAGAATTAATAATTAGTAATTTTGAAATTAGGGGAATTTTCAAATTAATTTAGTGACACTTTAATTTAGTGACAGTGACTGTTTTTATTAGTAATATAATATAGAGTTGTAAGTTATCAGCATGATATTTTCCAAGCCAACTTGGTCAATTTCTGTAATATATATCAAATTTTTAAAGCTCTTCCAGTATAGACAAAAATTATTTAAAATACGATTTATTTACGAGTCCAAATTTAAACTATCTAAAATTGCACCGGAATCACAAGTAACACGAAGTTAACACTATTATTATAATATTACATCAATAAAATGATTTCCTATACAAACTTTAGAACTACAATATAAGACAAAATCATCAATATTATCATTGACATATTTGAAAATATCCTTTAAATTCCAGGATGTAAAAAATTTACCACTTAATAATAGAAGAAAAAAATTCCGCAAAAAAAAAAAACTCATCAGAAAATAATGATTTATGCCTTAGAAACGTTTTTAAAACTTCAATTTTTCACAATAAACTTTTCTTTTTATTATATCGTTTTTATATGAATTGTCTTCAATTCCTTGTTGTTTTTTTATATTATCCTTACACATATCATATCTACCTTTTATATCTAACTTTTTTTTTGCTATATATATTTATTATTTCCAATAAATAAGAATGATGTGTCGGAGGATACGAAAACCATATAACATTCATTTTTATGAAGTTATATTATTGAGTTTTCTGAGGGTGAGGATGGTTTGTATATATGACAAATAAATATCACAATTTTCACACTTTTCGATCAAACCTAAAATAAATATATTGATATATAAAAACAAACATCTGCGGATAGACAATTGCTCCCCATTGTGCCGTTTAGCAATTTGCTCCATTATTGCCGGACTGAGATTGACATGGACTGATATGTTGTCGAAAATATTCCTATTATTTTTTCATTTTGTATTCGTATTATATATTTTTTTATATATTTGAAATTTCTATATAAATCGAGGTGCACGAAGACGTGGATAGATAATTTCTGTGGATGACATTGTTTAAGAGAGTATAGAAAAATAATAATAATAATAAATATGATGAAGAAGGATATAAATGTATATAGGAGACAATATATGACACCCCCAAGGATAAATATCTGTCGATTGTCGAAATTTTTTTAGTTCTGTTAGTTCAAATAAGAAATTATATAACATATATATTTTTTAAGTGGTTTTTTTTAATAGAAATTTACAATATTTTTTCTGTTGATTTACTAAGGAAATATAATTTTTTTATTTGTGGTAAGGAATTGAGTGCAAAGAGGACATTAAAAATGACATTTTTTTTAGTATTATATCTATAATTGACAGCTTAAAATTTAACATTATTTATTAGATTTTATATTTTTTTATAATAATTTATTATTTTGCTGACGGAATTGTTCTTTCTTTTGAGATAAAACGAAACGGAGATATATCGATAGAATTTGTCTAATGAAAATGTCGATATTGTAAAAGTCGACTGAAATTGATTTTTAAAGTTTTTCATAATCAATTTTCAATCATTTCATATTCAGCCAAATGAACCATAATTTTAGCTTTGCCCATATACCAGACTTATTCCAATATGTATTGCAATTCTTCCAGTCTAGCTAGAGTGATGATCTTTCATTATTTAAAGATCAACTAACTTTTTTCTGAATCATACAATAATTTGATTTAACTAAAAGTATTTTAAATCTTACTAGAAAATATTCTTATCATAACAGCAAAATCTGTCTAGGTTAATGTTTTCGATCATTTTAAGACTTGCGGTATGCATTTCGAATTAGAAAGAAAACGATATACTTAAATCCTTACGCAAAATAACCAATCTCAGCACTTACTCTGCATTTAACCATCTTTCTTATATGTATGTAATATCAATAAACACTACGTATTGAATCTGGAATGCATTATAATAAATATTTCATACGTTTTATCTACTTTTTCATTGATATTCTAGTACATTATTAAGTACATTAGAGCTGGTATCTTTGGTATCTTTGGTATCTTTCGAAGTATAACAAAACTATCCAAACGCAATTGAAAAATCTCTTTATTTTCCCAAGTTTTAGCAAAAAAATCTAGAATAAATTTTGTTTTTATTTTCACAAGAATTCGTTTTTCCGGTTTGTCAAAAATAATTACATTAAATTTTATTCTATTAATAATAAATATGATAAAAAAAAATTGCCATTTACTAATTAAAACTTAATAATAATAGCAAATGGCCCAGTGGACAAATATTCTCTTTATTGTTAACTAAATTTAATAATGATTTTGTTAAAGTGATTTTAATCGGCGATTCACTGCAGTTTTTTTTAAATGAAATTTAGTATAAAACAATTATTAAATTCTCTATGGGATAATTAAAATGGTTCCATATATAGTTCTAACTATATTATTATGAAAATCCATAGTAAAATTTTGTAATTGAATTTCAGTTCCATTTTTCGGTAGAGAACAATAAAAATATAGCAAAATCAATAAAAAATATTCCCATTAAAAATGTTTTTTTTTTCTGTTAATAACAATTATTAGTTAAATTTACGAGGTTATTTTAGGCAAAATTAGTTTTTTAATGTATTATTAAAAATATGGTTTAGTTATAATTTGTTATAACGCTATGAACTCTTTAGAGACAATAAGTCAGAATATAAAAGGTTATTAATTTTTTAATGGAAGCATTAAATAGCGAAAAATGTAATTTAGAAATCTTTTTACATGCAAGTTATTAGGTTAACAGAAACTTTTAATTATACTTTTACTGCTTTTACTCATAAAATGAGAACATTTTTAATTAAAATAAAAATTAAAATTATTACTGAGATTTTCAAGAAAAGCATAAAAATTTCGTGTATTGATTGACAATTTAATCTTTATAGTTCTGATAATCAATATGAAAACTGATTGAATTGAAAATATTTTTTTATAATAAATATATATTTTTATTATAATAATGTAATTTGTATAGTAAACATATAATTACAATGAAATTTAAAAGTTAAATTTTATTCGACGATAAATCCTTATATAAATGAAATTTTTCTTGTATAGGAAACTTTTATCAATCAATCAAGACTAAATTTTCTAAAAATCAGAAATTATTATAGGGACACAATGCTGCATATCATTGCATCATTGCACTCTTTTATATAATTTTCACATTATTTTATCAAAATATAAATTTAAATTATAAAATAAATTTAAAGGATTTTCCACTATAAACATCATTTTATACTCTCATTTACTTTCAACTGTTTAATATATTTACCACATTCACTGTGGTTTTTCTTCTAAACAATTTAGCTATCAAAATAACCAAAACAAACAAAATATCTTTCTTAGTAAATCTAAAAATAGTTCATTAAATGTTTTATATAAATTTTCAATTACCATGGTCCAAAGTTGTTTATCAATATATCAACATTTCCTTCTATCAATAAAAGTAAAACCCAAAAACCAATACAGCATTCAATATTATGTACTCGTAGAGAGTATACACTACTAATAAAACCGCCATTAAAAATACTACCGAAAAATAATCTGTCAATTTCAATTATATTCAAATAAATTGATTTTATTTAAAATAATGAACTTTCATTTTATTATATGAAAAAAACCAGAAAATTACAACCAGAAAATTAATTGTTAATATTTGAAAATAAGGTAAAAATTATAAAAAAAAAAATACAAAATTTACTATAACAAAATCCGATCACGAAATTTTCTAATTTGGATATAATTTTGTAACTCAATATATAAAAGTTATTTTAAAATCTATTTAAATCCTTTTTTTTCCATATATACATTTTAGGTATTATCCTTTTTCGATTATTATATATTGAAAATATAAAAAAGGGAATATACCTAATATAAATCGATTTTTCTGTTTTCATTACAATTTATTCACGATTTTTTTTATATATCGCATATGGACAAAATTCCATTAATGTTAACAAATTTATTAGTAAGATCTAAAAATAAAAACTATTGTATTATTACAAAAAGGAAACTATATATTTGATTCCCTACTATCAATGGAGGTGACCATTGAGTAAATTAACACACAATCCTTGTTTTCCATTTCTCTAATACATAAATAATGATTTTTACAACCAAGTCTGAAATAGAAAAATCAATGATAAAAAAAGGTTTTTTTAGTATTTAATTTGGCAATGTTTAATGAATAAATTGTAAAGATCTGAAAATCTACAGCTAAAATAAAAAAATCTACAAAAAAAAGGATATTCTCATATTTATTATCCCATCCAATCCAGAACTACAAAAATTAATTAACTCAACCACTTCAAATGAAGCAAATACTATAAGCAAAACCAGAAATAAAAAAAATCAATGTGTGTACATACAAAATTAAATAGAATTTGAAAGGACGAGAGGAAAATACAAAAAAAAATGAAATTTAAAAAAAAAATGAAAACTTTTTTTTTTTTTATTTATTGAACTCTTCGATTATTTTACACTTACACGATATGGGATACTTAAAGGATGCTCCCTGAAAAAGGGAAAAGAAAAATAATATTTTTCATAGAATTTTTTTCTTTTCGTTTATTTTTTTCCCAATTTCGATATTCGACTAAGAAATAATACAAACACAGAAAAAAAAAAAGAATTTCTCATGTAATGATAAAAAAAAAGGAAAATGGTGAAAACACATCACGTTTAATATTGTATTAAAGATTTTCTTTTTTTGAACGTTGTTGTATACGGATTTTTTTATGTAAGGATTCAACACTATTATTTATATTTTGCTTCTTTTTTTTTATCGTTAGTAATAAAAGAATGGATTGGAATGTTCCACAATTTTTTTTTTTGAAGATATTCTTTTGAGATTGAATTCAAAGAATTTGTTTTTTTTTTCGGAATGATATTTTTTTTTCTTCTTTTTATTACGTTTTCAGGACAGAAAATTGTTGTACAAAATTTTCCTTTATCAGAGATTTTCAAAAGTAGAGAAAAATAGTGTAGGAGTTTTCTTTTATATTTTTTCTGTTTTTAGGAGGGTGGTGTAAAGTTTTTACCATCTGATGAAATAAAATCGAATTTATATGAATAGATAAAAAAAAATTTTTGGTTAAAAAATGAAAATTTTATATTGGAAATTGAGAAAAAGGAATTATATTAAAGGATTTTTGTTAATACTGAATATATAAAAATGAGGAAGAAGGATATTTTTGTACTATTGTAGATTTGAAGCTTAAATATGATGTACACTGTAAAACTATTAGCAAATTTAATGGAAGTTACACTAATTAAGTGACTGTGTAATTACCAAAACAATTATTTCTATTGATTGAGATACTTACAGAGTTAAATTTGGGTTGAACACTATATGCACAACACTAAATATGTATACTAGTATAAATTAAAACAACAAATTTTAAAATTTAAATAAAATTAGAGAAATATAAAATTAGAGAAAGTAATAAATTTTCTACAATAAATTTCTATAATTATTTTTAGTTTAAAAATTCTTCTGCAGTTGTTCTGTTAACCATGATCGAAAATACCCTAAGAGAAAATATTTTATAGTTTCCGGCTACATAAAGTACATAAACGGGGAAACTTCGTGTAGTAATTGCTTCTTAAAATTTTATACTTCTTACAACAATTGACCAATATTTATTAATATTAAATTTTCATCGATAATATTGCACAAAAAAAGAGGCCATCTCTGGTGTACAATCCAGAAATTACAAATTCCTTTTTTAAATTAAAAATATTTATATAACTAGTAAAGTAGTAAAGAATATCCTAAATGCCTGTTCATACACTACTAAATAGTTTGCCATAAAATTACAAACAGAAAAAGAGTGTGAAATTCCTATGACAAAGAATTTTTCTCACATAAGGAATCGAATGATTAAATGTTTAGAATTGTCCCATAAAGTGTCTTAAATATTCTTTGATTTATTATTAACAAAAAAATTAAATCTTATGTTTTTGGTATAATTTCATGGATTTAATATGCTTAATGTTTGAAATAATTTATAAAATTTTCTATTCTCTCATTTATTTATTCAGTGAAATTGGTTTTTATCTTGTATGATATCCTTTCCAAACTCAAAGCGAATTTTAAGTAATTAGTTCATCAGCAGAATATATAAAATAATATCTTAGTCGAAAATTAAAACCTTTTCAGTCCGAAAATCCTATTAAACATATCTTATGACATGTTCATAGTATACCAAATAATATTAAATTCCATGTTAATAATATTTTTCTTGTTAATCTATCAAAAACTATATTGAAATGATGACAGTTTACCAAAGTCTTTTCTATTTTCTAAATTTTTAGTCCTTTTCCTAAAAAGCAAAAATCTACAATCACTAAAGTATACATAAAAGTGGTATTTAGAGATATTTAATTTTAATTTAATGGCAACTTTTGTTACACAATAAAAGCATCACCCATTTTAACCGTTACAACACCCCATAAACCACATTCTCATTCTATAGATTATACTCTGTTCTGTTAAAAGATTCGTATTATCCTTTAGCTTTTACTTTAAAGTTTGTATCGTAAAATAACGAAATATTATATAATATCTGTACATTATTTGTAAGGTGTCCTTGATGATAGAGAAAATATGTTTTCAAGGATATAAAATTTAATGTTCTCTTTGGCTTTCTCTGTTATATTTTTATATATATAAATATTATGTATATATGTATATAGAAAAATTTTAAAGTGAAAATTGTGGAAAGTTGTTGTGGTCAAGGGTTTTATATTATATTTAAGGAAAATCGGCAAAAAAAAAAGGATTTAAAAGCCACTTTAAATTTTCGAAAATTTTTTAAGGTATTTACTTATAATAGAAGAGAAAATTTTAGCTATAAAAGAACAAATTTTACTATGGTCAGGCCCATAATCTCATCTCATCAGTGATGAAAGTTTTACTATGTTTATATATATGTATTTTTAATGTTATAAAGTTTTTGCTGTTGATAGAAATGGATTTGTAATGTTTAATGTTATTTTTGTTTGTTATCTTTAAATGTATATATACATTTTTTTTGGTTTTTATTTAGGGATATTATTGTTATTGCGGTGGGGTTTTTTTTAGTTGTCTATCTATATTATATAATGATATTATATTTCTACAAATAAATGGGTTAAATATTTTCTATTAAATTAGATTTTTCGGCAACAAGCAAAAATAAAAAACAAAAATATAATACAAAGAAAAATAGGAACTTTTTTGACAACATAAAATTAACTAAATTACTTGTATAATACAGAAAAGTTATAAAATTGAGTTATTTTGTTGTTACTTAAATGACTTAAGGGAATTTTATATTTTAAATAAAAGTTTTATTTTTGAAAATGATATTACTAGGTATAATATAAAGAGTAAGTATTAGTTTTGATATATTTTATTATTATATATTTAAAATTTGATTACTTTATTAGATGATAAGTTGTGCTTTTTGTTGGATTTTTTTTTTGAAATTCTTGTGATTTTTCATTTAGTATTAAATTTGACTATTTAAAATTTTAATTTAAATTTTTTTTATAACATTTAATTATTAAATTGAGGTATCAGTAAACCAATAAATAAAAACCTAAAAAAATATTTCGAAATTATTAAAAGATTGTTTTTTAAATTAATATCTATTTATTTTAATTTCTTAATCGGAATTGTGTATAGATTTTTTTAAAAATCAGGAAGTTAATTGTTAATGACATTTCTCAGTTTTTGTTATTGATCAGAAAAAATGTATTTAAAAAAATTCATAAACTCTTTTTGCAAATCATGACATTTTCATCCAAAGTATTCTTAAAGTCCAGCAAATCTTTATCTGTTTGCTTTCAAACAAGCATTAACTGTTCAGCACATTTATAAAATATTAGTTTTAACAGCAGAAGATAAGTGCTACAACTACACTGTATGCCACACTAAGTAGATTAAACAAAATCCACATTTTACGTTCTGATGTAAATCATTTTTTAAATTAAATTTTTAACTTAAATAAAAATATGTGTAAATTTTCTTATTATTATAAAAGAAAATTTGTGATATTTAAAATTAAGCAAAAATTACACCACAAAGACCACAAACTTCTTACTATCCTACTCATATAATCACAATTCTCCAATTTCTCAATATTTATACAAATAAATTTTGAACCTTAATTAAAGAAAATTGTGTATTACACAAAAAAGAAAACCCATCTCTTTTCTAGCCCAAGTGGCAATTTGTGGTTCACTCAAAATATAAACTAATTTATTTATATTAGTTATCCTTTTATAAGGATTTATTAAATAATATGTTATCCTTATAAATATATCCTTTTTTTATATACAATATCAAAATAAGATTTATTTTGTTTTTGGTATTAAAATTTTATACAAGAAAAATAAGAGTCAATCCTATCAAAAATTAGTTCCTTTTACAATTTACATACATGATTTTCGTTACAGACAAAATAATCTGAAAAAAAAAATGTATGTGTTATATTTTTTTGCTATTACAGTCATTTCTTATAAATAATATCCTTGTAATATTTTATGCGTGTATGATGAAAATGCTGTAGGCTAAGAAGGATAATTTTCTGATATTTTTATATAAAGATCTCTGTAAGGATATTTTCATTTTTTTTGGGCGTCAAAAACCTTAACGCTTAAAATACAATCCAATTTTTTTTTTTCAGATACTATAGAGAACATGATTTTCTATACAATAATCTCAGAATATCCTTTTAAATGTATGCAAATTTTTGTTCTTGGTGTTATTGTTTAGTATAAAAATTTTATATAATTTCTTTTAATGTGAACCCTTTTTTATAAAGGATCAAAAGAGCTTTATGCTTTCAATCAAAAATATTTTGATGGTAAAATAAAGTTTATTATTAATTTGTCTTGTGTAGAAGTAAAAGTTTGTGAGAGAAATTTATTTGTACAGCAAAAAAAAAGGGATTTTGGAAAGAATTTAAATGGTGTTTTTGATATGATAATTTATAAATGAGTGAAAATAAAAGTTAGTTATGGTATCGTTTGTAAAAGCTTTTGAAAATAATTAAATAAATTGGAAATATTAAAAATTTTTTTGTTAAAATAATTTCATTCTTGTTATTGTAATTTAAGGGTCTCCAAAGTCTCCGTGTTCTTCAAACGATTCATATCTAAAAATTCCCCTCAATATTTTAGTTCTGGTCTATAAAAACCAATAAAAATACAAATAAATAAAAATAATATTTGCTTTAACGTAAACAGACAAAAAAAATTTAGTCTTAATGATAATTACGAGTACGTTTTTACTACCATCAGGATATACGATAATAATCCCAGTACCTTTTAATAATCGTTGTTTGTTTACGGTATCGATTATAATTTTGTCATGATAAATTTTAGTTCATTCGACCAACACAATTAATTCATTTTACTAGAATGAACCTTGGTCAGTGATAAAATTTTTGTTTTCCTTTACAGAAAATTATTGTAACACAAAAGGACACTGTAACAAAAACTATTTTTTTTGACCCGGAAAGCATAAAATTTTGTTCAGAGACCGGAACTATAATGCACGTGACATTTTTTAGATAATTTGTCTAAAAAGCATAATACAAACATAAATACTAAATAAATATTATTTTTATTATACACAGTTTTTTATATTTAATTTAATGTTTTTGAACGTACGTTCAATTAGAAATTAGTAAAATGGTTCTAGGTTAGTAAAATGGTTCTAATATTGAGGGTTGGGTTAATACAGTTTTGATAATTTTGGTTTGGCATGAATTTGTAATAAACTATATAAAATATATTAATGAACAACTGTCGTTTTAGTTACTCGAAAATGTTATAAATAAATTGAATTGTTTTGAATTTTCCATGGGGAATAAGATAATAAAGTTAAGGATATTATTTAGGTGATTGTCAAAGTCATAGGTTAGATTTAAATTAATTAAATAATATATGTAGCAATATTATAATATTAATTATGGATAATTTAAAGTCAAATATAGAATTTTGAAAAATTATTTGATAGTAAATTTTCAAATTATATAATAAATTTTAAATTATTCTTTGGTCTTAAAATTTAGTACAAATTCATGAATAAAATGTTTACTTACTTTTGAATTGTGATCTTCAAAATTCTGTTGATGAAATATTGAACTACATCAAACTTATTATATATAAAAATGCTAGTCTAAAAATTCTAGATAAGATAAATATTCAAATAAAATTTCATTAATAGTAAAATTTGGAAAATTCTTAACCAAAAAAAAACTACAAAAATTTTATTTAGAATTTTTATTTATTATGGTAAATAATTTACTGGTATAATTTATAATTATTAATATATATATTTATTTATTTATTTTTAAATTATTTATTAATAATTATTATTACAATATGACTGATCATCTAAGTTTTTTATATATTTAATTTTCTTGTTTTTTATTTTCTTTAAAATAATTATTAATATATTTTTCATCAATTTTTCTTCTTTTAATTATGTATTTTTAATTTTTGACTTACATTCTAAATAAAACATTTTTAAATATTTTTGTTTTTAAATTTCAAAGTTTTCATTTTTGGTTTTCTTTTTAGAAATTAATATACGAATAATTATGAATTAAATATGAAAACCAAATTTAATTTAAAATTATATATAAAATAAAAAATGTGAGAAAATCGAAAATTTTATAGTTTTTTAATAGTTGGACGTTTCAAATAATCAAATTATTTTTTTCTGGTTTTTATACTTTTTTATGATTTATTTTAAATT
This sequence comes from Empis stercorea, assembly GCA_949752835.1. Lineage (NCBI taxonomy): Eukaryota > Metazoa > Arthropoda > Insecta > Diptera > Empididae > Empis > Empis stercorea. Next base: position 16,180,229 of record OX457088.1, on the reverse strand, counting down.
TTTGTTTGCTTTTCTATATTTTGGTATATTTAAATATGAATTTTATTTTTCTGGGTTACATTAATTAAATAATTTTCATATTTATATATAATATATATATTTTTTATTCAGTCTAAAATATTTAAAATATATTTTATTTAATTTTGTTGTTAATTTTTTATTTGAAAATTAATATATTAATTATTTTTATTAACTATTTTAAATATATATATAAATTTATTTTAATTAAAATTAAAATTTATGAAATTATGTTTTTAATTTATATATAATTTATTAATGATTATATCTTACAATTAAAAATATATTCTTTTAATTATTTTATGTTGCAAACTTTATTTCAAAAATAAATTTAAAATAAATTAAGTAAAAAAGTGTCTTGTTATTATTTACATGTTAATTCGAAAAAAAAAAAAATGAATTCTGGTGAATACAATGTTTCCTTTTTGTTGATAAAAACTTGTCTAAGATTATATATAATTTTTTCTGCTATTTTATAAATTATATTTTCTAAAATAGATTTAAAATTTATTTACATATTAAATAAATATTCTGATTAAAATCATTGTTCTGTTGCCAGTTGTTTTTTTTACCGATAGAAGGAGCTTAATATAATTTACTGGTAGATGAAAATATAAATATAAACTTAATTTTTTTTGGTAGTTATTTAAATATAATCAAAAGATTAATTATAATAAATAAAAGATATTTAAAAAATTTATAAAATTATCAAAAAGTAGATTATTTTGTCAGTCCAATGACAATTTTATATAGTTCAAAGTTAACTAAAATACTATATTGACTTAATGGCAGTTTTTTTTTATTTTATAGAACATAGGTTTAATTTTGGAAGCTAAAAGCATTTTCTTTTGAAAACTGAAAGCAAATTATTAAAATTTCGTAACATATATATTACATGGGTCATGGGTTTATGATGATTATTGATGCTTTAGAAACTTTAGATATATTTCCCATTTAAATTGCTAACAATTGTGTTTTCCTTTCTTAACCAATATAAAATGTTGAAACCCAAAAACCGGTTTTATAATTTTGGCTCAAAAGATAACCCGGAATAATTCAAGGTGTGTTTTAGATATTAGTAACTCTTTAAATATAATTAACTTCCACAAGTAACTTTACAGTCTTCAATATAATATGTATAAAATAATTACATAAATTTGAAAAAAAATTCCCATGGAGTCACTTAATTAATAGAGAACGCTCCTTAACGATTTTAATAAAATTATACACGGTTTATAAAGGTTTAGTATTATAGTTAGTATAGTTTTTTCCTGTTTTTTTTTTATATAATTTATAATTATAAATTTTCTAAAATATTTCTTTTTAAATAGTTGTCTTAATTATAATGGCTAAATTAAAAATTATGAAATCGTTGTTTTACTTGAAAGTCTTTATCCATTTTTTTTCTTCTTTTTACACTGTTTCGAATTTTTGTTTTGTAGTTTTCTTAAAATTTTAAAATACATTGTTTCATATATTTTCAAACTATTCTATAAAACAAATTCAATATTTTTCTTTAAATTAAAAAAAAAACATTTTAATATAAATTTATATATTTTCATTATATAATTTTTTTATTTTTGTTTTAATATTTTTGGAGTTATTTCTTACAAAAATTTTCATTTATAAAACAATTTATTTTTATGTCTATATTTTTGTTTAAAGAGAAAAAAAACTTACAAGGAAATTAAAAGGAAAAAATTTAAAATTAAAATTTTTGGTTGGTATATTGTTTGTATAGTAAATTTTAGTTAATATAGTATCGGTTCATTTTCTTTTCGTATTATAATTATAGTAAAAAAAAGTTTGTGTAATTCTTCATCTTTTTTTTTTTTTTGTGTTAGTATAGGAACCAAAATTAAGAATTTTCTTTAATTATGAATATTAACTTATTAATAATTAATAATAAAATAATAATAGAAAAAAATCTTATCTTAGATCTATTAAGTTTATGTGCAGTTGAGTTTTTCCTGTATATTGCTTTTATTGATTTGATTGTATTTGGTTCTGGAATGAAAAGAGAAAAGTAAATTAAATTTTATGAAAAATTTGTATAGTAATTTAAAATGTTTTAATAATATTTACTTAACAACAATTAATTCCAAATATACTTATATTTAAATAAACCAACAATGAGCTATTCCACAAATAATTGTATTACCTGTAAGTTCCGAGCAAATATTTATATTATAACCCACCCATATAATAACTGCCAATAAATAGGCTTTAATAATCAATATAGATTTCACCTCTAATTCTAAGATTATACACTCAACATAATTAAATTTTATATTTACTTACATTGAAAACAAATGAATCTGGATGTGAATCTTGTGGTGATGTACCACTTTGGTAACCTGGACTTGGTGATTCGGCATTTTCTGGAACTGGTGTAATATTAGCATAATTTGTAGAGCATGACAATAAACCTCTTAATTGTGCTGGTGGATTTTGATGAATTTTTGCATTATTTGGATCACCAGCTTGAGTTAGAGCAATAAGAGATCGATCAATATTATGATACTCTTTACCAGATCGTGGTCGTAATGTTGATGTGGCTTGTCTGAGCAATCTGAAAATATATAATTTCTGTTTAGATTTATATTCTATAATATCTTATTTCAAATTTTTGTAACATACCTTAAATTTTCTGGAGCATCCGATGAACTGTGACTAGATAATGATAATGTTTCAATATAATCAGACATATCAGATGTGCCACTGCTTGTACTACGTGAATCAACATATGGTGGTGCTGCACTTGAATTACCCTCACCACATGGACTAGCAAAACCACGTCCTTTTGGTGGACAAATTGGTACTTCAGCTTCAGCTGATGTACTTTTACCTGGTATTTCGACTTTTTGGAATTGAAATGATATTTCACGTAATGGATCAAAAGACTTTGATCGTCGTGGTAATGTTGCATGTATACAAGCAGATAATGGTTGCATATGTCGTTGGTGTCGTCGGGCAGACATTGATGTTGTTAATGGCAATTCAAATTCGTGGAAATCACCAACACGATGTCGTAATGAACCAGTAGATACACCAGAATCATTGGAACTAGATGAATCACGATTTTGTGCTTTACATGGTACACTTGCTGATCGTCTTATATTAACAGATTGAGAATTTTGACTATGGGATGTTGATGTTACTGATGTATCGTCTTCCGTTTCATTTGATAATGTCAGTGTGCCCAATGATTGTTTATTTGTATTATTATTATTACAACAAATTTGTTCAACACATTGTTCCATTTCTTGATGTAGGCACGGTGACGATGATCTTCGACCACTATTAATTTGTGTAAAGGAAGACTTACGTAATGTTTCAGAACTATCAAATTCTTCAGGATCTTCAAGAAATCTAGAAGAATCTGCTGAAGATGATCGTTTTCGCGCAGCTAATTTTTTATCTATTGGCGGTAATAAGTCACTATTATTCATTAATTGTTTACGATTATATGGACTACTGCCAGTTCGATGTAATAACATCATTGCACTACCTGGAATTCGATTTGGATCATTACGTTTTCTACTTCTATCTACTGTTGGTCCAGATAAACTTGGATTACTTGCTGATTTTTCACCAATTATTCGTTTTAATAACTCACATTTTGTTGGTAATGGCGGAGCGTGTCCATTATTACTAGCAGAACATATTGTTGAATTGGCTGTTGTTAATGTATTAATGGCAGATGATTGTATATTAGAATTTGGCGGCGCCGGTGACATTGGTAAGTAACCGGGAAATTTGGCAGTAGTATCACTTTTATCTGTATCTAATTTTAAATATTCATGTTGTGGCTGACTATCGGAATCTGAAATTTGTGATGAATCAGTAGTTGTCGGTGTTTTATCATTTTTTGGGTCTGGTGTTTTAGCTGAAGAATGACCACATTTTTGACAAAATGATTGATTTTCACGTATTCGTAATTCTTCAATTTCTTGCAATGTAATACCAGCTTTTTGTAATAATTCTTTTGAGTTTTCATAATTTTCTAATGAATGAGCAAAATCTAAATTTGTATAATTGGCTGAGCAAAATTCAGTCTTCATATCAATTAAATCACATTTCTTTCCACTTACTGTTGTACCACTAGTATTCGCGTTATTAGCTGCAATTAATTTAAGTACATGACCTGGATCTAAATTTATATAATTTGATGAACTTGTTTCTGAATCATTATCATTATCTTTTGAACAATCACATGATAATTTTTCAGATTGATCATTGCGTCTTTTTGTCTTTTTTGAAAAATCAACAGTAGCATATATAGCTAATTCACCACTTGGTTGCATAACTGGCATTTTACCTTCACCACTTAATTTAACACGATTTATTGGTACACTAGTATTTTCGATACCATTACCACGTCGACAATAAGGTATTGAAATCCAATTATCTGCCCATGACATTACTCTATTACATGCACAATCCGTTCGTGAATTATTAACACCACTACTGTTATCTTTATTAGCTTTTAATGTACTATTATTACTATATAAACCACCATTTTCACTATTATCACCATCAATTACAGATGACGATTGACCTATTAAACATCCACACATTTGTGCTGGTGTATCATAATTACCATATTTATCTGGTCCACCATCTACAGATGACATTTGACTATTACTATTTAAATCTTCTAATATATATTCTTGTATATTTTTTGGTGTATCATAATTTTCTGTAGCCATTGTTGTTGATATTGATGTTGTTGTTTGTGTTGTATTACCAATACTATCAACTTGTAATGATGTTTTTGGTATATCATAATTTTCATATGGTCCTACATGTGTGGTGGGCTGTTGTGTTATACAAATTTGTTGCTGCTGATGAAGATTATTATGCTGCTGTTTTTGCGGGTGGTGGGTTAATAATGGATTCACAATTGGTAGAGGCATTGGTGGTTTTGCTTTATTAGATGCTGTTATTTTATTATTGCTATTATTTTGATTATGATGATGCTGGTTACTATGTTGATTACAATTTTGGCATGACAAATGATTATTTGCATAACATTGACTAGCTGCTGATGGTGGTATTGATTCATAACATGAATCTGCATATGCGGATGATGTTATATTTGCTGTTGTCATACGTGGTACTGAATATTCTGAACCACCACTACTACCATAACCGCCACTACTACCATGTGATGAACATATTGACATGCGATCAACACCACCGCCACTAACACTACCACCAACTCCACTATTATTATTACTATTATTAATACCAACACCCTTAATTGATAAGCAATTATTTTGTTGATTTTGTTGTTCAGTTAAAATTGTCCATAATGGTGGTTGACCACCTCCTGGGGTTGCATTACCCGTTGCTGTTGAACTACGTGACATTGACGGTGCACCTAATTTCGATATACAACTCATACATCTTTCTATTGATTTACCATTTCTAAATTTAGAAAAAAAAATGTTTAAAAATAAATTATTAAAATTTAATTATTTTTTCAAAATAAAATTTAATTACTTCGGAAACATTTCAGTATCGTTAAAACTATCATGACATTCTAGTACAGATGTTGTATCACCACAACCATAATCTAAATCTCTTGATTCTTGTGATGGCCAATATGGTGTCCGAGAACCACACGTACAAGATGTATCATCCAAATGACATGAAAAATGATCATCAGCATCAATTGGACGTGGTGATAAAATTTTCCTAGGACTATCTAAAAAGTTTTTTTTTGTTCAAAAGACAAAAATAGAAAGAAAGAGAATTTATAAACATATAAGAAATTATTATTAAAATTAACTTTTCTAGTAGGTGGGTAAAACTGAACTTTTAAAAAAAAACTAAACTCAACTTTTATAAAAGTTATACAACATATAAAACGATTAGAAAAGTTTTTCAAAATAAAAAAAAAATTATTTAATTACTTGCTAATTTCCTTGCCATCTGTCGTTTCTTCGTTGATAGTTTACCCTGTGATGCTAATTTAAGTGTTTGGGTAATATCATCACCTTGATCTGTAACAAATACATAAAGTCCTTCACCTTTGCCACACCTTGAACCACCCTCAAAACAGAATCGATTATCAACAACACCATATCGTCTATAATTGAAACCAAGAAAAAAAAAATAAAGTTGCAAAATTGAATTTTGTTTCTGTGCTCTAAAAGTTTTGAAGAAGTCCTTAGTAATAATTAATATTAAATTTTCATGTTGAACCATGTACAATTAACCAAATCGATGTACTATATAGATAGATACATTTTATATATTTAAAAATTAATTTAGAAAATTTATAACAAAAATTGTTTGTGTTCTCTTGACCGAACATACAATTATTTTGGTTATATTGTGGTTATGTTTTTGTTCTAAATTTGAATAAAATTGTTTAACTTATTTATACATATGTACATATCAAAATGGACATGTCATAATTACGGAAATTTGCATTATAATTGATGTTATAAGAATAATAATAATAATGTCTTACCTTAGATAACCAATATCCCAAAGGCCTGCCAATTTTGGTGGTACACCTGTTGTTAAACAGAATCGATTATCTTGTATATGCATTCTAGATGGTCCATTTTGCATTTTTGATTTTGATGGTGCTGAGGATACTAATACTAAATATTGTATATCATCTCCAAGATGATTTCCTATTTTTACCTGTAAAAGATTGTTTAATAGACGAATAGTAAATTATATATTAGATAATTATTATATGACAGGAAATTTAATTTTCCCTATTGTCCTAAATTGTATTCAATTTAAATTTTATATAAATTTATAGATAATACTTTGCACAGTGGGAATAGATGTCTTTTCTATATGGTAATGTTAATATTAATTAATTATTTTAATACAGACTGTCTATAGTTTTATTTCTCAATTTTCAAAATTATAATATAAATCATAGCTATATAAAATTATAGCATCTATGAACGATTACTTTATACATTATAATTATTAACCAAATTAAGTCCAATTAGAAGGATAACCATTTTCGTAACATTTTGATTTACTTTCTAGGACTTAAATCTTGAAATTCAGACGCATTTATATATAGTTCAAAGATGAACTCAGTATGTTAACAAATTACTACTATATGAATGGTGTTAAATCTTTACATCATTCTATTTCACGCTTTATCCTGAAGTTATAATTAACATATGCCACACAAAATTTCGTCTATTAAAGCTTATTCTATCGTACGTAAATTAAAACTCCATACACTTTGTGCCAACACTGTACTGTATATAAAATTTACCATCTCTGCTAATTTATATTTAAAATTCATTTAAAATCACAATTTAATTTAATTGATTATACATTGATAATTATAATATTTTATGTGTATTTTTATATACACATAAATATGGTATTTTACTTACCTGCCATTGCATTAATCTTTCTCTTGTATCAAATGCTAATACAACAATTACATCCTGACATATAATTGCAATTGTATTTGATTCTTTATCTAATGTAAAACCAGATTCAACACCAAGAAAATGTTCTAATGATAATGATGCTTTTGTCTGTCCATGTTTATAACGATCCTTTGAATCACGATACAATTGCAGATGTAGACAATCTAAACAAGTACAAAATAGATAATAAAAACAACAACATTATAAATCTTTTATTTAGAATCAATAGAAAATATATACATATATAATTTTTATTAGCACTACAATATAAACTATAATGCTTATAGTCTAAAGTTGTTATTAAGTTCAACATATTTATTAAGGATATTATAATGTCCTTGTAGCCTTTACTTATAAATAAACGACATTTTTGCTATTTAGTTTTCCGGAAAATTACAACAACAACAAAACGAAAAAAACTATTAGTATTTATGGTTATGATTATAATAGTCACATAGATGAGGAGGTTGGGGATTTTTTTTTTGGAAAAATAAATATTTATTCTAACTAAAATTGCCTTGTTTAGTGGGGGATATTTAAGGTTGTTTTTTTTCTGCTAACTATTGTAATAATGAGCTATACATTATTATCGACAGAAAGGAGGCGGAAAAGAATTGGATTATTATTCTTAAGTTAAATGCCACTTATTTAAGTATTATCCTTTTTATTTATTGTTATTACTATTGTGGAGAAATTATATTTAGTTATATAAGCATTGAATGAAATGAATTGTGAAATTAGAGCTATTTTGTATATGACCCAACAACAAAATTGGGATAAGAAGAAATTAGAGTTATATGTAGGCTGGTTTTTATGGTTAATATACGAAAAAGTATATAATTAAAAGATAACAAATAAAAAAGAATTGTATTTTTATGAACTCTTTGCTCAATTGAAAATGAACCAAATATTAATGGTGTTGTAGTTCTTTATACTTAAATAGCAAAAATATATCGTCTGAATAACTTACGATTTATAATTAATAAATTATCATATGTTTGAAAGTTTCGTGATCCTGTATTAAGTTATTCCTTGATACACTTGAAATGTTAATATGTTACTATAGTCACTTTTCTTAATTCAATTTATTCGTCAATAAAAATCAGATTATCATATACTCATTATTTAAATGTGAGATAACGAATTCAAAATGCGTTCAATTATGCAAGTTCAATGTTAATTAAAAATGTCTATAATAACATCACGTTTACTATATATTTACAATTTACTTTAAAGTCACTGTATTATTATTTTTGTTATACTCGTACCTACGACACTAAAAAATTTATAGTTTCCTTAAATTTATCACGACTTATCCAAAATGTTCTTATCAAATTTTTTTTTTTACAAAGAATTTGTTTATTTAAATTTGTGCGTGTCTTCCTTTTTTTAAAAAATAAATAAATAAATAGTCTCTTTACTCCAATTTTAATCAGTCTAACATTTAATAAAATTGAAGTGCTTTCAATTTTATGCATACTAACAACAAACTAAAACGAATAAAAAAAAAATAAGTAAAATAAATAATAACATTAAATTTGTTTTTGTTTTTTATTGTAATATTTCCTTCCACACAGATAAAATGAAAAAGATAATGAATAAAAAGTGAAGAGTATGAGGACAATTTGAAAGACCCAATAATATCAGAGAAATTTCCCAAATGAAAAAGCATTTACACGTAACTGTTGGTATTTGTCTTGAATTTTTTATTACATATTTTAAGAAAAAAAGATTTGCGTTTATACTTTTTGAAAATTAGAAGAAAAATTTCATTGCTATACGCATATACACCATCCTAAAAGTTTTAATAAAGTAAAAGGAAGAAGTTTCAAAACAGAAAAACATTGAAAACGTGAGCATTAAAAAGGTTTCATATCTTTTGTTGTTTTCATATATTAATCAGAAGAGAAGAATTACAATCTTCATCTTTTTTTTTTTGGGTAATTCCAAACTCTGAGTTATATAGGATTAATGCTTAACACATAAATAAGTAGTAAAATGCAAAAAAAAAAATCGGATTTTTCTCATATATCCTTTTTAATGTAACAAAATTCATTTTGGAAATGATGGAAGGAAAATATAATATAGGATGGGTTTGTTTTTTTTTCTCTCTTGATGTTGTTATGTAATATACAACATATAAAACTTTTGTTTTAGTTCCCTTTTCTTTTATTAAATTAATTAAAACCATGTAAAAAATTTTGGATTTGGAATGGGAGTAGCAATAATAGAATATGTAACAGGAGGATCCTTTTTGTGGGGTTGGTAGAAAATGAGTGAAAACTTTTATACGAACATTATAATTAAAAAAAAATACACTGTCGTGAATGAATAACATAAATTAAGATATCATTTGTGTATAAGGAAATTAAACTTTTAGATTGGATTTGGTAGATTTTTAATTTAACCGCACTATATAGTTTTTCCAGCCAAGCCATCGATGGCAGCATGTTCTCCAGTTCAGAGATTGCTATATGTCTAATTTAAATATTATAAAAATAAATAATCAATAAGTTTTTATATCCTGCAAAAAAATATACGACAATATAACATATCCGCAACCTGAACAGTTTAAGCCTCTAAATTTAGGACGTAATTTATATCGTCCATAAAATATAGACTTTGCTACTGTCTTACTAAAACCCTAATTTTTTAACAGTGTATTTAATTTGATTCTCATATATGTATATAAATATCTCTTTACTTTTCGTTATTAATCAATTAATAAAATGAATGATTAATTTTGAATGAACATAAAATAAAAATGTTTTACTCTATAGCTAAAGTAAATATATTACATACATAACATATATGTACATACATATATGTATATGCTATAATGTCAATGAATATTTTAACCATATCTAAAGTGCTTTGTAATTTTATACATTGAAACAATTAATTATCTATACATAATACATATTTTTGATGGTATGATGAATTATTCTAGATATATGATAATTTTATTTGTTATATACTTAATTTTTTTGGTTCTTTGTACATAAAATGTAAAGCTTCATTTTTTTTTTATGTCCTATCATATTTCCTGTACATGTAATCTAAGAGCAATAAAAATATTATTTCTTTAAATATTTAACTTGATTAAAGTATATAACCATATATAGCTAAAATAGCTTAAATAAATAATGTTTTACAAGAATTTTTTGTGGCATTTTATATATACACTTAATTTATCAATAATAATCAAAGATTTATATTATCGAATTTCATAGCTTCTAGTCATAATTTTTGTTTATTTGATATTTTATATTGAAATTATCTTTTTTTATATATTTCCCAAACACTCGTAATAAATTTTATATACGTATACTATACCATACTAAAGTAACCGAATATTTTAACCTTTAATTGTTAATTTTACCTAAAATTAAATGGATTTTTAAAAGACTATATGAAAAAATTTATGGTTTTTGCACTCAAGGGAATAATTTTCTATATTATATAAATAGAAAAGCAAAAATTTAAATCACAAAATTTTTTTCTATTTATTTCGATTTTAGAACCTCTGTTCTTTTGGTAAATTAGTCGACCCAAATTATAAAATGTCTCGCACGTGACATCCTTTTCCCCCTTTTCTTTTATAATAATAATAACCAAAAAGTAAGTAAAAGAAAAATGATCAACAAATGCACAGTTGATTTTTTTTTTCATATTTTCATAATTAATAATTATTGTGTATCTATACACTATACTATTTAAGATTTATCTTTCCAGTACGATTATTTGCTGTTCATTTTGTTTCACTTTACCCCGTGTGCGCCTGTATATAAACAATAGAGTAGAGATAAAAAAAATGTAGTCCTTATTAGTGAAGCCACTAATATTTTGTGTTCATAAAAGATCAACAAGACTAGATTTTCTTCTTCTTTAAACACAGAAACGAAAAAATGAATAACGAAGCAAGAAAATATCTAAATTAAAATGGGAATTATTTTTAAAGAAAATAATGTTGAAATTTAATTTTCTTGCTATTTCTTTTTAATATTTATACAAAAAATGTTGAAAACAGTTTTATTTTATTATAGTGACATAAAGCTGGCTTTATCAACTTGGATAAATGAAGAAGACCATCAAAAATTAAAATGTAAAAATTATTTTCACAGAAAAATGTTATTTTTGTGAAACATAGAAAATGAAAAATTAAATTTTGTTGAGAATTTAAGGATTTTAGTTAAAAAATTCGTTATATTAATTTTTTTTTTGCAATTTATTATATAATTTAATTCGAAACTATTATCTCAAATAGATTTTTAAAGTCGCAGCTCACAGTTTTTATAGTGAAGAGATTGTCAATAATAAACTATTGTCTCAGTTTACATAACAACATAAATATATCCGATATTTTTATTGGTTTTCGACTTCGAGCAATAATATTATTGAAAATTTGCTATATTTAATTTATATATTACAATTTTTTCGTGGAATTGTTGGTAATATTTAAAAATTTAGCAAGAGAATGTTGGGAAAATCTCTAGTCTAGCTAGCGGTAGGCAAGACTGTTGAGTTGACGCAAAACAAAAAGAAGATTTAAAATATACAGTAAAGTTTACAATCTTTTTAAATTTTATCAGCAAAGAAGACTATTAATTCATAATTGAATTCTACTAGATACAATATCTATATCTACAAAATGTAATATAAAAATCAACTTACATCTACAATCAAGTTACTTCTATTGGACCCAATCACATAAAATATCATTCATTCAGTCTCAAATGAACAATTTTCGTATTATATATTTCCACATTGATAATTTCAACTTGCAGAAGATTTTTTTTCATTTCAATTTCAATCTGTAAATTTTGGTTTTTCTTTTCATAACAGCAAATTTTCCGAAACAAAACTTAAAACCAAACTAGGATAATCAACAATTCCGCACATTTTTGCAAGAAAAAAAAGTCAAAAACCCACAAAGACGACATTACTAAAAGAATATAAAAAAGCATTAGGCTAAATGAATATCCTTAAAAATAAATATGTGAGGTTATTTATGTATATACTTTTTATTTAGCTTTTGTTGTTTATATACATTTATATAAATCGCGTGGTTAGTTTTAATGGACTTTTTGGTTTCCTTTTTAATATTTTCTTTTTATATAATATTTTCCGGGTAGATTCTTTAACCCCCATACAACAAATTTTTTTTACCATCATTTTTGCTATACTAACGACAAAAAATCTAAACAAAATGAAAAGTTTTGGTCAATTTTACTGTTGTATGGTGGAGGGGTTGGTTTTGCGAGCTCATCTTTCTATTTAAGTTTATAATCTTCTTTATACCAGCAGAAAATAATAATGGTAATGTGGTTAACAAGGATCTTTTCTAGTTCAAAAGCTTCAGTAAAACAAATATTTTAGTCAAGAAGTTTAATTTTTTTAAAGATTCTTTAATAGTAATTTAAGTTTTTAAATGGGTCGAAGCTTTTTGAATACGTGTGGTTTTTTTAATTTTATTAAAAAGTTTTATTTTTTCAGTGTTGGTTTTGATATTAGCGAAAGTGTTTTATTAGCTTTTAAAAAAAGCAAAATATTTATAAACTTATTTACATATCTATAAGGCCATTTGGTAGCCGCACTAGACAAACAGAAAAAAAGAGGTTTTTTAGGCATAAAATAATGTGGTAAATAAACTATGAAATAAGCTAAACCGCAACAGTTTTCTTTTAATTGCAAAATTTTTTGATAATCTTACACAAAATTTTTTAATGGTTTTTTATGGTTTCTCTGGGGTAATAAAAATTCTAAGAATTTTAAGTTTGGTAAATATCTTTTGCTAAACTTTTTTTTTTGTACCAGTCCAAAGTTGATTGAATTATATAAATTAAGAAAATAGTTTTAGAGCAAAAAAATGTATTTTTATTAGATTAATAATAATTGAAATAAACAAAGGACCCATTTTAACATTTTGCTATAAAATATTTATACTCTTACTTAACTATAATAATATTAGAAAATTATTGACCATCACAAAAAAATTGTTGAAAAAAAGAAATTTAGTATAATCATGAAAATTTATAGTAAAAATTTGAGTAATAAAAATTCATGATTATTGAAAGGGAAAAACTTTTTTTTTTGTACTCAAACCATAAAAGTTCCAATATGTTTCAGGAAATTAGAATTTTCTTATGATTTTTTTTTATGGATTTTTGAAACGGAAACATTTATGATTTATAATAAAATAATCTAGTTTTCCATGTTATCAGATTCAATTTCTTTTAATGTAATTTTTTTATACGAGTATATAATAAAGAATTTATGATAAATTGCGATTTTATATTTTTGTAGGTTATTATTAGTATATATTAAAAATTATGCTAATTGCTTTTACTAATGGAATTTTAATTGCATAAATCTATTTTCTTGGAAAGTTAATAGAAAAAATTTATGGTAATATTGTTACAATAATTGAAATTTGGCGGTTGATTCTGATTTAAGTCATTCTGATGTTCTGATAGTTAAATTTAATAATATTAAATTCGATCTCTATTATCAGGATATAATAATATTATGATATCACATGCCGCTTCGTCGGAAAATATAATTTGTCATTGATAAAGAAGAAAGTAATCAGAATAAACAGGGAATTTTAATGAAAAGATGAAATTCTAATAACATGGACTGGACGAGAATGATACAGAAACAGAATTTTAGGATGTAGATTTGATGTACTACTTTATATTTCATTGCAGAGTTAATATATGTATATGATCCACGTAGTTTGAAACTACAAATTTTATTTATCAAAGACTAATCTACTTTGAGGAGTAATAAGTGAAACTAACTAATTTATACATTACTTATACATTGCTCAAAACAATAAATTATATACTTATCGCTATGCATCGTTAAGTAGTTCTAGAAAAGGTTACTGACTTAAAAGACTGATAAAAATTCAAAAAGAATTACCATTCCCTAAAAAAATGCAATTTTCAACATCCTTTTCAGTCGAACTACAAAAAGATTACTTAAGAACCAACAGAAAAAATATTAATCATGATCGAAAAAAAATATAATAAATAAAAAAAACCAAACCTCAAAAAAATGAATGATGATTTTTCTATCGAAAATAATAATAATAAAATCATCTATATAAATAATAATAATAATATTTCCCACCATTCAAATAAACATCAATTTTATATTATCCTTTTTTTACTCACTCTTTCGCTCTTTTCATATTTTGTATCATCGAACCATTATCTTTTATCATCTCAAAATTTTATATATATTTGTGGCGCTTCGATAATAAAAAAATATATATTCATTTTTATTTTATCCTTTCTATTTTCATCATAAATAAAAATCTATTCGTATTTATAATAAAAAAAAAATGAGAACTGAAACATTAACAGTTTATCTTTTAAAATGACTTCTTAAATCATTTATAGACATTGATAGTCCTTTTTTTATACCATACTTCCATTTCGGTCAATTGGACCGGAAAGCTTACTATTTAAATTTTTTTTATAACAAAATATTTGAAGAGAATACATAACGACAAGAGGAGCCTTAAGGTTGAAAATGTACATTATCCTTTTTGCTATACTATATTTAAAATTTGGTTAGAATATTTAGACATGAATTGTTAGCTTGTTAGAGGACAGTAAAAGAAAAATATTATAAATATATGTATGAACATTTCTGTCCTTCAGGATATACATATATATAAAAAAAAAAATCCAGAGAAAACGGAAATATGTATATTTCTAGGCTCACGCACATGTCACACAATTTTTTTTTGCTTCATATCTCTTGCAGAGAAAGAATCTCGTTTATATTTCGTTGATGATGCCAATTTATTTTTGAAGGCGATACAAATCTCATAAATAATAATAATATTTTGTATGTGATAGCCTTGTGGTTGTCTTAAAATTTTTACTTGATAAATTATTCGAAAAACATTTTCAGCATACAAAAGAGAACATAGAAAATTATGCTGAAGGTGATGTTTATATATATATGTTTGATAGTGAAAGTGACATAGATAGACAAAGTTTGTTCTAAGATGAATAGATTAATATTAAATTTGTATCAATTCTCATGGCACCGAGGCATTTAGTTAAAATATGCCACAAAATTGTTTAATAAACACCGAGAGAAAAACAATGCACTGAAAAAATGTATGAGCAAGAGTTGGAGTATACAAATATGATAAATTTAATTATTTTCTGTTAATTAGTAGAGGAATATTTTTTATAGTTATCATAGAAACTCGACTTTTTTCGAACTGCAGCTCACAAAAAAAAATTAATTAAAGATGGAAGCTTTCAGTTTTCTGTGCATTAGTCACGATAACTTTTGGTAAAATTAAAGGGGTCAAAATTTTGTACGCTACATTTTTGCATAATTTTGCAATATTCTTCTTAGTATTATCCTTCCTTTACTAACCTCCTACCGTTAGTAATTTCTTATTCCTTAGTTTATATGCCCTTTCCTCCCAAAGCTTCCTTAGTTTATATGCCCTCATCCCAAACGTAATTGAAATCATTACATTTTATGATTCTTATTGGAAACTATGAAAAAGTATTTTTATTCTTTTTGCTTTTGGTAAAATTATTACCATCATTACAGTCATTATCCAAAGTAAGACCCTAAAATAATATCCCCAAAAATTTATATCTTTTTACCGGAATTGAATTTTTTGTAATTCCAAAAAGCTCCACAATTCTTCTAGTTATGACCAGTTCAAAAAAAAATGTTCCCCCTAAAGGATATCCACATACACACATTAAAAAAAATTACTTGTTATTTTTATTACAGACGGAAAAATGGAAAATAAACTATTAAATATATTGCAAAAAAAAAATACGAATTTGCTCCCCAACATATTAAATTTCTGAAGTAAGGACCGACTATAATAAAAAAAAGGACTCTAAAAATAGGTCTTACAATATTTATATTATATATTAGCTGTTCTTCCCAACCCCAAATCATTGTCCGGATGAAAATAACTTTTAAAATAGATCACCAACAGCAAAAATGTGGATTAAAATGGGAAAAGTATAAACGCATTTTCCACATTTCAAAAAAGATGATTTAATAGAAAATATTTTTTATTTGCAACCATAATCATTACTATTTATCCTCTTTTGAATTTGATGGCAAAACAGTACTGTGTCCGATATTATGGAATGGAAATATAATGCCCATTGGGCTAAAAATTATGACGATTACATTTATTACGTATACGGGAATGATGTGTGCATTGAACGTGACAGGAATATTCAAACTTGAGACTACAAACAGCACAGAATTTAAAAGAACTTGTTTGGATGAGCTAGGAAGACCATTAAATGAAAATTATTTAACGAATAGTGAAATGGTTAGCTATTATTATGCAAAAACAAAAACCATAGATACAAAAATTGGTATATTTAACAAACAAAGATGATGATGAGGATGCTCGCCTATGATATTATATAACAAAATTGTATATCTAAGTCATATATAATTGCTATTTTTATATTCATTATACATAGCTAGTAAGATAATAAATTTTTAGATTTCATAGGATCCTAAAAGGAATTTAAGAGAATGATAATAATAAAAATACTAAAAATGGCTTTAAACGCAATTAAAAGTCTATAGTATTTCTAATTGTCGGCACTATACTATGTATATTCAAAAAAAATTATATTTTTATAATTTTCAAGAAGTGATAAATATTTTAAGAAAAAGGAATGAAAAAGGAAGAATATAATTTGAAGTGATGGGTAATTGTGCTCTGCTACGCTACATTAAAATCATACACTCAATATTTTAATGACAATATATGTATGTATACATTTTTAGTGTGTCTATGGGGAGTAATATTAATATTTATTATACTTAGACGCCCATAGATGTAAACGTTTAATTGATAACAAACGCAATAAAACTATTTCTATAAATGAATATACACATATACGTATATAAGAGTATACTACATATAAGTATACTAAATTTGTGTCAGACATTAAAAAAATATTACTTAGGCAGGGAGAATGAAATAATTCAAAATATTTTGTATTTTGGTATAGGAATATTCAAAATTCTTAGATTGGGAGGAGTTTTTATATAGTGTTACGTATTTACTCGGTTTAAAGACTAGAACTGCATAATGTCTTTTAGATGGGACAAAATTAGTTAAAAGTAAATTTTCTGTTCAATTAAAAGTAAATTCCTTATAACATTTTTCTATTATAAAGATAGTTCGTCATTGATTATTCATTTGATGAATGAAGTATGATAGGTTGATGACGTTTATGCTGAAAATTGGTGCCAAAAGGGGAATTATTCTTCTTGGCTTGTCCTTAGCGTCATTTTTCAGACTACTTGTTTAACCAATTATTATTTATTAAACTCTTCACCGTTGATTGTCATATCAATAAATTATTTAATTAAATTCAATGTCATTATCACTAATCATAGGCAATTTTTCATTCTAAAGACACGTTCTTGTGTTCCTTTCGTTATAGTGAATAAATATCCTGCATCAAAATTGTATTTTCTATCGTTTATCAATTTATTATCATTTCTTTTCTAAAAATTTATACATTATAGAATATCCTATTATAGTCACTAAAATTCGGTGATATTATAATATAAATATCACCATATACAGTTTATTAGGGATGAAATTTCTGATAAGTCGCATGAAATAAACTAAATTTATTGAAACTAAATAAAATGATGAAATATTATTTATATATTGAAGCTCGTTAAATCCTTTTGCAGTCATATAATATTTCAAATATTATTTTTTGTAGCCAATATTATTTTTTTTCTCAATATTTTTTATATTATTTCCAAAAATCCATTGATACTAAAAAGAAATAATATTTTTGAAAGGATCCAAATGTCGCATTGATTGGCAAAATGGCATTTTTTACAGAAAATGTGTTTTTTATCGTTTGAGTAAAATAATTTAACATTTTTATAACTTAAACCTTTTTCATTTTTATATCTTTATCAAGTGTGACTCTTAATGGGTCCTTTTGTAGAGTCAATTTAATCTTTTTTTTTGGTTTATAGGCAATAAGGTCTTAAAGGTCTGCAAATGTAATAAAGTGGCCATAGATTTTTGATTAAATAATTGCAATATAAAATAAAGTTTAAAATATGGTTTCAAAACATATTTTATGTGGCTTTATATATTATATTTATGATCGATCGTAGCATTTTTAATGTACGCTTAGTTATTGAATCTTTCAAAGAATTGATCCTGAAATATCTTAGTTATATATACTTTATATACATGAAACTGGTGCCAAACTGAGTGGTCATTTTAACATTTTATTCTCCTTAAAAATTTATTTGGGAAAACTTCAATGACTAATGAATGATCCGAAACCAAATAGCAGTTCTAAATTTTGTAGACATTAAATTATGTACTAAATATTTCTGTACTTCTTTAACAGCTTAATTTGTATTAAATTCATAATTTTATGTTTTATGTATTTAATGAGCATTAACAATGAAACATTTGGAGAACATATATATAAATCTTCCCTTGAAATCCAAAATTTATAAAATTACAATTTAGTGAATCGAAATAATCTTTCTTCTTGTCATTTCATTTCCAATTTTAAAAAAAAAAGTCATATTTCTAATTTTCCTTGCGGTACTAAAAAAATGTTTTTATTAGACAAATTTTTTTGTGGTTTTCATTATTTTTCTTCTTTTTTTTTTAAGGAAAACTCATAAATTTTATTTTCTTCATTTTATTACAAAATTTTCTTTAAAATTCTGGTTCCTCTTTTACATCTTAAAGGCAAAAATGTTAACAGGGCAATCTTATAACATAAAATTAAAATTAAAATAGATCACAAAAAAAATATTCATCTTATAAGAAGGGCAATGGCTACAATAATGATGCAGATTTCTTTATGTTACAAATAAAGAAAAATTTTATGACCGGAACAAAAAGGATTTTTACATATATATATGAGCAAAGATCAAGATCAATGATGGTGACATTTATGGATAATTTTAATGTGAAATTTTTTATATTCCTAAAATGTATTTTATTATTATTCGAAGAAGTTTTTATGTAATTTTAAAATATTTTTCTATTGCACAAAGAGAGGGTTAAAAATTTATTCTTATTTGTTGTTTTAAATTAACTCAAATCGAAATTCTAAAATATAAAAATTAATGAAATAGTTTTAAATTTTGTTAAATTGAGAAAAATATATAAATAACAAGATTAAATTTTATTATGCTTTTTATTTACTTAAATGTGAATTTTAATTAAATTGAAATTTTTAAATTATGCAAGTGGCTTTTGAAAATATTTTCAAAATATTTCCATAAAAAAAATGTGAAAAATTGTTAATAAATTTCAATATGCGATTATAATCATATGGATAAAAAAAATGAATATTGCATAATATCAGAATTTAAACGAAAAAATATTTCAAAAGAATAAATTAAAAAAATTCACTTTGAACTTCTCTTTAAAATAAATTCAATTATTATTCTGCATTTTTGTTTAGGTTTTTTGTGTCCACTGAGATTTTCATTTAACCATCATCATAAACAACTAAGTTGTGGCTTGTTGAGTAAGCTATTTGGCACCAACAAAAAAAAGCGTATTTGTCTATTTATAAAAGGATTTTCCACTAATTCGTTGTTTTCATTTTGTAGTTACTATACATATAAAACTGTATAATTATCTTCAAACGAATTGTGAATTTTGTGAATAGGCAAATTGTGGTGGAGCCAAAAAAATATTTTGTTTTCAATTTTAATTTTCTTGGTAAATATGCATCTTCTACACTGTGAAATATTTTTGTGATAATTTATATAATTTTCAGATCAAAATCGTTTGTTTCTTTTAACATTTTTTTTTTGTTAAAACGATCGAAAAGGAAATTTGATTTAGGAAAAGGATTAATTTTCAAATGAAGAGTTTATCAATTTGAAATAATTTATCACATTTCTAGGATTGGTAATATATTTAGACTTCAATATTTTCACAGTGTATACCAAAATTCAATTATTATTAAATATTTCATTTTTTATCAACCCTAAATTGCTATTGGAATTTACATTGAATTTGCCACTTTCAATTTAAATGTATACAAGGAAGATTTTATAAATAGAAACTCAACCACAGAAAAAATAAATCAAATAACTACAATTCCAAATCTAAAAGACTCGCCGCAACTCTTCTATTTTGACATTACTCCAAAACTAAGTTTTAAATCTCTGCAATACAAAAAAGAAGGGAAATCTTTTTTTTTATTTAATTAAAATAAACAAAATAAAAAATGCTGAAATTTCTATTTTTGAAGCAAAAAAAAAAAAAAGAAAAAAGATATTGTGGTCGGTAAAAGATCAAACACAACGTTTTCTCTTTCAATTTAATCCCCAAAACATTATTATAAAAATTTCCTTGTGAATTATTTTAAAATATTTTTTTTTTAATAACTACACATTTTTCCTTTTATTTAAATGTTTTTTTCTCGGTTATGTCGCCGTATTATGTTCTATGCATCCATTTAAAAATACAAAAGAAAATGTTTAGTGTTAGAAATATTTATCGAAACCATTAAAAGTGTTGAAAGTTTTAAAATCAAAAGAATTGGAAATGTGATACTCTCTGCTAATAGGGGAAAAGGATAATAGGGTTAAATTTAGTTGTAAGTTTCAAGTCAAACCGATTATTGAAAAATACTTAAAATAATTTGAAATTAGATATTATATATATATATATATTTTTTTTTTGTATGTAAAGAGTTAGGGTACATAATGAGCAAAATGATTTTGTGAAAAGTTAATCGGAAGTAGCTGAAAGATGAATTGATATATATTTTGTTTATCATTATTTGTTGTTAATATCGTTTGATTCCAATTAAGGATTTAATATGATATATTACTTTGATGTTGCATAGTATGAGGGTAACGAGAGTATCTTAAATTATGTACATAATTTAAGATACAGTTGTTCAAATAAAAATGTATTAAGTAAAATTAAAAATTAAATATTATTAATATCTCATTTAAACGTTTTGCTTCTGTTAATAAAAATAGTTCTTTCTTTGCATAAGCCTCGATTTTTCTGTTTATTATGATTGTTCATAGAAAGTGTTGTGTGGTGGAGACAACACCTAAAACTGACAACAAATGATTAATATAGTCAGTTTTACAACAGCGAACAAACGAAAACTATATTACAATACTGAATAAAATATAGTTTATTTATTATTTAATGTTTAATTCTATAATTTTCTACTTAAGTTGCTGTAATTTCTCCAGAATATTATACAAGCCAGCTCTATCTGTGATTTAATTATAGCACACAACAAAAATAACTATCATCTATAAAACAATTTCTATCCTATTCAATCCAAAAGCACTTTTAACCTGTCTAGACATTGTTTTGATACGTAAAATATATTCAAAATGTCAAAATTAATTAAATTAAAATCAAAAATTGACACTATAGAAAAATCAATAACAATTTTTCAATTTTCATATTTTTATTATATTGCCCTGAATAAACAGTGTGTTTTCCAAAACAAACACTTAAAATTTTCACACTCAATATATATGTATGTATATAAGTATTATATCACTCTTAAAAATAGATATTATTATTATTATTTTTTTTCCCAATAACTTTTACCTAAAGTACACTTTGGCAATATTTCAATAAAATATCTAAAAAAGAAAATATATATGAAAATAAAATAACTAAAAACAAATTTAAAGTGTTTTGTCAAGTGTTAAGGAAAAATCATCATAAATTTTCATTTGGGAAATTGGAAACCTTTCAAATAGAAAAATAAAATATAATATTATCTAAACACAAAAATAATAATAATAATAATGAAAATTTGTTTTGAATTTTATTAAATTATTTATTTGTTAGAGGCAAAAAAAAAAATAATGATTATCAATTCTCAGACCTTACTTATATATAAAAAAAAATTCTTTATGTTTATAAGTAGAATCCTTTTGTTAAATTTCAAATATATCCTTTTTATACTCATTGCACCATTAACACTAATGAGGAATGTGTGTATATAAAATTTATAAAATAACTCTTAAAAGACCTTTTCCAACAACAGTATATCTGTTTCGCTTAAAGACTAAGGACCCTACTTCATGTTATTGACACTTTACTAATAGATTCAAGAATGACAAATACAAAAAAAAAATTGTTTTTTTTTTTCAGTTTTTTAGCATAAAATTTATCCTTAAAAAAACCTTTGCTATACAAACTAACACAAAAAAAACTTAAATAAAATCTAATAATAATCATAAGGATACAAAAAAAGGACTAGTGAAAATAGAATTGTGATTATGTACATATGCAAAAGGCCTGTATAAGGTCACAAGACAAGCAAAAAAAATCTTTTTTTTTTATATAAAGAAATAGTTCTCTTCTTCTTCTTTTTTTTGCACATCTGCAGAAAATGTGTTGGAAGGTCTGTAAAATTAAGGATAATAGAAAAAAAAAATAGATATGTATATTAAAAGTGAAAGGTAGTCAAGTATAAAAGGATAATAATATACAATAATAGTAAGTGTTATTTAAAAAAGTTTAAGAATGTAGATAGAATATTTATTTGAAAAAAAGAAGAATATAAAAATGGGTCACATTTTATTTTTGTCGAAATTAATTTATGATGTAAAGAGAAATTGTATAAAATTTAATAAATGAAGTTTAAGGATAATATATGAATTTAATAATTATAGGGAGATATAATAGTTGAGTCACAGAAAAGTAAATTTTATCAAATATCTATTGTCTAAGTTATACAATCATCAAATCTGAAAATATTACTAATCAAAAATCTGTTCCAGTAAAATGATTGTCTCAAACTTTACCTCAATCTTTAACCAATATTTTATATCCAATTATAACTGACATCCCCCAATTGTCAAAATTCCATTCTCTTTAGTCAAATCTTAAGATTATATATGTTATGGTAAAATGTTCTACCAAAATCCTATTCATTGATTTTTCGATTTAACATACTGACCCTCATATTATATCCTGACAGTCCCCAATTGTCATAATTTCAAAAAAAATACATTGTTATTGTAGCATTTGTTATCACAGAAAAACATTTATCGTTTCTATTTTGTTCTTCCTTTTTTCTGAACTGCATTAAATATTTATCACATCTTTTCCATATATAAACTCATGAAATACATTTATTCGCCTGTTTCATGTTTACATCATACTATAAATCTAATGAAAAAAAATTATTTCTGTCCTGCTGCAAGTCGTTCTGTCCGTCAAAACAGAGGTATGTCTAGAATTTCAATGTTTTTTAATCTGGAGAAAGGACAAAAAAGGCATACAACCTCAGCATAAAAAAATATATAGTTTTTTTTGTTTGTCAGGATCTTTGCTCGTGAGACGCTTCAACTGTACTTTTTTATTATGTGATTTTGTAATACATTTTGAAATTGTGTATTTATTCTACATATGAAAAAAGAGAAATTTACTACCTGCGTTTATTATTATGTCCTTTTTGTTAAAAAAAATAATAATAATGTGTTAAATTTCCGTTTCTTTTATTTGTATTTCATCCTAAACCACCCCAGTTGAATATTTTTTCTACCCTAATACATTATAAATGTATATATATATATTTCTTTTGGCTCCCTTGTGCATAAATATGAATTTTTCGTCCTTTTTTGCAAAAATAAAATAAAAAAATAAATACAACTTTTCCTCTTAGCCATTGCAAAAAGGAAGAAAAGAAAAAAAGGACATGAATAAAAAAATGAAACTATTACTGACATTGTAATCATCTACACTTTGTTACAATAAGTTTTTTTTTTGCACTTTACCGTCAGAGAGAGAGAGAGAGTGTGAGATTGAAAGATGTTTTAAGATTGACCATCATTACACACACACAAAAAGGACATTTATATTATTGGAAACAGCATTTAGAGGGTGGAAGTATATTTACTTCTTGTTTCATGATAGACATCAGTTTAATATAAAATCTTTATCCGGAGAAAGGACAAAATATATAAAGTGGATCAAATTGGCAATATACTAAACTGGATAAATTGTGCTAAAGGGATTTTAGTTTAAAAAAAATTCTTTCGAATGTGGGATTAAAAATATTCCTTATTTTTTTAGT
The DNA here is from genome assembly GCA_949752835.1 of Empis stercorea. NCBI lineage: Eukaryota > Metazoa > Arthropoda > Insecta > Diptera > Empididae > Empis > Empis stercorea. Next base: position 16,155,670 of record OX457088.1, on the reverse strand, counting down.
TTAGGGGAGGGGGTGTTATTGTCGGATTATAAAAGAGAAAAATCGAAAATGGTTTTAATTGGCTTTAAGTATTATTTATTTTAGAGATTAAGTATCATCAGAGCATTTGGTATTGAAGTGCATTGCATATATTCCTGCTGCGTGTAAAACTAGAAAAAGATTAAAAAAGAATATAAAAAATTGCAATTAAACGTGGAGAAGTACGTAAATTAAGCTACAGAACTCAGATAATAAAAAAGGAGATAAATATACTGAAAGTTTATTATTATGTTTCCAGAAATAAGCTTAAAATTTTTAACTGATTTGTTTAACAACGATAACACTATTATAAAACTATTGTTTCGTCGATTAGTGAATTTATTGATTACGAAAAATCATGATTATATTGAAAAATTATATTCAGCTTTCAAAATATTTGACTAAATTATTAAGACCGTTTTTCTCAACACCTATACCAAAAATTACTTTATTAGCTTATTTTACCACACATACCATAGTTAAATTCTAAATCTTTAATCAAATGCAAACATACCTTATTTGATCAAATTGGAACGCATATGATTTTTTTTTGTACTTACATATCCTTTTTATTATCTATCTACAAGTTTCTATCTTGATGTAATTCCGTCAGCAAATTTGGCATATAAACAAAGCCACCAGAGAAATAATAAATTTACAAAGTAATGATAAAAAAAGTCGATTTCAGCATAAAAAAAGTAAACTGCAAAAATTTTATCTGAAAAAGGTTGACCCTCTTAATGGTACGAGTTTGTTGCGGACCATTAATAATAATATTCTTCAATTTTGTTTGTAATTTTTCTCTCTTTCCAAATAACAATTTCGGTCATTTTATACATCAGATACAACTAAATTTATAGATTTCCTGATTAATAGAAAGACACCTGGGATTGTAGGCAAATTTACAAAATATAAATTTTCTTCCATGAATATCCTTATTGCTAAAAATTGTGTTTTTAGATTTTATGTTCGTGTTCTATGTGTAATTTGTTTCGGTTCTTTTTGTACAATAGAATCTAATAAACTAAAAGTACGAGTATAGTTTTTTTCGTAAATGCATGAAAAAATGGAATGACAGGAGTAAATATGGGTAAGTTTTGTTTGTTTGTTTGGTTGTTTAATATTTGGGCAATATGTGAATTTGACAATTTGAGATATTATGGTGACTGGTTAGAATAATATTATGTTTATTAAAAAAAGATAACATTTGTGGCAATATATAATTCAGATTCAATTAAAGTTGTGAAATTATATTCAAAGAATGTATTGCCTTAAACTTGGAAAATTAATTTAAATTACAATGAATATAATTTTTTAAACCGCGGTCGTGTGGTTTCATTAATTTATTTATCACTGTTAAGTATGTAATTTGAAATGTTGAATAGTGTGGTTAGGAAACTGGTCAATTGAATATAATAGTTTACATCTAAATAAGATTAATTCGTTTGATAAATTATTTAGATAATTAAGTATATAGGTTGGAATCTTCATATAATGGGCAAAATTTATGGTAAACAAATACTTTCAATTTTTGTAACGTTAATGTCAAATTGAACTATTTCTGTGTCATATTTAAAACTCCTCGAAAATGTTTTTGTATAATCTAAAAAAAGAGATAATAAATGGATTAAAACTGAAATTGTAAAATTCTAAAAATTTCAATATTCGTATTAAAAATAATTTTACTTTTTTAATTATTCTATGAACATTTCAATTATATACTCTCTACTTCTACTATCATTGATTAACTATAAATATCAAAAAAATTTCCATATTCTAGAAATATCAAAAACAGAATTAATTAAATTAACACACAAACGTTTCAGTAATAGCAAAAGAAAACTATATAAAATAACATTTATGAAAAAAAAAATGATATTAAAACACTAAAATTTCTAATTTTGAAAATTCATTTTGTAAGTAAAAAGAAAATTTATTCTATCATAAAATATTATTTTATCTTTTTTGTATATAGTTGGAAATTTTTAGAGGTGTGGTAAATACTGTTAATTAAATGCAATTTTGCATAAATTTTCAATATTATACATTTTACTGATTATGAAAGTGATGTGTTAAATTTATTACTATATGGAAATTATATTTAATTATATTATATTTACTTTTCCTTTTTTGCAATTAATAAAGTATAAAGTGCATCAGGCAAATATATAAAATGAAAATAAATTAATATTGAATTTTCTGACATTATTTTCATTAATTTAGATTTTATGAGAAAATTAAATTAAAATAATACATATTTGAATAATATATAAGATATATTTTGAATTTGAATATTTTTAATACTTCAATATTTCGAAATTAATTGCAATATGTTTTTTAGTTTGCCACAAGATTAATTAATATTCGAATATAATGTAAAATAAAAGATTGAAATGTTTATTTTTAATTCTAAATAATTTGTCGAATGGAAAAATCATTTTTTTCCTATAAACGCATTACATAAACAAGATTTTCATAATTAATTTCCCCCTATAATTTATTAGCATTTTCGTTATAATGAAATGATTTCCTTATTATTTTCCCTTCAAATAACTTCTGTTTTGAAATTCAATGCTAGGTAATTACATTTAGGTTAACACCTATATACGGAAATAATTTTCTATGTTATTTTCAGTATCCTCCCACAGGAAAATCTAAAACATTTCAAGGACATTATAAAAAAAAAAACTTTCCCTAATCTAATATATAAATTATTATCATATCCTTTTTCATATTTTTTTTTTGCACCAAACAATATTCGTCCTAGGAAAAAGAAAAACACAAAATGTAATAATTTTATATTTTGATGAAATATTACGAAAACGTTTACAGATCATAATTTTCATTTTGGTTAAATCCTTTTTGGTAACAAAATTCTCTGAAATATAGTAACAAGGAAAATACTCTGATTCACAATTTTTATGTTTTTTGTTAACAATAATATTTTAGAACGATAAACAGAGAACAGAATTTTTATATACATATTATAAAGGATTTAAAAAGGATATTTGATTTAAGTTTGAATTTTTTGTTGTTGAGAAATTTCGTCATTCAATTCGACTTTGTGGATTTGTAATAATCTCTAGATTCAAATTTTACAAATAATTTTTTTTCTGTTCAAATTGGGAACAGAAATATTAGTGATTGACGTAACGCGATTTTGTTGTCGTATTATTTCCGATAGAAAAATATTGCAATAAAAAAATGAATCTGATAGAATAAATTGTTAACAGGATGAAAAATATTAAATTACATAAGTTTAAAAAAAAAAATACCTGTGGAGAAATTGGTTTTTTTTTTAATGTTTTGTTGATGTGCACATTTTTTTATTCAAAAATGTAAACTAATTTTTTTTTTGTAATATGAGATACAAAAAAAAGTATCCTTTTTTTCTGTTGTTGATTGTGAAAAAAAAATATTTTGTTAGAGATTATAATTTTTTTTTTTAAAAAAAATCCATTTGCTGGGAAAGATAAAAAAGAAATTGTATAGTAAATTAGTTTTATATTCTGCCTTTAGAAAATAGATCCAGTTTGATAAAAGGACGCATAGTAAATTTGTAGTCAAAGAAAAAGTTCAAAAGGATATAAAATATCAAATAACAGCAATAATGTTCAACAATTTCTAAAAAAAATAAAAACTATCTGCTATAAATAATTATTTGCTAAAAATATTATACCTTAATTTTCCAGAAAATCTTTTTGATAACAAATATTTGATAATTATATTTTATTTAAAAAAGTAAAATTTAGTGATTTCACCGATATTTAGTTCGCATATAAATAACTTACAATAATTTAATATAGGAAAATATGTCCGCAAATGAAGTACACTATGATCTTACCTGTAAATAGACAAGAAAAATAAGGAAATTAGTAAAATTTAAATGTAAATTATTTAATTTAGTTTAATATACGAATTATATGCAATATAATAAATTAATTTAAAAAATATATAAAATATTTGTAAAAGATAATGATCAATAATCCTCATTATTAATGCATTTTTCAAGATCTCGGTATTTTAAATTCATAGTATATCCTTTAAATCTAAAATATATGAATATATTTTGAGTTTTGATAAACTATCTGCTTTCCAGTAACTTAAAAATACCAGAATTTTAGTTTATTTATTCTTCCTGTAAATATCCGAAAAATGACTTATGTACGTTTTTAAATTCACTATAATAATTTTGGATTAAAATTTTAAGTGCTTTAAATGTTCCTTCATTAAAAAAATATTACAAATATAATTTAATTGAATAATTCAATTTTCAACAATATACTAATTAAAGGCGACATTTATAAAAAAAAATCAAATTTAATAAATTTTTAAAATCACTTAATTAATGTAACAATAAATTAATATTTAAAAAAATAAATAAATCAATAAATTTATTAACTTTTTTAAAGCCCGCAGGAATCAATTTTCCACACTAGAAAATATATAATAATTATAAGTCCTATTTATATATACCAAATATGCCAAAATATAAATATTTATAATATATATATAACAAACAAATATATAATATATTTATTTAATATTTAATATATAAATCAAGAAACTGACCGTTAAATTAAACCCTTATTTTGCCATAAATGGTAAACCAATTGTTTAATAAATTATATATTATTTATCCGTACCCAACGTACCATCATATAACCTAAACCACCCAAAAAAAAAATTGTAAAGCAAAATAACGTCCGCAACCACCAAAAAAAAAAAAACTAAAATAAACACAGAAAATGAAATAATAATAAATAATTTTCTGTTTTTTTTGGTGAATTAATTGAAAATATTTTTTAAGTTTTCGACTTTTTTGTTGTTGGGAAAATTGAAAATTGTTTTGAAACTCGGAATTTTTGTTTTGTTTTATTAAAAACTTTATTTTTTTTTATTTAGATTTAACTTTTGTGAAAGTTCCTTTTTTGTTTTTGTGAACTGAAAAACTGATTTTAATTTTAGATTTTAAAGCACATAAAGTTTTTTTTTGGAAAGCAGTGTGAGATATTTTTTTTTCGTATTAAGAATAAATTTAAACTTGCATTTTATGATTTGGAAATGCAAGAAAATTTTAAATCATAAATATATATTTATGTATAAATATAGAATTGGCTAGCTAAATTAGTCCTTTCAAATTAATTTAGTCTTTTATAAATGTCCAAGTCAACTTCATCTTCTAAATTTATGTTATTATACATATGTATGTAATAATTAAACAGATTTTAAATAAAAAATTATTCATTAAATATATAATTTAATTAAATAAATTCATTATTATATAAAGAAAATATGATAATTATTATGATAATTATTAAATTCTAACAACGAAGAAGAAACTTTGATTAGCACGAAGAGGAATTTTACTTCCAAAAGACAAATACTCTATAATGTACGAAAAGTCTAATTTGATTTCTAATTAGACTTAAAGGCTAATTTGGCTTGTCAATGCTATAACGTTTTAGGATCTTGAAAATTGGAACATATTGTGTATTAATTTCTGGTATTAATAATTAATTATGTAAATAAGTTTAATTAAATAAAATTTGATATATTAGATAAGGGTTAGATTAGATCTGATTATCGAAAAGTGAAAAAATTTAGTAACATATCAACTGGTGGTGTGGCCATAACACAATTTCATTTATATTCTTTAAATAATGATCGACAGTCTGTTCTAATTTGACAAAAAATCTGATAATTATTTTTCAAAATACTAATTTCAAAATAATAGTGATACTTATTAGATAAATGTCCTCTTTTTTCATTGAAGAGCTTCTTTTATTTTCATTAGATCATTTTCTGCCATTTCGAGAGAAAACAAAAATTATTCAAAACATTATACATACTAACTAAATATCCTTAATTAAAATGAAAAATTCGTAAATTCATAACTAGTAAATTAATTAAATGACAAATATTATCAAATAAATTTGAAAATTTCTGTTTTATTAAATAATATTAAACCAAAAAAACTAATATTTATTTAAGAAAATTATCATATCATAAAATAAATTTTTTTTTTTAATTTATTTCATATATCCTTTTTTGACTTGTACTGTACACATTTCAATTTAGCAACCCAAAAATACATTTACATATTGTGCAAAATTTTACCTCTTCTTTAGTATAAAATGAATCATTATTTTTTCAAAAAAAAATTTATATTTAGCTTAGAAAATGTTTGGACAATATTAATTTTATTAAAGGATATTAGATATATATGTTCATATAGTTATCTAAAATACGAGTATTCTTCTAATTAAATTTACTTTACTCTTTTAAAAGGACATATAATCGTACTAATATCTATACTTATATATACTTCAAATTCTACTCTAGTACACATATATCATATAAAAATATTAAAAATAAAGATAATATTTATTATCAGAGTGTTATATCCTTTTTTTTTTTTGCTTTTGCCTATATCATTTCATATTTTTATTTTCGAGGATGGCATATTTTTGAGAGGATAAAATATTATATAATAATTTGTGATAACATTCAGGATAACAATATATTTTAGTCCTCCATCTTCACAAAAAAAAATTGTATGTTTACTAAAATGTTAAACTGTACAGAATGTGTTGGTTTTGTATATACGAGAATATGAGCCTGTCTGTTTACATTAATAAATTTAACCACATATAAAAAACTTTTTTTTTTTTTTGGAAAATGTTTTGGCTTTACATGTCGGCTATGTTAGTATTCTTACAAGGTTACAATATTCCAAAATTTTGGAAAATTATTATTATTATTATTATTATTATATTATTTTTGTGTTATCTTTATAACGAATTTGCATACGTGATTTACAAAATAGACATTCATTTTTACATATATAAATACTCTCATGTTACAATTTCATTCCGCCCCTTCCCTTATGTTCCAGGAAAAATATACATACATCCTTGGTAAGGACATCCTTTTTTAGATAACAAAAACCAACAAAAAAAAAATTATTTTGTTAGAGAAATTCTGATATAATTTATATTTTGCGAAAGATGAAAAATAAAATTATAATATATTAAAATATTTATATATTTTTATGTATAAAGTTTAGATATTTTACATAAATTTAGAAAGGAAATGTTTTTATTAATTTATGTAGTTTTATATGGCGTAGACAATTAGGAAAAATTATCAGCCGATATTTTTTATTTTGTAGAATATAATCGATCAAATCTTATAACCGACCATTTAATTAGACTACTTATATCTCTTACCGCATTACCGATATTTTCATTCGGCAGTTTACGCTCATGTTAAAGTAGTCTAATAAAGTAAACAACGATAATAATTCGTTAAATTCCGAAAAAAATACTCTGTAACAGTTATTGCTCATAGAAATGGTATTGGACTACAGAAAATATTTACTTAGAGACAAAAGTTCAATATTGGAATAAAATTGGGAATAAAATAAGTAATTGAAATTATTTGCTTTAACATCATAATGTTAAATTTAAATATTAATTATTGGAAATTATTTAGAATTTCAACAAACTCCAAATTTTCATTGTCTATTAGTATTCGTATTAGAGGGCAAATAAGGCTATTAATTTTTTTTTCTCAAATTTTCAACTAGTCGCACATTTAAAATATACTTTTTAAGGAAGTAAAATGTAAAAATGTTTTATGGAAATGATAATACATTTTAAGCTTTCCAAAAGAAGGATGCATGAATTTATATTTTATTTCATTTTTAACAATAAAATATATTTTTAAAAGACATTTTATTTGAAATTAGAATATAAAATTATTTTTTTATTAAGATTAATATACGAAATTTGAGAAATAAATTTATAGAAATTTTCGAAAAAAATACCACGATTATGACATACACAACATGGAAAGTTTTATTTTGTAAGATAAATGTGAAAATATTCAACAGGATTTGACAAACTGAAATATTTAAGCTAAAAAATTAAAATGATAAAATAAGAAATTATTCGATTAATAATTTTAAATGAAATTTAATCTTCGTAGCATAAGTTTAATATGTTTTCTAATAAAGCTTATGTGTAAGTTTCTTTGTAATCCAAGGATAATAAATTAAGTTTTTACAAATTACTTTTTAACATTTTTTTTATAATATTATTTTTTGGTAATATTTTAATTAATTTATGTTAAAATTGATGTACGAAAGTTTTTCATACTGAAAAACTAGTATAATTAAATTGATTAATAAAAACATTATATTTCGAGTTAAAAATTTAACTAACTCTTTTAATCTTTCAATTTAAATATTTAATCATAGAAATTTTATATTCTGTGTTTTAAATATATTTTAAAAATTTCTTTATAATATTTTACACCTCAAAAAGTTTAATTTTATTTTGAATTTCTTTGTCTGAAGGATATTCATATATCCGTAAGAAATAAGTAAGAAATATATTTTTCATAACCTCTACAATATTGTGAAAAATGTTAAGGAAAAATAAATGAATTTGATTTGACTCAAAGGAAGCTTTGAAGGATACGAAATCCGATATTTAAATTTCAAAATATTTATTTTCATTTTCTCATAATTGCAATTTGATAGAAAATTTGCAATTTTAGATTTTTATTTTGAAATATTATTATTACTGACTGACATCATAACACAAAAAACTAAAAACTTTGAAATTGTATCCTTCAAAAAATCCACAACAAATATTAAATAATTTTAGACAATAAAACATTTCAGAATATTTCATAATGTACATAAATTTTGAGTCAAGAAATATTTCAAAAACGGCACCATCTTTTGAAAATATGATTTATATAAGGAAAAAAACATACAAACAAAATAAAAGAAAACAAAAATATGATAAAGGATTTCATAACACACGTCAAGTACAAACATTTGGTTGTCTACAAATTGTTTTGGTTCACTTTGATAAATACTGAAAATACAAACAAAATTGTTAGTAATAAAATATTTTTTTCAATTTTGTTTTTGTTGTCATATTTAAGGATAATTCACAATGAAAATATGAAAAATGTGGCAATTTTCTATTTTATTACAAAATTCATAAATTCATTTTTTCTTAAAATTTTATTTGAAATGATGAGACAAATTTTATACAAATAAAAATTCAAGTAATTAAGTTTTTCTATTAAATTAGTAAAATTACAAAGAATTCAATAAATATTGAAATAACAAATCTTTTCTTAACTAATTAAGACTTTTCTGGGAAAAAGTGATTAGGGAAATTTTTTTTTCATTAACTAAAATAATTTTTTTTAGTACTATTTACTTTTAGAAAATTTAAAATTTCTTTTTCGAATCTCATAAGAAAGTTTCCAAAAGCGAAATAAAAATTATTAAGAAAACGAAATTATATTAATTTCCACAAAAAATGAGTAACTAAAATTAAATTAGTGTATACAAAAATATTATAGAATATTTTGTTTGTTTGTCCATTAGACGAAGAGTTCCATGAGATTTCGAACTTTTTATACTTATATAATAAAAACTTTATCAAGTGGAGTAAAAATGTTACATTAAGATAAATTAAACAGTGTGCTTTTAAATATGACCTACATCACATTAAACATTAAAACCACACGTTAGCTTCCTTAAATAGATAGCAATTAAAGCTATAGAAGTAGGTAAGTTAACATTACCAATAATCATATAATATATCAAAGCTATACTATAACACCAATTTCACTTTTTATTACAACACATTAATCTTTTACCACCCAATTCTCTAATAATTATGAAAACTTTAAAACATTAATCATAATTATTATTTTATAAATATTCATAAACATCAAAAATTAAGCAATCACAAAGTAATCTTAAACTCCTTTTTACACTATTTCAAAATAATTAAATGATTTTTATCAAAAAAAAAAAAAAAGAACAAGAAACAACATCAAATCAACTCCGACTATTTTCTCTATAAAATTAATTTTTATGTTCGTTTCTATTATTTTATGGTGTTTATGTTCTCTGATTATGATAAAGATTATTATGCTTAATGGATTCGCATGTTCTAAGAAATTAAATATGTGATTTATTATTTGTCACAAGCTAAAAATAACAGAAACTCATAAAAAAAGGTTAAAATCTGAAATACTATATATCTACATTATGTATAAATTTACTAGAGCATAATGTAAAAACGACCTAAACGATTAAGAAATATTTCGTTGTAAACGGAAACAGTGAAATGTAATTAGCGTTAGAAATTTGAGAAAATTTTCTACACCTTGAAATTAAATTTGTTATTTTAATTGTTTTACACTTTTTTTATGGAGCTAATTAGGATTTTCAAGATTCTTTTTTTTTTAGCGAAAATTAAATTGTTGAAAAAAGTCATTGTTCTCGCTTCTTCTAAATGATGAATAATTTTATCTTGTATCATTAATAACTCATCTATTATCCTTGCTCAAAGAAATATGGCATAAAAAATGAAGAAATATTTTAGTTGAAATTTGAAAAAAAGGTTAATAAAATAAGGAAATTTATTTATGAGTAGTGTTTCTTTTTCGGGTGATTGTAACTATAATTAATTAAAGTTAAAAATTTTTATAAATTTATTTAATAGAAAATATAAAATCTAAGAAAAGTTTTAGTTAAAAGTAAATTCTTGTTATCTGGAAAATAAGTGGAAGGATGGCGAACAAGGAAGAAATACGTACACAGGCTATAATCTAGACCCAATATTATTTAATATGCATAGATAAGTATTAACTAGCATTAGTTTATGCTTACGTGAGTTAAATCTCTCCCAAATTTAAGAAATGATTAACATCATCAAGTTTTTCGCCGTTGATGGAATTTCTCCTAAATATGATAAATATTTAGGTTCATAAGTGAGGGAACTTGGAATTTATTACGAATGCTAGCCTTTGGGAGAAAGTGCAGGTTTTCAATATCTAATATTCCTTTCAGGCTTCTTAGCAGTTGAGTTTATTATGACAATTAAGCTGTTCTATGTTTTAAATTTATTCATAAATTATGAAAATGACTTCTTCTACAAAACATTTCTAATTGGGACCATCTTATTTTTCTAAGCATTAAATATGACCAACAACAGATGTGTCTATATTATTACTATATTTAACTAAAAAATTAAACAATAAAATATATTTTATGTTTTGAACACAAAATAACGTTTTTATGTAACCTTTACATGAAAATATTATTATTCATAATCCACAAAATTCTTTTCTTACAATATTTTTCTATATCATTTAAAACACAATCTCCAGGTGTAATATAAGAAAAATTCTTGTATTTAGAAAATTATCACCGCTTATTTATTATAAAACAATAGAATTTGTTTTGTGTTTTATCTAAATTATGTATTCAAAACATTTTTATATTCATAAATCTTTCAACAACAAAAAAAAGATGATAATTATTCACGTATAGAAAAAGAAATAGAAACACAATAATTTACCCAGGCATAGAAACCATATAGTTACATTTTTACCGTGTGTCATTATCACCAAAACCAAGTATATTTTTTTAATTACAAATGCGAAGCATGAAATCCAACATTTCTTCATCCCCCTCCTATGTATAACACCCACAAAAGTTTAAGAAATATCTCATATTAACACAATTTTAATTATTTACTCTTTCAAAAAAATAATTTCTTTCATTTTCAAAGGTTAACACAATCATGGGAGGGGGAGGGGTATGTTCACTAAACGAGTGTTACAGAAGTAATAAAAGAAGAAATATTTTCTTACATTTTTCGAATGTATCCAAATCCACATTTAAATTTGTATAACAAACAAAAAATAAGAGAAATGAAAATCATATTTTTATAATTTTATGCACACATTTAAAAAATTATTATTTTTTTGACAAAACATAATCAACATAATCACGTTTTTATGTGATGTCTTATCATAAAGTTATGATCAGGGATATTTTTATTTATTTATTTTTTTTTGTGAAAAGGAAATTATAATTTAATCTAAAAGAAAATAACAAAAATATGTGAAAAAAAGAAATAATTTTTGAAAAATATATTTTTTTGAGAATTAATAAAATTATCAATAATCGATTAGAAATATTTTACTTTTTCGTTTCTCTTGTTTTTTTGTATAATTTGTTATTTCGTTTGATTCGATATTTTGATAAAAATCGATATTATTATTTATTTATCATAATGAAAAAAAATTATGCTAACTTATAATTATGTTTAGGCTTTAAATTAAATTTATGATTGTAGAACAAAAATGATGGTAAAGACTTTACGTTAATATATTAATTGCGTAGGTTTCTTTTTTTTTATTTAAAAGTAACTAAACAAGAAAAAATTATTAGTCTCAAATTTAATTAGTGTAAAAGGAAAAAGAAATTCGATTTGGTATATCAAAGATTGTTTTGTAATTTGTAATCGTGACAATCAAAATAGAAGGTTACATTTTTTTTTAGGTTTTTAGAAGGTCTGTAAAAAATGCCAGGTAAAAATTATTGAATTCCATTAAATATAGTCACAGAATTGTGAATCATGACTTCCTGATAAAATAATTTTTTTGTGTCACTTTTAATTTAGCAAAATTATTAAAGAATATTTAAATTGTAGCTTACTATAGCTATGTGATTGTACAAAGTCGAAGATCTAAAGAAAGTTTCATTATGAGAAAAATAATTGATGAAATTAGATATTTGTGTGTATAGTATGGCAAGAAATTAACTAAAAAATTCTAACGTTTGATGGATGACAATGACAATGAACCTGACGTCTAATTAAAGAAACCTAATTACAAAAAATTATAGATTTGGATTTTCTACAGAAAATATATACAATATAGATGATAACAATTGTATAAATTAGTCAATTTTGCATTAAACCAATTCATAAAAAAAAAAAAAAAACCATAACAATTTTGCTTAAATTTGAATAATTTTTGTTTAAATTTATGGAAAAAATTTCGATTAGCTATGCAGGAATTATAAAAGATAAACAAAAAAATATTGATATTCAGTGGACTAGTTATATGGGCAATTTTATTTTTTTTTCTCTATGTTTTCAAGTGTGTTTTATTTGAAAAAATAAATTTATTTTATCTTGTTTTTTTTCGTTGCTTCCAAAAAAAGCTTTTCAACCGAAAACAAACAAATATTTTTCCCACCCTTCTCAAACCTCCACAAAATTGCCAAAAGCCAATTGAAACAAGCACCGTTTTAATTGAAATATAACAAAGTCCTAGGATAGTTTTTTTTCGTTATTGTTACTGCTCTGTTTTCTCAGTTAGAATATACAGTTTTTTTTTTTTGGCTCAGGATGTAAATTTAGAATTCAACAGGATAACGGAATAAAAAAATATGAAAATTTATCTATTTAGAAAAAAATATATAATATTTGTCGAAATCAGGATATATTGAGTATATCCTGAATAGTTAAAATTTTTTTTTACAGGTATACCAAAAAAGCGTAAATTTTTTTTTTTCTGATTTTTCCCATTTGTCCGGAAAAGCTGTGTTGTTTGCATAATCCTGATTTTTCAATATTCATGCACCAGCAAAACAAAAAATAAAGGAGTAATCATGTTATAAACAAGAAAAAAAATAAACCATGGAAAAAGGATATCCCATTGACCAGTTAGAAGAGATTTACCTCTACCCAAATTTGTGAATAAATTAATTAAATAAAATGAAAATAATAATAAAAAAAAATGTTAATGCAAATCAATTCCGCTAATTTTTTTTGTAGGTAACACAAAAAAAAGTATATCCTTGTAAATATTCATGATTTAAATTGAAAAACAAAACATTTTTTTTAACCCTTTAAGTCCCGAATTATTATATAGTGCCAGAAAAAACTATTTGATTGGTTTTTCTTAACACAATTAAGTAGCAAAGAAGACATAAATGAGATGCAAAAGGATATTTTATTATCCTGTGGCCATTTAAGTCATAGTTGAGTTTAAGCCACTGTCAGCAATAGTAAGGGAAAGTAGACCTTATCAGAATTAAGGCCATGGTCAACTTACCCTTACTATTGCTGACAGTGGCTTAAACCAAAAATTATGTATAACTAGATGGATGTTTTCATATAACTGGCTATATATGAAAATTCAATTTCTATATTATAAATTGTAGTACCCCATTCACTCAAATTATTATTTTTACTCAAATTCTATTGAGTTATTAAGACCAATGACTTAAAAACCAACAATCAACGTGCGTTATTTTCGTTAGAGAATTTTTTTTATTTTCAAAGCAATAATTTCATTTCATATAAAAAAACGTTTTTTTTGTGTTTTTCTTCGCATATGTGATTGTATTGTATAATCTTATAAATAGTTTTGTTGGTATTCGCACATTTGAAAATTTTCTAATTCATAAATAAATTCTAATTTTCAATTTTTAGCTAAAGGAAATATAGTTTCTTCTATATTTGAAGAATAGTACAGGCGTTTGGGTATTTTTGGTAATATCGATTAAAAAATGCATGGAATATTTCCTGATTATACAATATATTTAACAAATCAATAAATTAATAATATTTTCTGATTAAACAATATTATATTCATAAATTTTAAAACTATATTTTAAAATTTGGTTAGCTTTAATTTAGTTTGAAAAAATGTGAATTGAAATGAAAAATTTATTAATTAAATTTAGAAAATATTAATACATTTCTAAACATGTTTAATTCCCTTTAAAAACTACTAATAATCATGCACTATTCCTGCATGCATTTGTGTAATCGATATTACCAAAAATACCCAAACGCCTGTTCTATTCTTCAAATATAGAAGAAACTATATTTCCTTTAGCTAAAAATTGAAAATTAGAATTTATTTATGAATTAGAAAATTTTCAAATGTGCGAATACCAACAAAACTATTTATAAGATTATACAATACAATCACATATGCGAAGAAAAACACAAAAAAAACGTTTTTTTATATGAAATGAAATTATTGCTTTGAAAATAAAAAAAATTCGTTGATTGTTGGTTTTTAAGTCATTGGTCTTAATAACTCAATAGAATTTGAGTAAAAATAATAATTTGAGTGAATGGGGTACTACAATTTATAATATAGAAATTGAATTTTCATATATAGCCAGTTATATGAAAACATCCATCTAGTTATACATAATTTTTGCTTAAACTCAACGGGAAAGTATATTGATGTGCTATTATTTGCTTGTTTATTACTTTTTAGTTGAATATTTCTTTAAGGGAAAGTATTTTTAAAAAACCATAGTCATAGTCATAGTCATATGTCATAGTCATAGTCATAGTAGTCATAGTCATAGTCATAGTAGTCATATGCAAATTTGGACAAAAGAAATGACTATGACTACTATGACTATGACTATGACCACTATGATTATGACTATGAACTATGACTCTGACTATCATAGTCATTTTAGTCATAGTCATAGTAGTCATAGCCATAGTCATAGTCATAGTAGTCATAGTAGTCACTACTATGACTATGACTATGACTGCTATGACTCATAGTCATATGACTATGACTACTATGACTATGACTACTATGACTACTTTGACTATGACTATGACTATCACACCCAAAAATTTATATGGTTTTCAGTAAAAGCATCGCCAAGCTTTTAAATTTTCAGTAAAAGCATCGCCAAACTTACACTTATTTCAGGAGTTACTTAAGTGTGTTAGTGTAAATAGGAACGGCATATATTTGTTTTAAAATACAAATTCTATTTTATATAGCTGTAAAATGTATTCTTTGTTGTTTAAATATAATTTTAATTCAATACCGAAATACCGGTATTGAATCTTTGAATACCGGGATTTAATACCGGACAAAAATACCGGTATTGCATTCCCTAATACCGACATACCGACATATATATATACATATATATATATATATATATATATATATATATATATATATATATACTGGAAGTGTGAATTCATAAAAGGGAAAGTAATAAAAATACACATATTTTTAATTATTAATTTTTAATTGTATTTACCTGTCGTACCTAAACAAATTACTATTTTTTTAAATATTTTTTTTTTTAACACAAAATTTTATTTTACATAATAAATAAAAAATACTTTTTATAACTTTTGCTGATTAAAGGATAATTGATTATTTTTTTTCAAGTCGAAGGCATTTAATATTACATTGATTTAGACCGCCAGAGAAAATAATGTATCCACAAAAAGTGGCCAGAAATATTATAGGCAAAAATTTATCTTTAAATTTTTTTTTCCAATTTTGTTACATTTTATAACAGTTCACTTTGTTGTTCAATTTTTAACTTTCTTTCAAATAATAATTTTTATTTATTCAAGTTCATAAAATATTTTTCCACAGAACTAACTTTTCTGAGTGTTTGAAGTTAATTTTCTCTTCCGGCATAAACTATATTATTAGTAATAATTATATAAATGATGATGGAACTATTTAACTTTTCTATAACTTTTCAATGATTTATAATAAACAAGAATTCAATTTATTTTTATGAAATTTTCATGTACATCAGAGGAAATTTTATGCAAAAAAATAAAAATGTATTCTTCTTTTAAATAAAGTATATTTCAAACTTTTAATAAACTTACAAGTCAACGTAATAATAAATAACAATATATAACAAAAATCAAACCCGACAAAAAGTCAATACACAAGAACATGTTCTCTTAGCGCTTAGGCAAAAAGAGTCCAAAGTGTAATCTAAACAAAGATCGTAACCTTCTAAATATGATAGCATAGATAGAATAATAATTATATCCATTGAAAGGAGCGCAAGTAAAAGAAAAACTTGTATAAAGTTAGTCATTAATTTGAACCGCAAAATTTTCTAAAAAAAAAAAATATATTAAAATTTAGTTTTTTCGTTTTGGAAAAATTCTGGAAAACTATCTCGTGAGAAACTGAACATGGCAGTATTTTTTTTATGAATAAATTTAAAACTTAATTACTGTCGGAAAGTAAAATGTTAAATTAAATTTGTAAAATGTCGAAAAAATTTTTCTCATTTTTATTTTTATTGAATATATAGAAGGATATACACGAGGATATACACGAAAATAGAATTGAATTTTAAGGAAAAGTTTTATTTAATGAATAAAATTCCATGATAAATTACAAAATTTTAAAGTAATATAATTGTGTTAGTAGACCAGGAAATGCTAAAATTATGTAAATTAAGTGATGGTGGAAACAGATTTGAAGTATTTGATAGTAAGGTTTCCATTAGAAAAGAAACAAATTAGTTTTTTTTCATAAATTCATCTTCAATTTATTTATTTTTACATTACCACAATTAGTAAGACTTAAATTTAAAAAAAAATTTTGAGCCATGAGAATTAAATTTAAAGATATATTTATATGTATGTATATTGAAATATATTTCAAATAAATATTCTATAAAAGTGGAGACGTGAGACATCATCAATTTGAGATGTACAATTATATGAATGGCTGGATAACATTTCAAATTAATGAATTATGCATTGGTCTTGAGATATCTGATTATCTATATTCAATGATATATTCTGTCTAATATTTAAATAAGAATTTTTAAATTACAATTTCCCATATCTCTAGAGGCAAATTTAAAATTCAAATAGGTATTTTGTTAATGTTACATAATAAACTTAAATAAAATTTGTGAAATTTTTTTTGAAGAATTTTTTTATATCCTTAGAGATTTAATTTAAAATTATTTGATGAAATATTTTTAGTTTTTTTTTAGAATTTATTTCGAAAAATATAATATAAAAAGGGTAAACACTTAAATTTAAGAAGAAATTAAATTTCTTGAAACTATGGTAAACCAAGCTCCAAATCTCCAAATATTTTATATATTCTTATAATTATAATTTTGGAGAATAGTTTTTATAGAGGTCTTATCATTATCATCAACACTTATTAAGTTAATTTTATAACTTAATTAATTTAGCTAATTTGTTAAATTAATGAAATTATATTATAAATTTTATAGTGACCCAAATATACTAAGAGTATAATTTAAGATTTTGTGTTAAATTATTCTAATTACGATTCTAATGTTCTAATGTTTATTAGAATTAATTTATTATACATATGTACATATATAAATACATATATGTATATTGAAATTTAACTACTATATTTATATAAAGGCAAAAATTGTATAAATGATCTTTCGTTATGAAGTTAAGAAATTTTTCAATTCAGAGTTAGTAATAATAAAAATTTAATTAACAATTTATTAGATTCATCAAGAAAATTAATTATATTACACCTTGTTTACTTTATATTCTATTGAATATTTTAAATAAATTAATTAAAATTACAACAACAAAATTCAAAAAAATCTACGTGCACTAATTATTCTAAAAATTTACTAACATCATTATAATTAGTGGGTGGAGTTAACGTTTTTGCATTCAATATGAAAAAGAGCAGCCATCATTGATTTTTTTTTAATTCTAAATTATTACTTATTGGAAGCCATTATAAAATATGTGGTTTTCAAAGTATTTCATTATCAGTTTAATTCAAGCGGCCATTTTATGAAATCATAAAGGATATTCATACTTAGATACTATACTGTGAAGCAAAATGGTGAATTTTGTAGTTGGAAAATTTAATTTTATATATTTATATATCAATTTCGTTAAAAAAAATTTTCCATATGGAAATTTAATTTTCCATATATGATAGAAAAATTAAAAAAAAAAAAAATTCTTAATAAATTTGGCAATGTTTTCTATTATGAATATATTATTTTAAAACAATGTTACAAAACCAAAAACTAAATTATATACCATCAAACTTTTCTCATATTTTAAAACTTTCATAATATTAACCACAAAACTATCAAAGGTATACGACGACAACACATTAAATATAAATTTTCTTTCCCATAACTCTATATAACATAATTTTAAATTAAATTAATTATAATCCGATTATATACCATTATCATTATCATCATTGTCAAAGTGTCAAGTTCAGGTTCACCGTTGTATATTCCGAACATAATTTCATTTAAAAAGAAAAATTAATTTGATGCCAATCTTTCATTCTTTTTGGTTTTTTTTTCTCTCTCTTTTGTAATTAATAAATTTATTACATTTTTTTTTTTTTTTTTCAATTTAAAATTTACGTTTTGGTTTTTAATTTCCTTCAGTCAAAAAGCTATTATAATTTTGTATCAGTTTTTTTTTTTTTTTTGTTTCTGAACATAATAATAACAATAAAAATAACCCGTTATGCTACTTAATACTTTCCAACATATTTATGTTCAGACACCCATAAAGTTTATATGCTGCTGCAAAGATATTTTATGCGGGATCATTTTATTTTTTTGTGTGTGCACGCTTATAATAGTTTATCTGCCGCGAAATTTTATGTTTCTGTTTTTTTTTTTTGGCTTTTTTAATGAAAAACTAAAAGAAAAACCAAAATTTTCTTTTACAATATTTGTTGCAGGCTAAACAACACACAAAATAGGAGAAGAATTATTATTTTCCATAGACATTAATAAATTTTAGATGATTTTTTTGTTGGGGTTAAAGTCATGGAATTTTAAGTCTCGTTTATGTGTTTGGAAAAAAAAGTTATGTTAAAAATTAATATATTAAGTTTTTTTGGTATCATAATTTAATGGTTTTTTTATTTGTTTGAATAGTTTATATAAAGATAGAAATAATCTTATTAAAATTGGTGTGTAGTATAAGTCTTTAGACTTATAATTAGAACTAAAAGGGAAAAATTGAATAATTAAATTGAAATTGAAATTGGAATGGAATTCTACAAGAAAAGAAATACAATTTCTGATATATTTAATTTGCATAGATCGGTAATATGGCTAATAATCCATCTCTGTAAATTTAGTAGTGCGAACAATATAATAGCAATCACAATGATTTATAAATACTATAGTATACCACAGAGAAACATATAGAAAATTAAGATTTAATATGTCGTAATTTTTTAATTGTTAAATTTTCTAATTTTGTTATTTTCCATAAATTTATGTAGGACTAGTAATTATCATAAGTTTTTGAATATCTTTTCTGAACTTCTATATTAACTCCAAACATTCCTCCCAATTTGATTTACATAACCAAAATTAAAGAAAAAATAACGCCACACGTTATCTCATATTTTATTATATATGCTTAACTCTAACTAACGCATATATAGAAAAAAATCAGTCTGACTATACACACACTCTACAAACACGCCACAAGGGGCAAGGATAACAAACAGAGAGAGAGAGACGACAATATACATTTTTTTGTAGTTATGGAACATAAGTTTGGGACATACAAGATCATAATTCACAAAAGTACTGTTCCAGGAAGATTATTTCTGACGAAAGCAACAAAAATAGAATTGTACTCAGACACAGAAATGAATTTATGTTTTCCCTATTTTTTTTTTTTTGTTAGTTTTTTTTTAATCCAAATTCTGAAATTTATATATTCACTTAGAAAAACAAAAAATTATTTATAAAATATTTCGGAAAATTGAAAACAAAAAAATTGTTGGAAAAAGATTTCCGCAAGTAAGAGACCGAAAAAAAATTATACAAATAATGCAAAAAACATTGAATTTAAAAAAAAAGGATATACCGAAAAAATCTTTTCAGACTTGTACATAAATAATTAAAATTTAGCACCCAAAATGGAAAGAAACTATGGAGACAACGTTATGTAAATTTACAAAAGTAGAAGCAGTTCTTTTGTAGTGCAAATTTTTTCGGATTAAAAGGATAAATGAAATTTTTTGGTTTTTTAAACTGACCGATATGGTAACATTTTTCTTCTATTTGTAATTTTGTTTGTTAACATATCAGAAATTTAATATTCTTTGAAAACAATTGAATATGCATAGGGTTGAACGAATATGTATACATTAATAAAAAAAGGATTAAATTTGCTATTATTCCGAAACTATTTCAGGTCAATCGCGACACAAAAGTACAAATTTGTATATTTACATGACCAGAAATTTTACATTTAATTGAATATTTAGAATTTTTTTTGCAGAAAAGACTAATAAGAACTACTGTTTTCAAATAAACAGTAGTTCTCCAAATTCAAACCAATTAGTATCAAACTTTTAGGTATTTATACAAAAATCCTTTTTACTTTCCAAAAATCCATTTATTACGAATAATTTTTTTTAACCAAATATGCTATCATTCAAAAACCAACATTAACCATTAAAATAAAGTGATTTCGTGCAATCTCATCATCTTTTTATAAATCCTTCTCATCCAGACGCATTTAATTCCATTTTAATGATACAAACAAAAAAATTTGACGAACTCATCTTCGAAATTTTTATAAATATTTTATTTACGTTTAATTTTTTCTTTCTAAAAAAAAAGATCCACCAGAAATGGTCCAAACATTATTCGCGCCATAAAATATATATTTATATTCCAATTCCATAGGGATTTGAAAAATAAAGTTTTTTCATGCCATAAAATCATGACCATAATATGGACCCAAAATATATCTCTACACAATAATATATCTTCAATTTTGAAAGGTTTCTCTTGTTTTGATGGTTCGCCACTATATAATTTTCATGTTTCTGTCTATGTTTAGTATAATATATGCGACAAATAAGAGAATCACCATAATAACCCAAAATTACCATTGGTACGGTAAGGAATTTCTAATGTCGTTGTTGTCGGCTATGGACCTTTTTTTTTGCATTTTATTATTTTTGATGAGCATTTTATAAAAGAATTTCTATTGAAAGTTTGGTTTCATTTTTTTTTTGTGCGATATAGGAGAAGGGCGGAGGAATATTAGGGAAAAGGATCAGAAAAAAGAATGCCATCATAAAACGAACAACAAGCAAACAAAAAAAATTGTTTAGCGAATTTAAATTTGCGACGTGATAAGAATGCGATTTCAAAATAAATATAAAAATTATTTTTGAGGTTTTTCCCATTTTTTTTTGTCTTGTATGTGATTTTAAATAATATAAAAAAAAAAGATTTTTGGGTCTGGCTTTAAATTATCAAAAAGGTTAGACCAATTTTTAGGCAGATAAAACAAATTTACTTTAAAGATATAAAATATTATGTTAAAATACAAAAAAAGGATATTGTTACTTTATTTGAAAAATAATTCTTAGAAATCAATTTGAATGATTTGCAAAAGAACTTGTTTGTGCTGAAATTTTGGTCGCAATTTGGTAAAAAAATGCTGAAATAAACTCTAATATCGTTTTATTGTTGTTATAAATTTAAACATAGATTATGAATAATAAGTAATATTATAATATTTTACATAAATTTTTCATCAATTAATGATATAAATAAAAATTGAATGTTATACGAAATAGGATTCAATAAATTTACTATTAAAATATATCAAGTAGGTTATATAGAACCATGAAACTTTATTCAGTTCGACTATTAAACATTATAATTTTAATGAGAACAGAATTTTTATGGTTACTCGTTTCAAAATTTATAATTGAAGTTTCCCTAATTATATTATACAAAAAAAATCAGGCATTGTACTTAATTTTATATTCATTTTGACATTTGCTATATTTTGACATCTGTTAATCATGAAATATTTTTAACTAAATTTCGTAAAAAATTCGTAATATTAAGTAAAAAAATCTTTGAAAATACTTTAATTAAAAAAATATTTCTCATAAGAAACGACCAAAAGATGTAATAATTTTTTGACAGTTGTCAAAATAAATAACATAATAATTGTTAATTTTCCGTATTGCAAAATTTTAATTATCTTTTAAATGACATTTAAGAAAATCTCTTTAAATTCTTGACCCAATTTTTTCAGTTAAAAAAAAAAAACTTCATTAAAATTTCTTTTTTTTTTTTTTTTTGTAATTTATTTTTTAATTTAAAAAATTTCCATTTCGTTAAACAATTATCTAACATACATATAACATCATAAAACATATTCTGTATATATATACATGAAATAATAATTTTGAAATTAAAATTTCTCCACCCACTGACTTACATGTATGTAAATAATATAACAAAAAAAAAAACAAGAAAGAAAAGTTTTATATTTTTGTAATACCTTTAGGGAAATTTATATTTTCTCTAAACGAAGATAACCTGCCTCTTTGTTCCCAGACCAATGAACCTTTCCTTTCCTTTTTTTTTTTTTGCAAAAATGATGAAAATTTAAAATGAAAGAAAAATTGCATAAATAATAAAAAATATTAAAGGAAAACCTAATTTCCTGCTTTTGGCTTTAGGGTACCCCATATAAAAATATACCACCACTGTTCCGTTCCAGCTTCCTTGTGGAAAGTTTCCTTTTTAAACAATATAATTTTTGTTTGGTTATTTATTTTTTGACATTGAAAATATTAAAAGAAAAAAAAAAATTATGTTGGAAAATTTGAATATCAAAAATTATTTAAATTTTTTAACTGATTTTTTTTTTTGGAAAAGTTTTTTCCTCAAAAAAAAAAAAAATTGAAATTTAACTACAGTTTACATATTAAAATATTATAATTTTTTATTATTTTTCTGTTTCAACTAAAGGCAAATAAAAAAATGTCATATTTATCGTCACGATTCCAAAAACTTTTTGGCTTTGTTGCTCTCTTGAAATTCAAATAAAATTATACAATTTTTTTTCTTTTCTGATTCCCCCCCTTTTTAAATAATTCAATAAAGAAGCAACACTGCAAAAATTCTTTAAAAAAAAAAATTTGAGCCAAAGAGGGTCAGGTTACCTTGCACACATGGTATATAATATTAATGGCTTTTGTTGAGTCCTTTAACTCTTATATTGTCTTTGAAATTTTTTTATTATATCAAGTTCTTTTCCAGATACATAATAACATAATAATCATATTTGAAATTATATTTTTGAAAAGAAAACATGAAATTTTTATGTGTATATATTTTTCTCTGTGGATAAAAAGATTGAATTAAAATGATTTCTTTTTCTTTTTTATTATTTTATTAAAGGTAAAAAGGAAGGTTCTGAAAGCATAACAGAGTTTTTTTTAAGGACATTTGAATTGTAATAATCTGAATCAGAATTTCTCTACTGTGTTTACATTGTGTTGACAATAAAATGTGTAGAAGAATAATCGAAGTTATAATAAAATTGGTTATTAGAATGTAATCTGTAATTTACATTCGGTTCGAATGTAATCTGAAATTCTGTCCGACATTTTTCTGTCGTAAAAGTAAAGTATATTTTAGACCTTATTAATTTTTCAAGTCAATTGCAAATGATACAATAAATTTCAACTAAATATTTGAACATATTATTCATTGTAACTATATTTCAAGCCTTTAAATAAACTGATACATTTAAACATACTTAATTTGTTAAAATATTTTAATAATCCATAATGTGTTTAATGTTACTCTAAACATACCCATTTATTTGTCAATAATTCAACATATACGTATTATGAGCTAAAAGAGATGACACAAAATCTTGTGAATAAAATAATAAAAATTGGATTACGAACATATCACATGGCATCTAATTTTGTTACAATTTTAATGTTACATAAATGTATAAACACATTTGTGTGTGTCGGATCGGAATCAAATGAATTGAATGAAAAATATGTTAAAAAAGAAAAACATATAAGATTAAATTAAATGAGATTTAGGACAAGAAAATTTTGCTTTTTTTTTTTGTCAATATTAAATTCAGACAAAATGAAAACCCATTTAAGTTTAATTTAAATTTTTGTTAAGGTAAAAAGGAATTTGTTTTTAATGAAAGCGAAATTTTTCGTTTGAATAAAGATTTTGAATAAATAAATAACGAGATAATAAATGAGATAATGTGGGAGTAATTGAATGGTTTATATCAGACAGAATTAAACTTGTTGATTGAAAGGTTCGATTTATGTTGAAATTGATAATTAAATTAATTTAAAGTTGATTATTATTATTTGGAAATATTGTAAGTTTGAGAAAAATATTAAATTCTTAGACATACATACATATATTACTTTAATTTCCTTGACATATATTTTTTCAAAAAAGTCTTACATACTAAATTCTTATTTAAATTTATGTATGTATAAAAAATTAAGAATGATCAGATTACATATTTGTATATAAGTTAATAAATTGGACGAACTTTTAAATCGATCATATCTAATACTTATTGTGAACAAATTTACTGTAGAATTACTTTTAATTTTACTTTTTTCCAAATACGATTATATTTTAAGAATATATTTGTATAAAGTAATTTGCTGCATCGCCTTCTATATTTACCAGTTTGAAACACTCTTTTAATGTTAAAAGTGTTCCCCTTCTTAATGCTTAATAATTATAATTAAAGTAAATTTACATTACCTGCAACTGGTGACAATTTTCTCATAACACACCATCTTGATTTCCACTAAAATAAAGAAAATATATTTTTTAATTAAAAAAAAAAATCATAATAAAAAATAATTTCCAACATAATAAATTCATTTCCACTAATGAACACTTTTCTAGATTTCGACAAATCAGTGAATTTTTCATAATTATTTTTAAATAAAATTTTAAATTGATATATTAAATCCTTTTTCACAACATATTTACAAAATAAAATTTTTTTGATAAAAAATATAACAAAATTTCGCTGGAAAAATTCAATTTGTACACAATAAAAAAATACAAATTGTTAAATAAAGTAGAATAATTTTATTATATATTGAATTAAATTCAAACTATATATAAAATAACAAAATGTTGAATTCCAATTATTTTGAAAAACATTTTCCCAGGTTTTTTTTTTTTTTTGTATGTATTGTGTTTATGTATGTAACAAAAAAATAATTCTGAAATAAAATAAGAGGAAAAATCTACTTAGGAAAAAAAATTAGTATATATAACAATTTGTATTTTTTTTTAACAGAGAGAATTATAACAAAAAAGTTTTTCGTTTGTATATTTATTTATTTTTTTACTCCGTAGGATAATGAGATTTACCAGCCTGATTAAACTACGTTACATATACATACATGCAAATAAAAATAAATTGATTTTAAAGTGATATCCTCCTTTTGGTTTATGTTATATTGAAAAATTCAAAACAATTCGTGGTTAAATATTGGAAATTTCTAGAATAATTAAATATCCTGAATTCATTTGTGCAACTGTTTAACTTATTTTGATCTGACATTTTCAGTAATATTATAAAGTTATCAATTAATATATATATGACCTAAATTTAATCTATTAGAAATTAGAATATAAATTTTCGTGTAAGATAATTTGATTTTGCTACAAAGCTATAATATGTATTAGATTTTCTATACACTTTACTGAAAATCAATCAACCAAAAGTCAACAACAAAAATAATAGTAAATCGATAATGAAGAAAAAATATATTTGCGGTGGAAAACAAATTTCCTTGGAATAATAACAATTTAACAAGAGAATCAATTAGAAAAAGGAAGAAATTTTGTTATTATACATATATGTGATTATTTTCGTAAATTGCTGACTAATCAAATTTTTCCTGGTTGAATGAAGAATGTTGTAAAGAATTATATTTTGGAAAAAAATGAAACCAGAGACGAATGGTTAAATTATATTTACTATATGTTTAATAAGAAACAGGCGCAGGTTATATAGTTATAATAGGTAATGATTCGACTATATTGCATCGATTATTTTTGAATCAATGAGTGAACGATATGATTATTACAAGCAAAATGATAAATTACATATTGAAATTGGAATACATAATATGGCAATTCATTATTACAAATTTAATGAATAATATTTTATTGAAATGGAGAGGTATTATAATGTATATGATAGAAATGTCTGTCTTAAACTTCTAATTAGTAATGATAATGATATTATTTTACACAATATTACATAAAAACAAAATTGTATTTTATTTCGAATTATCATTCTAGAACCACTGTTAATAGTTAATACACATTTACCTATTTTGTACCCGATAAGAGTTAATTTTTTCATCCGATCTGTAACTTAATTTTTATATTTCTGTAGAATTTTCCCGACTTCCATATCGTCGTTGCATTAAGAATCTCTCTACTCTCTACCGATTCCACTATTAAACCGTCATAAGAAGAATCTTCATTAAAAGTTCATAAAAAAAAAACATGAACACATTTTATAATTTTCATGAAAGAATTCCTATTTTGTCATTACAACTTCTGATGTATTATTATTATTATTAAATGTTTTCCCGTACCTACTAAATATTTTCAACACAAATTCTCCTCTTTGTCAACATCAATAAAAAAAACCCTTTTTATTCATTAATCTAAAACGTCATCAAAGATTATTGTTAACAAAAATAAAATACGCTCCAAAGTGAAAAATCTTTTCAGTACATATTAAAATTTGTTTTCTCCATATTTTTCACAGTCATATTTAATTGCAAGGATATACGTACTTAATATAATTTTTAATATTATGGTGATCCTTTTCTCTATGTATACTTAAATAATAATAATAATTTCCTAGGCATATGTTTAAAGCTCAATATGATTCGTATTATTTATAATGTATATAGGTAGGAGATTCTCAATTATACTTTAAATTTCCAGACAAGAAAGATTTGGGAATTTTTATAACTCCCTCGCGATTTTATAATACAATATAAAAAGAATTATAATAAAAGTAAAATCGTAAATCCTTTAGGAAAAAAACATTGAAATCACATTTATATATCCTAAAAGAAGAAATTATTAAAATTCAGGATTTTGAAAAAAAAAAAAACATTTCAAAAATATTTTTTAGTATACTTCAAATCTGTTTTTAACGAGCACAATATATGTACATATATATAATGATTTCCTTTTTTCTAGTTAAGCAAAAAATATGTATTACGCGTATTATGAATACGTACGTACATTTATATTATTTGTGGATTCAACAGAAATACATGTACATATACAAAATATACAAAAAAAAAACATGAATTTCAAATAATAATAAAGGAGAGCACATATCCTTAATTTAATATTGTAAATGGAAAAAAGCTGGAAATAATAAGAAAAAAAAATCTGAATAATGTACTCAAATTGTCAGGTGGAAGAAATCATACATTAATTCTGATTATTATTACAATATTTATTATTTTTTACTCGCATATAATGTGAAAAGAAAAATTTCCTTAAATTATTCTGAATGGGAATTATAAATATTTTTGTTGTCATAGGTTCAGAAAAATAATATGTAATACAAAAATTTTGAAAGGAAAAATGATGATTGCGTGTAGGTTGAACATGTGCACATATTTGCACATATACAACATACAACAAATAAATATTATTAATGTCATCGTGACAATTGAATTAAGGATTTTATAAAGGGGAAGTGAAAAATAAATATTTTTGATAGAATAAAGATATCGGAATGACGGAAACAATTTTTAAAGGATTAAGAAAATAAATTTAATGTGGAAGGAGATGAATTATATATATATTTAGCAATTTAATTTTATAGTAGAAGAAATTGGCATATAACGACGAATGGTATCCTAAAAAGGTTAAATATATTTGTGAAATAAAGAATTGTTTAGAATGGCAGAAAATTATTGAATGATTTTCTTTCGATCAGTAAACACACGAGTCGTCGATTCGTATAAACATGAGTTTTTCTTATACAAGAATATTCATAGAATCTTAGATGACGAGCTGTGTTGTAAGTGGTGATGAATTTGTGGTAGTGAACGACTGGTATAAAACCGTTGAATATATATCGTTGAATTATCGATCACTACACAGTCAAATTATAAAATATCAAAAATTTAATAAAAAAAATTTGCTGATCAAAGAAAATATTACCAACCTGCAATAACAAAGTAAATATTTGGTGTGTGTGTGTTATATCCTTAAACAACAAAATAAATACTTTCAATTATAAAAAAAAACTACGCGTGTATATCATTTTTTATTATTCTATTGTCATGTATTTGTTTATAAGAAAATACTTCAACACGACAACAAAAATATGATTCACAACAATATAATAATGTCCTTTTTCGAACAAATATATTTAAAAAAAAAAATAACAATGTCCTTTCACATTTTGTGTGTTTTATTATTTACTTTAATTTTCTTGTTTTTTTTTTTAAGATGACACATTATAAATTTGATAAGGGGGCCATATCGGATCATAGATTATAATAATTGTTCAAGTTTTCAACTAACATATCACATGTGATTTCAGTACGCACCACCCCGGATATTTTCTATGTATATCGCACACTCCGAAAGTGAGGTGAACCCAATGTCACAAAAGAACATAATAAGGATTAACAAATAACAGAGAATAGAACAATTTTTTTTTTAATTCCATCAACAGTAACAAAAAAAGGATATCATACCAATACACAAATAATAATAAAAAAAAAAATCTGTATTATTGAAATCAGCTTAAACATTTCTTTTTTTTTTTTTGTTATATGAATAAGGATTTTTGGCCACACACTCAAACGTAAACAAATAAAATAAAATAAAAATATCGGGGATCCGAAAATATTACCAACAAAAATAATATTGATGAAGCCATTGAAGCAGTGCGGTACACACGTTTCATTTACAATTTACTAACAAAACAGGCACGTAAAGTGAAATTTATTTGGAGAGACGTTAAAAAAGGGAATGAACGATGTTGAACAGTAGGAAATAAATAAAATATAAATGAAAAAAATTGTGAAGGGTTGAAATGAATTGTGAAAATATTATATATGAAAGTAAATAAAAGTATAGGGAATGAATTCATATCGAAAAATTATTATATAAATCACTGCAATATTAAGTAAAACAAGAACAACAACAAAAGGGTCGTCTCTAGTAGATCAGCGAATTGAATGAAAGTGATTTTATTTGCGCAGAGATTATATAAATAAAATAAAGAAACAACACGATATTTAGTTACTGAAAAGCAAACACATAAAACTGTCAAATTTTCAGATATAATAAATATATTTTATTTTTTCATAAAAGACTCTAGTTGGATATTTTTATAATAATTTTGTATTTATTTTAAAGTGTTAACATGAACACCGACATTTAAATTAGTTTCCTATTAAAAATAAACATATAGATACACTGTAAAAAAACATTGTGTTGTTAAAATTTGATATAATTATTCAAGAATTTTCGTAAATTTTCTGATATTTTTTTCTGATAAATTATCTTTTTCTCATTCACCGAAATTTTCCGTTTATTGTTTAGAAAATGAGATTGTACCGTTTACACAAATGGATTTTATAATTTCCATCATAGCTTGTACACATATTAGTGTTTTTATCCTGCATGTATTTTAGGAAATGCTCCGAAAAGATTGTAAATGAAAATGGCATACCTAAAATGGATACATATTATAAAAAAATTCCCAACACTTCCCGTATACTTGATTGCCAATTGCCACCCAATAATTGAAGGATGCTTTTCATTAATTACTTAAATAGATAATTACTTAGTAAGACCACACTTTCGTTATTTGGATACAGTAGGCTTTTATGCAGCTTTATGCCACCAAATCAAGATTTTAATTTCATTTAGTGAAGTTGATTAATGAAGTTAGATAAAGATTAATTTTTGATTTATTTCAAATTTTTGTAAATCTATGATATCCTTAAATATTTTGAAAATATCACTATACTACTACTCATTTCCAAAATTAAGCTCAATGACATTATTATAGTCTGATGACAAAACATTTTTTCCATATATTATTTTTTGTAGCCTGCAGTATTAATTTATACACAATCAAATGAACTTTATTATTGTATACAATTTTATGCTTCAATAGTGTTTCTGATAAGAATAATTCAGTATCAATTTACACGCTTAAAAACTGTGTTTAACATTATTGTGAGTTTTTATCATATCGCACACAAAAAATTGGAAAAAAATGTTGAAAATGAAAATTATACATAGTGTACATACTTATATATATGCATATATGAAAATTGTGAAAAAAGGGCGAAAATTAATCCATGACATTCGGCATGAACATGTACAAAATATTTTAATATTTAATCTGATGCACTTTTAGTGTTGTGGAAAAATAATTCAAAGGAAAAACAAGTAAAATTTTTGATTTTTGCCAATAAAACGACAATAATTTTAACAATTTCCTCTATTTTTAAAGGCCAAAATTGATTGGTTTCACTCACACAACTATATATATATTTTAATTGTCATTTTCATTCTAATGCACTCGATAAAAATGGATAAAATGATTTTGTTATACATTTTGTCGTATATGGAAGTTTTAATAATCCGAAAAAACAAATTTTTGTTGGGTAGGAAATCATTATTTTGACAAGGAGTATGAAAGGCGACATAGTGCCAAGTTTATTAATCATAGAGGGTAGATAAACTATTTTGAGTTAGTTAAATCTAAGAGGGTATCAAATCACCTTATAGTTTAAAAAACACCACCCGCAGTCAGTGTGTGTTCGTTTAGGGATACATTTTTATGTTTAATTGGTAAAATTACAGGGAGATTTTTAATTCGTTCCGATTTTTATTCGTGAAATATTCTTTAGTATTCCAAAATTATATTCCAAAATTAAAGTATTGTAGTCATATTTAAGCCTAATTGTGACCCAACAACATTAATTTAATGAATACCATAATTTTCTAACTACCCCTGTAACTTAAAAAAAAAGTTATTTCAAATAAATTCTTTTGGGAATTAGCTACATAAGTTTCACTTTTATCATCAAAAATAGTTCATTGAACACAAAATCATTATTAATATATCTCCCCCTTACAACAGTCTGACACTTTAAAACATTCAAATTTACATTGAATTTCGCCGATTCAGCGATTGGAAAAAAAAAATCATTTTTAATATATTTCGAATTATTTTGAATGGCACCATTTTTCTCTGACTTGATTTATTGTCTTTCACCACCTTCCAAATATTTTCCATACAACCCCAAAAACAGCATTTCACCTTTTTCCGAAATAATAAACTTCAATAAAATATAGGCTAGGGATTTTTGGTAATTACAATTAAGACAAAACTAAAAAAAAAAACGCTTTTAATATTGAAACAGACGTGGTTACAATTTAAACACATGTCACGAAAAATTTATCAGTTCCCTATTTTTATAATAATAAATTTTCCATTACTAAAACATTTTCAAAAATATTGAATAACCAAAAATAAGAATAAAACGTCCATATTTGCCTAGAAGCAAAAATTTTTGTTTGATAGTTAAACAAACGAAATAAAAGTAAGAGTAACACGAGATGTCCTTAATATCCTTTTTTGATTATGGTTAAAACAAAATAAATAATTATCCTTAAAAAGTTTTTTTTTAGGGTGAAAAACTTAACAATCCCAGACATGTCTAAAAAGTCTTTTAATAATAAAATTTATATATTTTAGATTTTTTGTTATTTCTCTAGAAAATTATTTTCTATAAAATTTTACCAGAATTTAAGAAAAAAAGAGAAAAGTTTTATGCAATATCGTTTAGGGAAAATTCCTAAGCTTTAGGCATATAAAATATATATATTTTCTGTTAGACTTTAAGAAAAAGTTTTTAACAAGTTTCTAATAATAAATAATATGATAAAATTTTAATTCTAAATTTGGGAAAACAAAAAACTTGTCATTTTTAGTATATACGAAAAATGGCAGGCAATAAGGTTGCAAATTATGAATGAATTATTAAATATTTTTCGTTATTTAAATATTTTTTTATGTCAATAATGGCCTGTAGGCAACAAGGATATGTTTTTTTGCTATTGTTGTTCAGTGAAATAGAAAATTTAATTTGACATCAAAGCCGAGGAAATGAGGAACGTACAATTACTTATATTTTGTTTTATTTTTAAAAGGTACAAGCAATTGAGAAATTGTAATACAAATATATTTTAGTATACATTTTAATTATATGTTCAGAGAGAAAAGCTGTAATAATAATGGGTAATGTAATCGTAATAGATCTATTAGATTATTTAATGTTATCAGTCCTATACTCTAGAAGACATTTGGGAAATCCATCAAGAAATATTAATTGAAATTAAAATTGACAAAATTAAATGATTATATGAAGTAAACCATTTTGTAATTTAGAGAATATTTTAAATTGACAGTTTTACAGACTTCCCACACTACACTTAATTAAAATTTTATATATCAAATTTTATGGATAATCCTAAATAAGGTCATTAAAACTTTTACTAAAATATCTTCCCTTGTACATATGTACATTTTCTTTATTTATTGACGGCAATATTTCAAGGACAGGTTTAGCAACATTTTCTATTTTCTTAATTATATTTTGGTGGTATTAAGAAGAATTTCCATTTCAATTTGATTCTTACGAAAAACACATTAAATTATCATAAAATTGTCATTTGAAAATTTCCAATTCAATAAATTTAAAAAAAAGGATACTGCGTATATATCCTTTTAATCAAATTAAAAGATTTACGGGCACAATTCATCGTTCACCCTATCGGAAAAATGAATTAAATTGATTTTACAAATCCTCTTACAAGCAAAAAAAAAATTCAATAAAATTCAATACCGCCATCGTCTTATATAGTTTTTTTCTTGTCCTTTTTCTTATCCTAGTTCAATATATATAAACAATTTTTATTTAGTCCTTTAAGCAATAATAAAGAATTTGAATTTTTTGAAATATCGAATTCTCAATAAAATTTTAAGTATATACAAACTGCAAGGACAATTGCACAATATAATATTATACTAACAACAACAAGAAGAAATATTGAATAATAATAGTAAGTAAAAGCCCAAAGGGATCAATTTTAAATATATTTATATACGAAATTATTTTAAGACTATTATTATTGTATATACGTAGAACTATGTAGAACGCTGGCACACTTGCACACACATTTTTTAGTAACCCTCAGTTTTGAAAACATTTTATTTGTTATTAAAATGCTTGGGAATAATTTGTGAGTAAGGGGAGATATTTTTTTTGTGAACTTTTAAAATGCATATTAAACTTATCCTTCCGGAATTTGAAAAAAAAAGAATAAGTTTTGTTCTACATAATATTTTAATAATGTAAAAACTCTAAGGACATTTTTATTTTTTACATTATTATTATTCGTTTTTCTGAATATCTTCTATTGCGCTTAATTTTTCAAGAAAAAATAACATTTTGCATTTTTAGAATCAATTACACTGTTAAAAATTATTAACTATACTGGGAAAAATTGATAGTTTCAGGAGCCAGTTTTGAGCTTAGAGAGAAAGTTGGACACTTAGCACATTTTGATTAAAAAAATTATGCAAAACGATTAACTTGAAAAAGTAATGAAATTGCTGAAAAACATTATTATACTAGAAGGCATATTGAAAGTGTTACTAAAATTTGGCCTTACTTGTGTAAAATATTCTTAGCCTAAAACAAAAAATTAAGATATGTTTTATACAGCCAAAAATCCTTCTTCATTAATACACTCCCAAACAATATTTTTCACTATTTTTTTTCTTTATCTAATCAATTGACTAACGACAACATTAATTCCTTCCGGAAAATATTCAATAATAATAATAAAAATTTGGTAAACTGCAGGGGGGAGTGTACAGTGTAATGTCATATTACAAAAAAAAAACAAAAAACGGATCAGGAAGAAAACAAATACAAAATTTAATCGAAAATAAAATGAAAATAAAATAATTCATGTGGAAGTATCCGCTAAAATTATTTATAAAAAAAAACGCATTAAAAACTATATTACAAAAATTTAAATTTTTTGCTCTCCCTTCAAATAAATTGAATTAATTTTCAACATTTTTGTTCCTGAGAAACATTTTTTATATTGCAATAATAAAAAAAAAACCAATAAAAAGGACGATGATAGCATAATTTATAATAAAAAATAAAGATAATTTGATTATTTATAAAATATTCAAATTGTTTTTATTTTTTTTTGTCCTTTTTATACAATAATATTTCTCATTATTCAAATTAAATTTACCATGCAATTATATCTAATTTAGATATGCAAAAATTTTCCATTTTGAACGATCAAAAAATATATTTTTAATGTTCTCTTTTTGGAATGACAATAATTTCGATATTTATTAAAAATATTTATTATAGACATATTTTTATTTAGATATTATATTAGCGGAGTTTATGGTCCCTTTGGCTGTTAGTTATCTAAAATGTATGTATATAATTTATATCAATTTCAGAAAAATTTATTGGAAATTAATTAAGTTTTTCCGTATATAATTTAGGATATTTTACTCTAAATATTTAGCAGATAAGCAAAATTGATTGATGAAGTTAATGTTTTGTGTAATAAAGCTAAACATTTGACAACCTAAATTTAGTAATATGCTTTCAAAAAGATAAAATTAACATATAAATTACCCAGAATGCCCAAAATTAATGAAAATTTAAGATTCATTCGTAAATAAAAATAAAAATTTGCACGAAATGATAATAAAATATATAGATTTCCTTTCTAATCAATAGAAAATTTTAATTATGTGATTCATAAATTGTAATCAATAAAAAAATCATTGAAATTTTGTAATAATATTATTTTTTCATTTTTATTGAATTATTTAACAAATAATTCGTCTAATCAACGATAAAATAACGATAATAAAATTATTAATTAAAAATCGTATAAAACTTTATAATTAAATTAAAAATTTATCTTTGTCATATAATTATAAAGAAGTATATACAATAAATTCAAATTTGAAAACTACAAAAAAAAAACTTCTTGAGTTGTCTACTCGAAAAATTTTTTATCCTTATAAATAATAATAAATCCTTTTAATATAACAACAATTCAATTGCAATTTCATGTTTTATATTAATTATTTCTGTCTCTTCAATAGTTATCTTCCTTCACAATCAAAATAAACCACACAACAACAATCTTTATTCCAAATGAAAAACATAATTTTCCAATTTATTTTCTATATGTATTACTATAAATAATTCAAAAATTAAAATTTTCAATTGAAACATTTTCAAAAACTACTCTAGCAAATGGAAAAAAAATTGAATAATAAGAAAAATTTTTTATAATAATTTGAGGAAAATAATGTATCTTTAAAATTGACAATTATAGTTACAAAAAATTACGAAATAATAAAAAATATAGAAATGATTTAGGTCTTGATGTAACATTGAATGATTTTTTGACGAATAAGGATTTTTGAACATTTTGGGATAAACTAAATAAACATGAAATCATGAAAATAATTTAATTTTTTTTTGTAATCGTTTCTGTGTATGAATTTTACAACCTACAATAAGTAGTATTATTTGCGTAGTACTATTCCTATTAGTAGTAGTAGTATAGTACTATTAGTAGTAAGTAATACTATTTCAGTAGTACTACAATAAGCAGTACTATTCTAATACTATTGGAACCATTATTTATTATTTTAATTTATTAAATATAGAAAAATTGGTATATAAATTCTTAAAACACGAAAAAGTATTTTGAGTATTATTCAATATTAAAATTATGTATAGTTAAACATTATTATATCAAAGAACTGACACATACGATGTAATATTATCTCATAATATTATTCACTTAATATTCTTACTACTAACAGACCTTTAGTTAAGTAATTTTCATAAAATTGATTGTCTATAAGACACTCGTAGTACATACCCAGTGGCTTTTAGCCACCAAATACAGTATTTTTATATTACTGATAAAAGTAAGTATGAGTTGAGTACGACAATACTCAAAACTATCTATTCGTATACTGTGTCAAAATATAGGTATTTTAATTACCTTTAAGTTAAAACATACCCAGTGGCTTTTAGCCACCAGATACAGTATTTTTCTATTACTGATAAAAGTAAGTATGAGTTGAGTACGACGTTGAGTACGACAATACTCAATACTATCTATACGTATACTGTGTCAAAATATAGGTATTTTAATTACCTTTAATTTAAAACACTATACGAGTCTATAAGACACTCGTAGTACATACCCAGTGGCTTGTAGCCACCAAATACAGTATTTTTCTATTACTGATAAAAGTAAGTATGAGTTGAGTACGACAATACTCAATACTATCTATACGTATACTATGTCAAAATATAGGTATTTTAATTACCTTTAATTTAAAGCAGTATACGAGTCTATAAGACACTCGTAGTACATACCCAGTGGCTTTTAGTCACCAAATACAGTATTTTTTTATTACTGATAAAAGTAAGTATGAGTTGAGTACGACAATACTCAATACTATGTATACGTATAAATCACAAATTTCATCTTAACTTCAATCGTAGAATTAATTTTTCACCGAAAACAATTTTTATATCACATACGTTTTATTGTATAATTATTGCAAAACAAATAAATTATAATTTGAACATTTGTCGTCAATTTATACGATTGTATGTAGCTTAAATAATAATTAAAATAATAAATAGCTAAAAATAATCATTAAAAACGATTCAAATATTTATTTATAATTTTATTGTTGTCAAAGTTTTCAAGTACATAACAATTTATATATCTGTACAAATAATAAAAATCTTATTGTACATAAATTGCATATCCTGACAATTATCTAATATTTGAAATTATTATATTATTTGTTATTTCTGTTCCACAAAACTTTATTGTTTCTAAAAATTTTACTTCATCTGAACCATAAAAAAAAAACTAACAAAATTTTCCCTCAAGAAATAGTATTTATACTTTGTCAATGCAGAAATTTCGTACAGTGGGAAATTTATTTGTATACAACAAAATTTATCAATTTTTAAAGAGTTATACTATTTTTTCTATAGACATGTAATGATTATTATTATCCTTACAACATATCATAATATACTATTATTTTCCAAAAATTTAGTTCATACATGTGAAGGATGAATAAAAAATGATGAGTGGAATTATTTTTTGGTTAATGGTTAAAACTGAAAAATGAAATAAAAGCTGTATAATTTTTTTTTATCATAGAAAATCATTTAAGTTTTTGGGAGATAAAAAATATGTCCTTTTTTTATAAGTAGTCTCGTATGCATCCCAACTATATGTAGTTTAGAAATATGTAATGATATAACAAGGACTAAAATAATGTAGAATGAATATAATGAAGAATATTTTACGAATTATGATGTAAAATGTTATGTGAAAAGATTGTGAATGAATCTAAAATTATATATGAATACGAAAGATATGAGGAAATAATTTAATGTATACGTAAAATGAAAATACTTATGTACAGTACAAGGATAATGCAATTTTGAATTTTACTATTTTATACAAGATATTTTTGTTGGAAATTTATAAGATTGTTATTTTTATTTTTTGTCCTTTATAGTTTAGAATCATTTAATAGAAAATTATAGTTATAATATTTATATATAAGAAAATTGTTGAGGTTATTGCATGAATTATTTTTATATATATGTAAGTTTGGCTAAGGTAAAAGGAAAATATTTCCATTTTTTTTAAACTAAAAATATATTTTAGACATATTGTTTTGATAATAATATTTTATAGTTGTTTTGGTTTTTTTTTTTTTAAGGAAATATGTAGAAAGTACATCTAGTAGACAAATGAATTTTCATAAAAAATGTGTAAACATAATAAATTTTCATTTAGATGAGAAAACATTGACATTAAATTAAATCAAAATTTTATATAAAAGTAAAATGATTTAAAATTAGAAATTAATCATATTTTAGAATCTTATGGGTAACAAAATTATTTGAAGTATTATAACTTCTTCGGTGGTACTTTAAGATATGATAGAAATTTTAAAATTTAATATAGCATAAAAGTGAAATAGTTTAGTACTTGAAATTTTAAAAAGATGAGTACTTAATATAGTTGATTTTTGTAATTAAAAGAAAATCTTTAGAGAAAATCTGCATTTACAATTTACAGGCAAATTTTTCTCACATGTCTCGGAAATGGCACTGCATTTATTGTTGACAATTGGAAATTTGTAAGAAGATGATCAAGCAATTAGACTATACATATATGTTAATTAATGTATCAACAAATGCTATCACAATTTAAAATAAAACATGAATTAACATCATAGAAAACACGAAAAACAATTTTTTTAACACTTAAGGTCATGTCACTTCAAACAGTTTCAAAGTCAAAGTTTCCATAATATAAAAACATAAATTATAATGTAAAAATTTCAGTCTAGTAAATTTGCATTTTCCATTTTCAAACCGCACTTACAAAGACAAAAACATCCAATAATTTAATTTTTTCTTCTCATTATCATAAAATATTCTATCAAGAAAAAAAATTTCCATTTCGAGGCCTCATACTAAAAAAAAAAATTAATGTCCTTTTAAAATTCAAAATTATAATATATTCTAAAAGCTTGACTCTCAGACTCTCTAATCGTCAATTTATGATGAAATATTCTTGAAATATGAAAATCTTAAATGAAATTTAACTCTTTAAAAAATTACAAAATGTTTTACGTCTCAAGAATTGAATTATTTTGTGATCAAATATAATATTACCTAAAAATTTATTCAGAATCCTTGAAAAGGACATGTTTTTTTTTTGTTATTGTTAAAATGAGAATAAAAGAAAGAAAATAACCATAATATTATATATGTAATGAATTTGATTTTGATAAATCATAAATGTTCATTTTGCTTCAATGATTTTTTGTGTTTCAGTTTTTTTTGTTTTGGTCCAAGAAAAGCATTGGTTGTCTTTACCCCCCCTCAAAAAATGAGCAGATGGTTTTATTTTCTTCCATTAATGAAATATAATTTAAAGAATATTGATTTTTATTTTTGCTGTTGCAAAAATGGTAAAGAAATTTTATTTTTCATACATTCAGGACGAGATAAAGAAACATATTTCCTAAGGCAGGATGAAGAATATGTTGGAGAAGAAGAATGTTTTTTTTTTCTTATTTTGGTAAGAAACTGTCAAAAGAAAAATTATATTTATTTTTTATATTTTGGGTAAAGTAATAATAATAATAATAATGTTATTTGTATTGTTATATATGTTGAATAATAATGAAAGATACACGCATATTACATAACTTATTTTTTTGGATAAGATTGAAATATTCTGATTAAATATAAAAATTATTTTGTTAAAATTTAAACGAAGATTTTTTTGAAGGATAAAATAAAGGAAATTTTGTAAGAAAATTAAATCGAAATTTCTTACAGATGTTATTTTAAAATGATTTCAATGGTTGAAATAATGGAATTATTTAACAAGATTTTGTACTCTTTGAATTCGTGTTATTGTTTTCAAAAAGGAATAATCAAATATGGTACACAGTCAAAAATTAAGGATAGATATTTTCACGGAAACAAATTAGACGGCACTGTATATTATGTAGATCGTTTTAATCAATTATTTGTATTTGCAAATATTTGTAATTATAAATTCTATATCCGAGAAATTGGAAAAATGATTTCTTAATTATTTGTAATTAGATCGTTTTAACCAATTATTTGTATTTGCAAATATTTGTAATTATAAATTCTATATCCGAGAAATTGTAAAAATGATTTCTTAATTATTTGTATTTATAATTTCTTTTATATCAATGTCATCACTGCTGAATTATGTTTGGTTTTTGGTTCGTTTTTCCTTCTGATCGTACAATCTGTAATAATTTAAACTAAATTCTCAATCTTATTCAAAATTATTCCCAAAATTTCTTGCTTCATATTCGAACTACTAAAAAAAATTCATTCTACAAAACATATTTTTTAATTCCTCATTATATTGTAACATATTGTATATTTCATTTATCAATTAAATTAATTAATGAACCTAACATTAATTATATAATTATAATAAATCTTTTTTTTTAAATTCTCCAACACTTAAAAAATAATAAAGTAATTCATTTCCCAGAAACATTGATACTAAATCACATTACTAAAAAAAAATCTTCTAAAAGACACCGATTCCCCCCACTACCATTTCTAGCTCATCAAATTAAAAACATAAAAAAAATCATTTTTTTAACATAATGTAATTATTATAATTTCCAAAAAAAAAACTAATTTTTCACCATAATTTCCATGTCAGACATGAAAAGTTAATCTTAAATTTGTGTATTTTTCTTTCTCTCCGAAATGAACTCTTTTCATTTTTTGTTTTGGATTCATGTCAAACCACTCATCATCATTAAGGAATTTGTCAAATGTCATCAAGTCCGGATGTCATTTTACTCTACATATACCATCTTACTCTTTCCTCTAAAAACAACAATTTTCCATTTTTCCTCGAAAATAACAATAAGAAAAGAAAAATTTCCAGAAAACAAAAAATGCATTCAAAAAGAAAAGATGGAAAATAATGTCAACTCTTTTTCTGCACATAATTAATTTCTTATTTTTTTTTCTATTTTTCCATGTATTTTTTTTTTTTGTCCACAAAAACTTTATTGTATCTTTTATAAGATACACAGCATAAAAAAATTTGTTATTTTATTTTTTTTCATGACTGTAAATAAAAATAACATTATAATCGTTCAGAAAATTTACGATCACTTGAGGACTAAGAGTGGCAAAAGTACAAGTACACATCAGTGTTCCTATCAAGAAGAGCAAATAAACAATAAAAATATAACAAAACAGAGAAGCATTAATCTTTAACTCTTTTTCGGTGTCATTTTTTTAGAATCTGATTCTATGATTCCATTTTTTTTTCCATTCCTTGGTTCTTAAATTTTTTTCCAAAGTCAAAAGGACAGGAAAATTTCTTTTAAAATGGTTTTTTATGTCTGCGGTGGGACATACATATATATTGAACGACTTTCTTTTCTTGGGGAAATGTAAAATTACGGTCATAAGATAAAAAGGACATCAAAATGATTGTACATTTACACAATTATATATAAAAGATTTCAAAAATATCTCAATTTTAGATTGAAATTATTAAAGCTTCCACAAAGAACTGAATAAAGTAAGGCGTCACTGGAATAAATTGGATTCGTTTCATGATAATAATTACTTTAAATATAGAACAAAAATATACGAGTTAATTCTTCCAAAGGAAAATTTATAACAAAAAATTTAAAATTTTAAGAAAATTAAGAAAAACTATAAATAATTCTTCCCCTTAAAATTTGAAGAAAAATATTTTAAAGATTTGATTAAAAAACATTGTAAACTTCGAAATTTTTTAAATACCAACTTTTTTTTTTTTATGTTTAAAAAAAAAAATGCTGAGAATGGAATTGAGTCTGACACCTACACGGTTAGTAAAAATTATTTGGTTTATAAATTTTATTTTATTTTATGTTAATCTTCTAGTGATTTAGTACATTTTTTAAACATAAAAATTGATTATTAGAAAAATATTCTTATAGCATTGTATAACCAAAATTTATAGAGTTGATATATTTCTGTTACTAAAAATTTATTTAGTCACATTTGCGGAGGGAACACAAAAATTAAAATAATTATTTGTTTTAATCTACTGACAGAATGTCATAAATTCCTCATTTTTCACACCAGATAAAAAAAAAAAAAGGAATTTAAACAAAATGAAAATTTCGTAAAAATAGAAAATTTCCCAAAAAGAAAAAAAAGATCATTAATGATGAAGAAGTAGGGG
Source organism: Empis stercorea (assembly GCA_949752835.1). Lineage (NCBI taxonomy): Eukaryota > Metazoa > Arthropoda > Insecta > Diptera > Empididae > Empis > Empis stercorea. The sequence continues at coordinate 16,113,186 of OX457088.1, read as the reverse complement.
GTTACAATTATATACGTTCATGTAGTCAATAAGTGTAAGCAACTAAGTATATTTCTTAAGTGTTTTTTGTAAACAATTAATTACATAAATTTAAAAATTATAAGTAATTTCGTATAATTTTCTGGATTGATTACAATTTACAATTATGTACTGTCAAATGCATATCCAATTTTTTGATCATGAATTTAGTAAATTTAATATGGTATTAATCTAAATTCTAAATAATAAAGTTCAGTATCTAAGAATAGAAAATTTAAGAACTATTTATTTCTTTAAATAATTTCAGATTATGCATTCCAATAAAATAAGTACGGCTAACAACTTAAATAAAACGGCTGACAACTTAAATAAAATTTGACATTTTGTATTTAAATTTACATTGATATTAACATCTAATATATTTTTGTATTGCAAAATTCTCAATGTACATATATTTATGTTTTAACCATTCATTAAATTTGATAGAATTTGCATTATTTAATAATTGACACTGCATAATTTCTTATTTATTTAGTTTATTCCATATTATTTCTGTTAAATATGAATAATAATTAATTTTCTTCCATTAATGAATATGTATATGTATTTTCTACATTTGACAGATGTCAAATTTGTGCCTATCAATTATATTTTTGAACTATCGCTCTTACAGATATATTTATAATATAATTTCAGCAAAATAACTAAACATGGACTATAATATATTTACCCATTCCTACCTTACAAGGCGGAACTAAATAACTTTCCAACTAAAAACTGAATTTGTTATTTGTAAGATTGTCATTAAATGTGAAGTTATTTCAAAGTTAAACTTTCATCACCATAATTTTCATGATCACCATTCCTGCTACACATTTCTTTCACAGAAGAATCCCTAAATTTAAATCATCATTAAAAGTGCTAATAGCACCACATCATTATAATTATTATTATTGCTGTTGCTGTTTGTTTTCCAAACAGAAAATAATAAATAATCATGAAAAATTTTCAATGATTTTATTTTGTTGTCATCACAAGAATAAAATTACTTAGAATCGTTCATATATCGATATTTTTTTTTGTCTTGTAAAAAGTACGAACATCACAGTGAAGATTTCCTGTCATCATTTAAAGAATTTTTTTTTAAAGGAACTCATCAAAAACGTGTGATGAATAATATTTTTTTGTGGGTGAATCTTTATTTAAATTTAATGGTGTGCAAATTCAAAATAAAATCAACCAATAATATAAAGAAAAAAAAACAACATAAATTTATATAGGCGAGATTTTTTGTCTCCTTAAATAAAAATACTTTAAAAATTTGTTTTCAGATTTTCATCTCATTTTTTACATTTAAGTATTTGTTAAATATTTTATTATACGAACTCAAAATCATAAATACTAAGAAGACTAAAATAATTATTTAAAGAAATATCCGTAAATAAATGAAAAACATTACAGAAATTTTCAATTGAATGTGGTAGAAGGATCTTTGTTGTAGGAGGCCTGAATGTGAGTAACTTTAATTTTTCCTGAAAATAAAATGTATTTACTTGTATTTTCTTTTTATTTTCTGTGTTTCAAAACTGAAAATAGAAGAGAAGAATACAAAAATGTCTTTGAATATCCGAAGCTAAAATCAGGATGATAATAATACTCAAAGGAAAATAGATGCATTTTCCTCTACATACTTCAATAGGAATCTGACAGCCATCTTAATAATAGGTAAGTGACACATACATAATATAGAAAGAATTAAATTTGGCAGGAGATCCAACATAAACGACAAGGATAACTACTTGAAGTTTTCTATTAATTCATATAGGTACACCAATATTCTCATATTAAATAATGTCCTTTCAACAATTTCGGAAACTCTTTCATTTATCTTCCCATTTAACAAAAAAATCTCATCATTTCTTATTATACCATTTATATTATCTCAATCGTAAATAGGCATCACAGTCAGAATTTCACATTATTATACATGTGATGAAAATGACAAAAGAAATCACATTCATTTTTTTACTGAATCTTCCACATTCATTTCACCAAAAATAATAAATATACAAATAAAACAGCAAAGAATTAAAAAATTTGCATAATTCTTCAATGCCATTTTTTTCGTTTTACAATTGGAAACAACAACAACAAAACTTTTCCATTTCAATTTTCATAGCAATTTTTCTAATATCTTTTGTTATATTCCTTCCACAGTCGTCATCCTATCCAACTCAACGGTGCTGTCCTTTGAAATTGCGATATCAAGACAACAAAAAAAAATAGAATGATTATATTCGTCTTGTGTGTGCCGCGCCGCGTCAAAGTTATTCACCTTATCCATTTCGTTGATTTTTCTAATTTAAATAATATCCTGACAGAGTGTTGTGGCTGGCATGCCAAAACATCGGTAGACATCATCATGGCATAAAGAAGAAATATATACGCAAAAAAGGGACGGAATTCAAATTACAAGAAAAAAAGAAAGAGGGATGTAAATCTACTCATTAAAAAAGATGGAATCATGGAATGTTTTAATATATTTCTTATTTTTTTTTGCTCAGTGAGTTTGAGAGGGGGTAGATTATAATCTACATTCTCCTTTTCCTTTTTGTAGGGAATCTGTTCGTCCGGAAATTACAAGTCAATATATTTACGTGTCAATAAATATATTTTCTTTTTTGTATCGTTATTGAAAATTTCTTCATTTCTGTTTTACTTTTTCTTATTATAGACTTTGAATTTAGGGGAGGAAATTACTGTTGTTTGATATAATAGGCCAATATTTACATCCTCTTTCCGATCCAAAAGTAAAATAAAAAAAAAAAATAAGAAAATTGTGGCATTAATGTAAAAAAAAATTTAAATAAAATTTCCTAAAAGTCTATATGAAGTTTTCCGATATTTTCTTTTTTATTAAAAAGGTAAAAATTTATTTATGACAAGCACTTTTTTTTCTAAAAAATAATAAGGAGAAAAACTGGTAAGGTAAAAAGAAAATATTTTTCTATAAAGATGGAAAATTTTCTATACAATTTTCTTTAACAAGAAAAACCATAAATTTATTGGCTAAATATTAAATAATTTTTTGTTATTATTATGTATATCGGGAAAAAATAGAAAATTTTCCGTATATTTTTAGACTTAATTCTATAAAAATAAACTCTGGTTATTGTGGTTTCGTTTTTCTTCTATATGTTGTGAAAGCGTGAGAAAGCAAAATTTGTTCAGATTATTATGTACTTTATTAAGAGTTAAGTATCCGTAAGTAATTTTGACTTGGTATATATTATAAGGTAAAAAATCTAAGGATAATATATGATTTTTACTTATTGGGGAAAATGTGTTTGATTTTGATCGGATCAATTATTAAATTAAAAAAAATTGAATGATTTTTGACAGCTGATGTGATGAAAAACGCGAGATTAAAAGGGAAATTAAATTGCGGAAATGTCTGGATTTATTTATTTTTGGTAATTTACAAGGAATAATTAATTTAATTACGTTTCTTTTTTTTTTTTTTGATTATGGTAAATAATAAAATTTTAATCAGATTAAAAAATATAATTTATTTATTTATTTAATTATTTTTATTGAGGAGATAGAAAGTTGCCATTTAAAAATTGTGGAAATATTCAGTAAAAGTTTTATAATTTATTAGAAAATTGGGGTGGAATTTTGATATATGTAAAGTAATGAAAAAATTAGTACATATTTCTAGAAGATAAATATAGGACTATCATTGGTGGATTTTGAATTGACTAATAATTTCATGAAAATTGATGATCGTATCTGATCGTTCTATTTGATAACTTTGATCTGATCGTTCTATTTGATAATTTTGATATTATCCTGTTGTCGTCTGTATATGGATATGTTTGCTAATTTTTTCCGATTCTAATTACTACGACAATTCTGTTACTACGCATTGGTCTATTTATACCTTAACATACCACATATATTTTTTATTTAATATAAATTATAAGTAATTTCACTTCAATTTTAATTTTATTTAGTTTTCTAACTAACTTCTATTTAAAATCTTCCTTATATGTAAAATTCCATTTTGTCTTGCCAGAATCTTTCTCAGGATATTTAAAAGAAAAAAACTCATCTGTACTTTTGATTATAAGTAGACATTTTACAACTTTCAAAGAAATTTATTAGAATAGAAAATTGTAAAAAATATTATATTATATAATATAACTTTGCTAAATGACAAATGCAATTGTCATTTACAATTTTCTGTATAAAATTTTACTTTTTAATAGAGTGGAGTGTAATTTTTTTTTTGTATGTTAACAAAAATATCAATTAACTATTTTATTTTTACAAATTATATTTAGAGAGTATACAAAATTTGCAAAAAAAATTCAATAATTTTCTTGAAAAAAATTACATCACATAAATTTGATGCATCTGCTCCACCCAATTTAATATCGCAATGCGAAAAGTATTGCTTTTTCTATCAACGTCATTTTATTATGCAATCTGAGAAAAATTGTTTCTATAAGAATTTAGACAATTCTTTTTATCATTATTTTCATTTCATTTTCCAAGTAATAATTATTAGAAAATCATTCGTCCTTAATGCAAAAATCTTATGAACTTTTTCAAATAAAACTTTTTTATGTATAATTTTTTTTTTTTAAATGACAAGACCAGAAGTTTTTTAGGTTAGATATAAATTCCTGATAAAAAAAAACATCATTTTTTTAAATATTGTAAATTTGTACTAAAACATAGACTAAAAATTATGTAAAGCATAATAAATGTCTAAAAAATATTTAAAAAAAAAAGGCTTCATTAAAGCAACTAAAAATTAATTATTAATTTTTTATAATACTATCCTCTTTTACTGTTTTAAAAATTGTAAAAATTATGGAAACATGTTAAATTTTTAATTATTCGAAATTATTCTTTTTTAGCGATTCAAAATTTCTACATGCAAAAAATTGATTTTTTTTTAAAAGAAAGATTATTACTCTTTTCAAAATGTTCATCGTACTATGTTCTGCTGACTATAGAGAACAAAACAAAAAAGGATATTCCTAGTGGACAAAAAAAAAACACCTTACATCAATATTTTACTACATAATATATTTTATTTTTGAGCGCAACTAATTCCCTTTTGCTTTAAATATAAATTTTATATATATAAAAAAAAAAGTGAACAAGTAAATAAATTTATCCTTTTAATCGTCCTTTTGGTCCATTTTCGAATTTTATTTCTGCTTTGGAATAATAAAACAAATTTAAAAAAAAAAAAATCTTGATGTCATTTTAAAAGATGGTTTTTTTTTTTTATATGTTTTGAAAAATAATTGTTGTAATGGAGTAATGTGAATGTTCTATCAAGTGGACGTCATAGGACTCACAGACAACTCCTTGTCTGTTTTATTCGTTTTGTAACATAAATAAATTTAATACTTGTTTTATTCAATTGAGACTGTAAATCGCGTGTTGCATTTGCTATACGTTCAGAAAGAATATTAACAGACTATATAATATGCTTAAAAGCTTTTCAAGTAGCTTTATTCCTTTCTTACTGGCTTTTATATCGTATTGTTTTTTTAGAGCTCTGAAATATCAGGAAATTTGTCATTTAACAGATAAAATACATTCATGTACATAAAAATTTATACAATGTGTAATTTTTTTCTTCTTTTTGTAAAAATAGAACGACAACAAAAAAAGGATATAAAAGAAAATGTCTGATGAAAATACATTAAAGCAGGATTTTTTTTTTTGCAGATTAAATTCGTAGATTGTGTTAGTAAAAGAAGGTGGAAAGGATATATGTATGTAGCTCTATTGAGAAATAAGAGTGTAATTTTATGTTGTTTTTCATTAGAATTTGAAGGTGTGACGTTTTTATAATTTGTCGAATTGAATTATAATGTATAAAGAAGATAGGAGGATTCAAAATTATTAGAGATTTAAGTAAATAAGAATTTAAGATAGGGTATTAGTTAGAAAATTGACAGTTCATGATGACAATAAAATTAATTATTCGATGCCTTAATAATATGTAAATTAAAGACAAATTTTGAATGATGTGTAAGGATTTTGAATGATGTGCAAGGACAAAAAAGTGTGAATTTTTTAAAAAAATAAAAATTAATTGAACTTCTGACCTAACAAAATTTGTTTTAAACATTTAAACGAGAGTAAAGTTCGTCTCATATTTTAAAAAAGGACTCATAATAATAGCAAACCTTATAAAGTGAATCTTAAAAGTTTCAAATTCTATTAATCAATTATGTTATCCGAAAAATCTAATAAGTTTTGTTCATAAAATCTGATATTAATTCAATATTTAAAAAAAAAGAATCTGCTTTATAAAATATATTTCCAAACTTTTATAGTTAATTGCTTTGCAACTAAATTAACAAGGTCCTTTTAACTTTCAAGTCCTCTTTTATGATTTTTTAATTATACAATCCATGTTCATGTTCTTTTCATTTTTTTTTTTTTTTACATTTTAAAATTAACTAAAATTTCCTTTTCAATTTTACCATCTTTACATACAAATAACTTTATTAATGTCCATAAAAGGAAAGATAAAACTTTATTTTTTTCCCATTGGAGAAGTTGTAAATTACTTGTGAAAATTTTGTTCAAAGGAAAGAAAAATTTTCATGAAAATCTATTATTTTCCTTTTGAATGTGTCAATATCCAACCAAACATAAACCGAAAATTAATAGAAAGAAAGACAGCAGAAAAAAAGAGAAAATCTATGGACAGCTGCAACAATAATTAAAATGATGGTTTCCCAAAAAAAAAAAAATGAACTTTAGCAGAAGGTATGCCTTTGACTGGGAAATCTATACAGAAAATTTAAAATCGTTTATCGGAAAGAAAGATAACAAAAACAAGGTTGGTGTGGTTGTGAAGGATGAAAATACGCAAATATAAAAACAGTTTTTTTTATAGTAAATATGCATAAAGAATGAGGGCAATGAATTACCTTCAGGCTGTCAAATGGCGTAATTTTTATTTTTCAAAAGGAATCTTTAATTACTGTTTATATAAACTTCAGGGCCGGTTGGGTGTTCGAAAGCAACTGAATAAACATCTTCCTTTTTTGGTGTATTATTATTGAAAAAGAATTATTATAAAATGATTTTTTTATTCCTTTTGTAGCTGGATGGAAATTTTGTTTTAAGTTTTAGTGAAGGAAATGATGAATTGAATTTTTATCAGTCAAAATTTTTGTATAAAATACTGATAATAGGATTTTTCTTTTTGTACATGGAAAAAAGAAAATTTTGAACCTTTTTTTTACTACGAATTTTAATTGGTTTTATTTGTTTATTTTAGTTATATAAACTAATTTAGCTTTTCAGTATGATGAAATGTATATGATTTTTTAATATTGTTTGTTTGGCATAAAATTTAATTAGTTTTAATCTATAGAACAAGTATTTATTTATGGGTAAAATATCGTATATATAGTTTAAATTTTATCGTAGTATCTGCTTAAATAGGTATATTCTCCTTAATACGAAATCTAAATATTATATGCTATCATCCCAATGCCAAAAAAAAGCAATAAATTTCTTCCACAATTCCAACAGATAAATATATTTCAATAAATTCAAATAAAAATAATTTTATGATTCAAAATAGAATTTTAAATAAATAAAATATCCTTCATCAGACTATAAAGTATACCATACAAAAATCGTAAAATCAATTTTGATATATATGTTGGAAAATTTCACTATTTATATAAATATTTTTTTTCCTTATTAGTTAAAATTTTTATGTTTTTTATGGTCAACAAAAAAAAAATTGATTTTTATTGATATTGTTTTTACCCAAATATTATATATTCCCTTATTTTAAATAATCCTCAAAACTTATACATATGTACATAAATATATTTTATTAATCTTATTTGACGAACGAATTTCTCCCAATTTTCCAATCTATTTAATTTAAATAACATAAAATCATAAAGTCAAATAGTAAAAATTTTTTTTTTGTAACTTTATATAATTTTTAGAGATAAATTTTTATTTAGCTATAGATATTTTTTTAATGTCATATTGGTAAAATAAGTTCTTAGAATTCATGAAAATATTTTTTAAAAAAATATTTAATATAAAAATTTCAATAATTTTATGGAACATCTTCATCTGCAGATAAAATTATTATTTGAAAATTATATATTTGAATAATTTAAATCAATATTGGGTGACTGGAAAACTTTATGTTTCTTCAATGACGATAATAAAAATATTATGTGAAAACTCAATTAGAAAATGATTTTCATAAAAATTAATGTAAATTTAAACATTAAAAAAATATGATAAAAAAAAAAAATAGAAAATTTTTATCATATTCAAAATTTTGTTATATACTTACTAATACCGAAACTATTAAATTTAACCGCCCATTAACCCTTTTAATGTTAAGGTCATAGAAGATTTTCAAAAACCCATTAAGATATGATTTTTTTTATTTATTTTTCTTTTTTGGTTTTTTGCTATTTTATAGAAAATCTTGATAGAAAAATTTAATAGAACCTAAAAAAAAAAATAATCGTATATTTTGTTGATGACACACAAAATGAAAAAAACAATCAACACCAACAAAAAAATATTAGAACCCAATTTCAACTGATACGAGATTATAAATTGGGTATAAAAAATATGAATATTATGATAAAGATAAACGCTCTCTCACATATTGTGTCAATTATGGCCGTTTATCTCAATCTTCATAAATGTCAAAATATTATCCCACAAAAAACAAAAAAAAAATATGACTTAGTCTGTAATTTTTTTTTTTAGAAATGTTTTTTATTTAGTAAATAAAAGAAAGAAAATAATATAACCCCTAGATTTTTGTATACAGACTATAATAATAGAGTCACCGACATGGAATGGAAACTTAATTGAGGAGGAATTGTGTTTTTCTCGTTAGTTTCATTATGGGGGTTGGTGATCATAATCGCAAAACCACTAAATTAGATAGAAAAAATTAATTTGTTGCGGGAGATTTCATAGTTTATAATATTTAAAGGTCATCAACTTTTCAAAAAAAAAATAGGAAATTATGATTAATCATTGACTGATTATTAGTGTCCCCAATAGTATTTTTTTTTAAATTCACATACGGTATAAGAAAATGGTTTGTTCAAATGAAAATTATCTTTTGAAGGAATTTTATCTTTCAAAAGAAAAAACTCTTGAAATATTTTTTTGTTTAGTTCTTTGTGAACAACTTTGACAACTATCCGCGATAACTCTTCCGTTCGTTACCTATTTCTAAACATTCCATTGGTCAATTGTAGACAATTTAACTTAGTCTTAATCTTATGACAATTTCAGATTAATTTTAACTTGTGTAAATACTAAATACTGGAACATTTTTTTTTAATTTATTACAGTATAAAAAAAAATAAATGATTTTCCACCGGGGTGTCACATTTAAGTCAAATTTATGTATCAATAATCTTTAACAATTTAATTTAGAACTAAAAATTTATTAATAAAATATAAAAATATTTATGACTTATAACTAAACATAAAAAAAATATCCTCCCCCACAGTATGAATAATCAAAAAAATATACAAATTGGTTTTGTCATCCCCGAGTGAATTGTCCCTTTAACAAAGCACATTTATTTTTTATTTTTACCGGCTGATACATATGTCAATGTTTTATGTTTTTAATGTTTATCAATAATTTTCAATAATTTCGAATTCGTTATAATAAAAGTTTTCTGTTTGTCTATCTGTCTGTCTGTCAATCAGTAGAAAACTTTTTAAACTAATATTATAAATTTCTGTTAAACGATCCTTTGGAATTATTTGAAACATTTAAGTAGAAGCAAGGAGACGAAATAACATTAAATTTCGTCGGGTAGGTAGCGTTAATATCTCTAAAATAAATGTTAATAATTATTAATAATGAAGAAACCCCATGAGGAGTGAATTACTACACGTTAATTCGACTGCACGGATAATTGTTTTGTATATGTTATTTGTAAAACCAATAAACCTTTAAATCTCACCGAAATACAATAAAAATTTCTATATATGATACATATATGTATATTATTATTCCCAGTCAAGGGCAAAGGACCATCCAAGGATTATTTAAAATGTATCAATAAATTTTTGTCGTTGTTAGTTTTATATATATTTGTTTTTTTGTTGGTGAAATTAACAAAAAATATTTACCACTATGCCGACCAACAAAAAAAAAAGTATGTTGCTGTTTGCTAGTTAATCCCTTTAAATCGTTATAAATATGAAATATGATCGAATTATGATAGTGGGAGACCTTATGGGTCTCAGCTGTGAGCTGTGAACATTATGTTTCATGTATATAGCAAAAAGAATGTATACAATTTTATGTTTATGTGAGTAATGCATTTTTATTTTTGACTATCCAGGACATACTAGGATAAAATAAATATATATATATACAATAAAAATGACTTCAAACTAAAACAAGGACGAAAACAATGTATTTACATATATATATGTAGTAGCAAATAGTTATGAATATATTGTAAGCCTGTACAGTTATTTCAATAAGGAAATAATCCCCAGTAGAGACCACAAAAAAATATATATAGTCATTTATATAGATTTTCTAGAAAATTATAATATTTTTTTGGGAAATATTTTATATATATGTATATAAATATATAATATATAATATTTAATGAAAAAAGGATAATATTTATAAGGAAAAAGACCCTATAAAATTATTAATTGTCCTTAAGGATTTTTTGAATATTATATTTATATGATTTTCTCATGAGGACTTTTTGAAAGATAAATTTTCATCTTTTTAACTTTTAAATATTATTTCATTTTTTGTTTGTGTGAAATATATTTGAATTTTCATCAAATATTAATAAATTGAAGAATTTGTAATGGTAAATTTTTCTTTTGGGATATTTTTAGGGTAATTTTCTTTTTGGAGAAGAAAACGATATAAAAATGGAAAATATCTAAAGATTATTTTTTTTATAAAAAGTTAATTAATAATTTTAAAATTTATGTAAGATTAAATATCAAGGAAAATATTATAAAGGCTTTTAATAATTTCATGAAAATTGAAAATTTTTTTTAGAAAATTTACATATTATGTCTGAACAAAATTTATTGGTGAGTTAAAACTAGCTAATATCCTAATAATATAGTAACTAATTTACATTGAAATAGTACTTGAAAAGTTAGTAAATTTCATTTAAGTATTAATGAAAATAAAATTTGTTGAAAAATTGAAAAAATTGAAGCTTTTTAAATGAAATTTTTGTACAATCAATTTAAAAAACATAAACATTTTTCTAATAACCACGGATTATAAATTATTATATTTTTTTTTTTGTCTGAGAAAAATTCAGAAAATTTACCATCTGGTTTTTCCTATCCAACAATTTTTGTATATAGCTACTCTTATCTAACGAAAAATCCTCGCAATATAAAAAATAAAATATAGATACAATATGTCATAATATTGTTAGACTCTGTTCGAAATTCTGGGGGAATTTTTGTGCAAAAAATAATCTGCAAAGTTTTTTTTGTTTATCATTAAGCTTTTTTTTTTTGCAATTCTATGATTCAATTTTTTTAGCATAAACTTTTTTTATATAGATAAAACAAAATTAAAATTATTAATACATATATTAAAATAAAATCATAATATAAATGAAAAACAATATTTGTCCAATTATATTTTTTAATAGGATTAATTTAATTTTCATATACGAAAAAGTTAATTTAGTTTTTTATTAGCTTTTTTTTCCAAGAGAGCGAATAAAAATATTAATAATATATAAATTAATAATTTATGATAATTTAATTAAATTATAAAATCAATATTTTTCTAGTAATGTGTATATATATCACAATTTTAGGATTGCAATAAATAAAAATAACATACGATGAAAATTAATATAATAATTTTATACAGTGAAATGGATTTAATTAAATAGTTTGATTTTTATATATGGGATTAAACTATCAACAAAAATTACATAATTAAATTAATATTAAAATATTAAATGAAATATAAGAATAATATATAATAAAATTTATTGGGATTTTATGATAATTTATAAATTAATTCAGGATAAAAAAAAAAAATATTCATACATAATATTTAATTGAGTTATTAAATAATTGTAACATTTAATTATGAAAATTTTTATTTTATAGCTATGTATATGTATAATGAATTTGTTATGTTAAATTGTGTTTTTTTTCTGTATATTTGATAATTAATGGATATGATTTTTATTGTTAATTTTAATATTAATTGGAGCAAATTTAATTAGTTTTTACACTTATTTGAATTAGCAATAAAATAAAACAAAAAACATTTAATATATTTTATCGGTATATTATTATGTCATTAAATTAATAGCAAAAGCTTAAAAAGATTTTAATTTTTGAATATTCAATGATTTTAAAATTTAAAATTACAATTATTCAAAAATTATTATATTATAATGTGACAAATGATGAAAATAAAATCACAAAAGACATTTTTTTTTTCAATTAATTAAATCGTAAAAAATAATTTCTGATTAACAAAATTAAACAATATGGTAAAATTATTAACTAATTAGGAACATGCTTGTTCCTATAATTAACCAATTCATTTACTTTATAATTAATCTAAAAATTCAATAAAAATTATTTATAATAAATTTCATAATTTATGGTGATAAATTTTCCAGACAAAAGTGAAAATGTAATTTAACGAACTAAATAATTATTTAATTAGTTTTGGGAACAACGATTTATTAGATTTCAATTCAAATTTGTTGAATAGTTAAATTTTTAATCACTTTAAAACAAATGTTTTGAAATTCTATTAAATCAAAAATCAAAAAGTAATTTTAAATAAATAAATTTCCAGATATTCGCAAATTAAAATCTTAGAAAAATTCTCTATGTTAAATATTCCGAAATTATTATTATTTGGGTTTAGTAACTAAAACCATATATAATTTCAAAACTAAACCATAATTATTCCCCAACACTATAAAAACGATATTATCATGTTTCATTAAATTTTACCTAATTTTGTTTTAATAATTTTTGTTTATATTATTTAAAGTCCTTTTTTTTTGTCCACTTGAGACAAAAAATCTCATCTCAGACTCCACAATTTTTTTTTTTTGTGTGTTTATATTTATATTTACATTTTGTTGTCATTATCCTTTAAATTTATTTATCTATATATAGTAAAAAAAAAAAAACAAAAAAAGGGTAAAGTGTTTCAAATCTGTTTTTGACCTTTAAAAAAATTATCCTTTTTTCTGATACTTATTTATATTTAAATTTGTTTAGTTAAGGACTTCTTTTTTTTTTTTTTGGTTTTGATAATAGTTTCAAAATGTTAACCTACTTAAATTCCCAAAGAGTTTGGAGAAATATTGTTTAAGTAAAGTTTGACCACAGCCAATTTATTATGTAAACAAATTTACCTAAAAAATACAAATGTATGAACATATAAAATTAAGGTTAAGGATCCTTATAAAAATAACCTTCAAAAATTGCCTAAAAGTTTACTTAAAAATTTATATTATTTATATAATAAAAAAAAAATTAATTTTCTTAAGGACGGACTAACATCAATTTTAGTAGTTTTAGTTTTTCATTTTCCTCTTCTATTCTATATATAAAATATTTCAGAATATATTATTTTCATTTAATTTTGTAAAAAATGAAATATGAAGAAAATTTTCATTAGTTTTAATTAAATATTATCCTTAAAGGAAAGAAAATAGAGAGAGAAAGAGAAAAAATTACTTATAAATTGATGTCATAATTTTCTATATTAAAATTTTCCATATAATACTTCTTATTATTTTATTTCTAACCCTTTTCGTCCTGCTGCAGAAGCTATACACACATATATACACAAAAAGAAGAATGAAATTAATATTTTTCTTGTTCCTTCATTAAGTCTCTTTTTATGAAGGATAATTCCAGAAATATTTTATACTTAAAATTAATTATCCTTTAGAAGAAAAAAAAAATCCCATTTTTTTATATTTTCTTGTCCGTCTGCGGGTACTGCAGAAGTCGTGGGACTAATATATAATAAAAGGCAACAAAAACGTGCTCTGACTATTTAATTAGGTAAAATCTTCTTTGAAAATATTCTCGTTTTTTAGGTAACAACAAAAAAAAGTACGATATCCTCGTGACAAAACCTTAAATATCCAAAATATCCATATTTCATAAGGATTTTTATCTAGTCCGCTAAATACGAATTTTTCTGCTGTCTGCCAGGAAAATATTATATTTTTCTTAAGTCCTTTTTAAATATATATATATATACACATATTTTTTAAAACAATTAAAGAAAATATCTCCTACTGTGAACAACTTATCTCTTTTAACAGAGGAAAAGTTGTCCTGCAAAAAAAGTATGTAAGTATAGCAGCAATAATAGAAAATTATAAATAGCTACACGACGCGTCGCGTTAATTGAATTAAAATTCACGTTTTATATTCTCCCCCTTTATATTTACTATACATTATAAAGGACAATTATTATTGCAGCAGATTATAATAAAATGTAATATAATAAAAGAAGAAAAAATCTTCCCCAAAAAAAAAAAAGGATAACTAGAAAATTTATTAAATGAAAATTTTCTTGTTAATAAAAAAGGACAAAAGAAAAAAGAAAACTTTTATGAAGGAGTGGAACAATACAACAACAAAAATAGACGAAAGTAAAAATAACAATGTAAACCTCTGCACTTACGTAATTAATTGCAATGTATAACCGCAATAATATCCTTTGTAGTATCCCAAATTTTATAATCTTCTTCAATATTTTTTGTTTTTTTTTATTTAGAAATATTAAAATACAAGTAAGTCTCTAGTTCAGATCCTCATCCTCAATGAGTTTATGTAACTCGTATATACAGAAAAAAAAACTAAGGATACAGAAGTTTTGTGATATATAAATTCTGTATTAGGTACGTTAACCAATTTTTGTGTCATAAAATAAAGGATAAACCAAAAGTTTAATTGCTGCGGATATCCTTTTACTATATACGATACAAAGAAAATAAAAACAATTTTGTTTACATGTCCTCCCTTTAGTAAAATTGTAGATATGCCAATGTTTAAGGATATAATGTACTTTCTATAGTATAAATGTGGAACAAGTTGCAGGCAAAGTCATTATTATTATTAAATCTATTGTTATGTGTCGTATACATCAGTAAATTTCATTTTTGGGTTATTGATTTTTGGACTAATTTTTTTTTTTTAATGTTTTCTAGTTTGTAGCATTGATAAAATTTGAATTGGTACAGAAATCTTTAAACTTAACATAGCAAAAAATACTCACTATTGCATTATGTTAAACTTTATTTGAAATATGTTCGTTGATAGTGCTTAGAGCAAGATTTTTTTTAGTATTAGTAATAAAGAATTAAACGTTGTTTACTGTCAAATTTTCATCATAATTTTATTAAATTCTATTCTATATAGATCTTTACTTATATCTGATATTCATAATTTTAATATAATTTGCTTTTACAAAAAAATACGTGAAAGCATATAAAACCTACACAAATTTCTATAATAATTCAGCTAAAAAACAAAACATGAAAAACAATGGAAACTGGAAGAGATTAGAAATTGTGTATTTTGTTTCTTTTTTACTGAACTAGATAAAGCTTATAAAATTTATCCTTAAAATGTAGAAAATCAGACCCCCATTATATAAATATAAGAATTTATAATGACAATGAAAAAAATAATACCCGTAAAGACAGAATATACTTATTTATAAAAAAGGATAGCACAAAAATATCTTTTGTAACATTTTTATGGCACTTTCACTCTACCAGATTTTAATTCCCATAAAAGAAAATTTTCTTAAGCTTTTCACATTTCTGTTGTGACAAATTTTTAGGATATATTATACCTAAAAAAAAAAGGACGAAACATATAATAGAAAATTATATATAAGGTAAATAAAATTGCGTGTAAGGATTTATGACAATTTTAAGGTATGTATAGTAAATTTATATTTTAGGGGTTTTGTGTTAAACAAAAACAAAATAGTATAGAATAAAAAACGTTACGGATATAAAAAATGAAAACAGGAAAACTCTTTTATTTCGCCCTTTTTTGTGTTTTCATTAGGATATATGATTTTTAAGGATAAGGCAAATTTTTTGTTCAATCCTTGAATATGAGAAGAATACTAAATCGAAATCTAATTAGAGACCTTTTTTTTATTGGAGACTAGAAAAAATTTTGTTTAAATTGATTAAGTTCAAGGATATTTTTGAACTTTAAAATTAATTGATTGTATGATTACCAGTAGGTAATTTTTGGATTTTTATGATAAATTAAATGTGATTAAGATAGAATAATTAATTGAAAAACTTTCACCTTGAACTTTATGGGAATGAAATCGAATAGTATAATCTTTATTTATATAATGTTGAAGATTCTTTCCACCTGTAATTAAAATGTTTTCTTGAAGCATCTCAGTTATAAAGCGGCTTAAAAATAATATAATTATTTAACCCAAAATGAAACTAAATGAATTAAATTCAATTAAATTTACAAAAATTCTTCTCATTGCATATAAATAACTAATAATTTCATTTACTAATTGTACCATCAATCAAAAATTAAAAATTTGACAAAAACATTGAACTTCTTATTAAATCCACTTAAGCGATCTTGTCTATTTAATAATATTAACATCAAATTTTCCTTTCATCTATTTTTGAACTATTTTATTGACCTCACATTTCAAAATCCCGCCTGCCAATCAAATTTATAATTCTCTAATGCAATATTGCGCTGCCGTCTCGTCGAAAAATATATTCTTTATAATGAAATTATTGGTAAGAGGACAGCGTGGTGATGGAAAGGGGCTATTTTATTCACTTTAAAGTGCAGCCACTTGACGCTCTTCAATATTTTTTTACTGCCACACAATGCTAATTTTTAGTTATTTCTTACTTTCTATTAAGAAAATGTTTGGTACAATTATTTTCTATTTTATAATTAATGTTTACGTGCCTACCTTTTAATATAGCAAATTAGATTTATTTTTGTGCTGAAATTTAAATCGACCACAAGCTTAAATTTTTTCCATTTCTGTGGTTGACTGCTTTAACAATGTTCTTTTTTTTTCTCCGTTTTCATCTTTTTATTCGCAAAATCACCAGTTAAATAGTTTGATTTTTTTCTCAATTTTTTAACCATAAAGATTTTTGTTAACGTTAACAATAATTTTGAAATTGGTTATGAATTAATTTGTGTAGTGTTTTAGGGAGTTGGTTGGAAATACGTTTTTGATGGAAATTAAAATTTGAATTTGAAAATGTCACAGAACTTGTTATTTTAATACAGCATTAAATCATCATTATATAAGCATTAAATATCATGATCGCTAATGGTCGATAAAATTTCGGCATTTATTTAAACATATAATAATGATATTGAAATTTTTAAATAGTCTACGAATTATCTGATAGAAAGCTTTAATTGTCTATATTCATCAATTTAATCACTACTAAAAACTCTTATAGGTGTTACCCTATTTTGTATCCTCAGTTTTCTAAAAATTTACTTTCGTCATCTCATACTGAATTCTGATATACAATTTCGTTTTTGGGTACTCAAATTGAATAAACAAATTTCATTTAATTATTAATAGATAAAAACAATCAAGGATTACAAAATTTGTGCACTTAAAGGGCTTCATTAATACAAAATGGCTAACAAGACCTACTTTAAAACTAAATCTTATTAAAAATTAATCTGAAATATTTCTGACAAAAAATATCATTTCCAACTGACATTTTTAACAAACGTCAGATAATTCTGTTCAACATATTCATATATTATTAAATTACTTATTTTACCCCTTTTCTTTTAAAAACGTTCCTCAAAAATTAAAATTAAATTCAACTACAAAAAAAAGGGTCAACACACCCCAAGCTGGTTCAGAACCAAACAATAATATAATATTAATAATGATTTTTATGGTGAATGAATTTTATCGAAAATTAAAGCAAAAAAAAAACCTCATGTTGTTTCAGAAAACAAAATTGCAATGTTATAAAGATTGTGTTTTTTTTTGTTGTACAAGCATGTTAAAAATTAAAGGTGGAAACGAGATTATAAACACCTGAAAAAAATAGAATGAGTCAACGCTGTTGAGCGCGAAACCATACATGATAATATTCAACAGAATTTTTTTTAGGGTTGCTGGACTTTAAAAAAAAAATCGAAAAGGTAAGAGTAACAAAAAACATTTTTTTTCGATTATGCATAAAATCGGCAGGTAAAAAAATCTGAAGATTCATTTTTTTTTTTTTTTTTTTGGTAAAGGGGGAACGAATTGCTTAGGGTATAAATTTATTGCAAAAAAAAATATTTTCTTTTTTTTTTTACTTTAAATTCTTATTTGCTGGAAGGTCAAAAAATTGAGTTTGTTTTTTCAAGATAAGATTTTGGCTTCATGTTAAAAGAATTGAAAGAATTGGAAAAAGTCAAGAAACATTTTTAAATATTTTGTTTCTTTTTTTTTTTTTAATTTAATGAAAATTTATGACTTGTTCGATAGAATTTTAAAATGATGCAATTTTAACAAGGAATTTAAATGAATTTCAGTGTTAAATTTGAAGATGAATAATTTATTAATCATTTTTGCTTATGATGATAAACTTTAATATTGGTGTTTGGAAGAAATTACGTAAATGATTTTATAATAAATGAAAAAATTATTTTATATTTGATTCAAGATTTTAATTAGTTTAATGACTTATAAGTTGGGATTCGGAGAAAACTACATGACTTAGAAAATTAGATAATGTGCAATGGAAGCCGGAATATTTTGAAATATATTCAATACAAATTAACAACTTTGATTTTTGGGATAAAACCAATTAGACGATCGATTACGTCACATAATTGAAAAATTATGACTCGGAGAAATTAATCTTAAATAGGAAAACTATAAAGAAGTCGATGAACAGCTTTCTATTAATGGCCATAGCTGCATAATATTAGATTTATCTTACAAGTGTCTGGGCATTATTTTTAAATATTATTTTATTGTATTTATTTCTGAAATTATGATAAATGTACAAAATTTTGTTGAAACTTTTATTTAAATGATGAGATGCCATATTATTGGTAATTTTTGGAGCGTCCTATTTTCTTTATATAAATAAAAATTTACAATTCCATAAATCAAATAATTTGAATAATAAGTCATATTTTTCTTAAATTATTTACAAATAACTAAATTCTCGTGATTTTGAAAATCACATATTTTATTTTTATAGCTTCCTTAGTAACTTCAATTAAATTTTTACATATATGTATGTACTTAAATCATAAAAATAGTCATTAAAATTAACTTCTGTTTATGTTGTTACAAATAAGCATTAAAAATTATAAATAATTATTTAAATTTCAATCTGTTTTTGAATTATTCCCATTTTACCATTCCATCCAAAACACTTTAAACAATAATAATCCTTATTTTTATATGTTTTTTGTAAAAATGTTTTATATAAGTATTTCCAAAAAAAAAAATAAAAATAGGACACTCTTCAATATTCCCAAAGTGTTAATAAACTTATCTACCACTTATCTTTGTACATATATCCTCTTCAAAAATATACAAAAATCTGTTTTTTTTTTTTTGTAAATATTTCAATGTATAATTTTCAAGAGGATTGGTTATATAAGGGTAATAAAACAATTAAGCAAGGCAGGCACATGTGTGTCACATTTTATTTATATTAACATTATTTTTTACAATTTACAATTTTTTTTTTCGCTCATCTTTCAGCTAAATAAACATTTTTTCTAGATACTAAAATATTTTTATCTATATATCTATTTTTGAAATTACCCGCATTATTTTAGACCTATGTACAATAATCATAATAATTTTCGCGCCACATGTAAAAATCTTAATTTTTATACCGAAAAGATAAAAGGCCCGCAATTATTTCCTGTTTCAGATCCAAAACCAAAAAAAAAAAAAATATTCTTAATTCTTATTAAACTTGAAAAGATTTATTGCTAAAAATTTATTTAGTCATAAATTTCAAAATATAAAATTTATATAAGAAAATATTTTTAAATTTTTGTCAAGTTTTTTTTTTGTTGTTGTAGAGAGTAGACAAATAATATAAATTTTGTTTTATTGCCACTTGAAATATGGAAAAATGAATTGGGAAAATTTGTAAATTCATCATAAATTTTCTTTTTAACACCATCGCAAGAAACAAGAAAAAAAAAATTGGAAAACAATAATTTAGAAAATTTGAAGACCATAAACGATTTACATTTTGACGGTTTTTGTTATCCGAAAAATAAAGGACATTCTAAATATATAATAATGATTTTTCCTCAATAGAAATTTCCGTATTTCCATAAAAAAATACAATTCCTTTAAATTCCTTTTTCTTCTCGCATATCTGATATAAAAAATTCCCTTTTTTTTATTATAGCAGCATTAAAATAATGGAAAATTCATGAAAATTTTCAGAAGTAAAAAAAATTATTAAGGAGGAAAATAATGATTTATTATTTAAGAATTTAAGGAATGTTTCAGAAAAAAAAGGATATCAAAGAAAACTCTTCAATATCAATAATTTTGGGGGTAAAAAAAAGATGAATATAAAAAATATTTTATAGATATATATAAAATTTACAAAGAACCATAAAAGCATATAAGGAAGGATCACATTTTTTCTTTAAACAACATGAAAAAGAGTAATAATTTTTCATCTTTTTCTGATGGAAAATTGTATATTTTTGGTGGTTTCGTTTCTTTTGGTTATTTATTTTTGTGTAAAATGAAACTTGAATTGGTTTTCAATTTCATCAAGAAGAAAAAATGAAGAAATAAAGAAAAAATTTATTAGCTTTTTGTATTAAATTTCAGTATTTTTTGTGGTGAAAAGGAAAGAAAATGATTAAACTTCATTTTATTGAAAAAATCCTCAAAGGATTCAACATATTTATATGTACGTATATAAATATGAAAATTTAAAGAATAACATGAAAAATTCATAAAAAGTTAATGGTGATTTTTATTAGAAATATGAGAAATTCTATTTGATTGTTGAAATATTATTTTTGTTTGTGGTAAAATAAATTTATTTATAAGATACAAATACTTAAATTTTTTTTTATACATTAAACCAGAATAATAACCGCTCTACAGTAAAAGCTAAATAGATGAATAAGGGACATTTTTTGTAGGTGGATTACGTTTTTAAATAAAATTGTTGTGACTTACACTATGGTAATAAAATTTGTTCACTGACTTTGCTTATGCTTATCCGTCTGGCCAAAATTATTTGTTTAACGAATTAATATAGTTTTTATTTACCAATTTTCACAATTTACAGCATTAAAACTAATCAATTTCTTGTTCTTTAACAATAAATTTTGAATCTAAAACGTAAACCACGACCATAGTTAAAGTAGCTTGAAGGGTTTTAATAAAAAAAAAATATTTCAGGATTTATATCAACACGAATTTTCCGCCAAAGGCATATCAAATTTTATATAACTTTCAAACTATCCTTTAAAAAAATCTCTCCAATATTTTTTTTTAATCAAAATTCGTTCATGTAGAAATTTTCCTCAAACACTGCACGACACAAAAAATATTCCTTGTTTTCATAATTTCATTATTATATTTTTAAATTCATCTCATTATTTTTGTTTGTCTATTCATTTTTATTTATATTATAATAATAATAATATTTTCCCACATTAAATTATAAATATATTTTTTTAACATTGTTTTTTTTTTTTTTGCAAAGCTATGAAAAACCATCAACACAGAGAAAATTTTCCATTCTGTTGATCAAAGTGAAAAGTTATTTTCATCTCTTTTTCTTTTAAAGGTTATATCCTGGCAAAAATAACAACAACAAAAAAATATCCCTATATATCCTGTAGAATTATTGAAACAACATAAAATGCAACAAAAAAGTAAATGACTAACAATAATAATAAAAAAGAACCACTACTGACATAATTATAATTAAATATAGATAATAAAATTTAATTCTGCTTTTTTGTTTGTCGTTGTCGTTGTTATCATCCTTTTATCTTATATGTATACGAGAGGAAAATAATGTTTTGGAATTATCCTTTTTAATTTGATTTTAAGTACAGAATTGTGACAAAGAAATAAATTTCAAAAAAAAAAAATTTAGATTTTTTGTTTTCATAATTTGTTTAGTGATCCTTGAAAATTATCACATTAAAAATAAGGACTAAGTACAAATGGTATATAAAGAAAATGGTTTATAACTTTTAATTTATGGTAAAATTTTTTTGCTGTAACATGAAAATCATATATTAAAAAAAGTTTTTTAATATTAAATTAAGTAAATCCTTTTTTTTTTGTTTGCTTATAACATCAACGATTGTACACTAGATTCACTTCCGTACACAATGCCATTAAAATGTCATTAAGCAAATCATTAACGCATTTTTGAACATTTTTATTCAAGTGAACTTTATAATTTTGATAAAAATCAACTATATAGATATAAAGGAGAGATTTGCTGATGAACGGGTGGTAGTGGTACTAAATATCCTTTAATGAAATATACAACGAAGCTATGGCAGATAATGAATATAATTCTATTTAAGAAGTTTTGCAATTCCTTTTATAAACTTAAGTAATAAATCGATACAATTAAATAGTCAATTACACTCATACGAAACCCTTTCTTAAAAACTATCTTTTAATGTAAGAGGATATTTTACTATAAATTAACTATATATAAGTATAAGCCCTAATGTTTATTACATAATTATATAACTATATATATACCTAAGTAGACATAACAACAAAAAGTAATTTGTGAGTTTGTATACTTAAAAATATAAAAGGTAAAAACTTAAAATTTATTTTCATTATCAAAAATAATTTTATATAGTAAACTAATTTTAAAATGTGTTGAAAAGGATATTTTATGTTTAATATTTAAATTTATAGCAGGATATAAACGTAGTAAAGTATTTTGTGTTCATTCTAGTGGAAATTAATTTTTTTTTTATGTTTGTAAATATTTAATTATATTAAAAATGGTAAATTTAACTGATGAAAAATACAAAAATATATAAAAACAAGGTAAAATTGTTGTTAAAAGGAGTTAAAAGTCCTTTTTCTATAAAAAATAAGTAATAATTTTTTTTTGCTGTATTAATCACATTCCTTAAAAGTAAAACCAGTATAAGTTTTTAGAAATTTGTTTATTGGAAAGTTCATTTTATCCGTAAAAGGATGCCTTATAAATAAGGGATTTTTTAATTATTATACTTATTAAGATTGGAAAATTTATGAAATTGAATATTTTTCGATAAGAAATTTAAAATAATTAAGAAACAAAAATTAAGGAATTTTATGGTATTTAAAAGATGAATATTTTTGGATGAAATTTTTGCGGATTTACTGAAAGTAATAGTAAAAATTTGTTAGAAGTTTTTTGTGAAATTTGTATTTAGAAATTGAAATTTACCTATTTCTTTCAGTAAAATTCTAATTTGAGATTTGAAAAAGCTTAAAAAAATTCTAGGTTTAACAAATTCCTTGATTATAATTATAATTTCATTATATAAATAAATAGTGAGGGATAATTTTTCCATTTCTAAAAGTATTTGTTTTACAATAAATTTTTACCAAAATTAATTTACCATTTACAATTAAATATTTACAAACAATTCAAAATTACAATTATTAAAATATATTTTTACCTTTTTTCCATCCCGAAACTTAACAGTTCCTTCAATAATTGAACTAATGTCAACCATTTTAAATTATTTTAATTAATTTATATTTAAATTTTGTGTAATCCAAAAATAGAAATTTTCTAAAATCCTTTTTAAAGGATTTTCTCTAAAAACATCAATTTATTAATTATACATTTTTTCTTTCTTTTTTTAAAAAAATATTTCACTTATAATTTTACTTTAATTTTTATATTCATATTTGCACTAACATATTAAATATTTATTTCTTCACTTATCCCTTTTTAAAAGTTCTTTTTTTACCCAAAAAAAAGAAGAAAATTCTTGGTTAATATACAAAAAAAAAAACATAAAATAAAGATGATTTTTATTTATCACGATCCGGAAGAAACAAATTTTATATATAAATATTATATTTTTTTTCTACAAATTTTGACCATACGAAGACATCCCTTTTTATCTTCCGTTTCAGCATACATAATACACCATCAGACATTTACACACTTTAATAAAATTTATTACTTATTCCTTTATTTTTATCCTCTTAATATAAACAAAAATAATTTTTGTTTAATTTTTTTTTTTTTTGGTTATGCTTTTACATACAAAATAAAAAGGATATCAACACATATTAACACATACTAAATTTCTATTATTTTCTTATTTATATTTTTATATTTATACATTATAAATTTTTTTTTGTATTATTCCTTTTTTTTTTTTATTACAACCATTATGAAGAGTGGGCGGCGGTATATGTGTTTGTATGTGTGCGTTTTAGTTTTTAATCGGACAAAAAGGCCGGAAGGACAAAAGGAGAAAATGATGGCTAGTCAGAACAATAAAAAAAAAAGTATTATAATGTCCATAAAAGTGGATTTAAGTTTAAGTCCATCAAAATACACACACACATTTACAACAATACACAAACAACAACAATAAAAATCCTTTTTAAATAGAAATTGGAAAAAAAAAATTATATTTATTTTTTTATTATATTAATTTACATCCTTTTTTTTTTGGGTAATAACAATTATGTAATTGACTTTTGTGTGGCAATGTAATTATTGCTTTAATCAATTACTTATGAAAAGTTTTTAGAAATTTTAAATATTATTTTTATCATTTTTTGGTAATTAATTTTGACAATTAATACGAAAATTAGTTTTGATTTTATTAGTCTCCTTTTTATCGAATTATGAGTGTACATCTGAGTGTTAATATTAGCAATTGAACTATGTTTCATCGACTAATATATTTCTTTGATGCCTTACACTAAATTCATATTTACTGATGATATCAAAAACTCATTTAACAAAAAAAAAAAAAACAGAAAGTTTAATTAACTAATGTCCGAAATTATAGTAAAACCCAAAACCACACTGTCCTTTTTAGCAAATTCATTTATGTACATTATGCTAAAATTGCCATCAATAAATTTAAATTATTCATTTAAATTATAGAAAATTATCGAGATTATTTTTTTTAAATTTGTACAATTTTTATAACTCAATTAATTTTATTATATTTTATTAAATTAACATGATTATTATTGCTTCATTAAAAACCACAAAATTTCAATACATTTATTTTTATATAATATATGTAATTATATTTTACATTTTTGTATTATTAAATGTAATTAAAATTTAAAATAATTTTTTGTTTTATTTTAATTATTCAACTTTTTAAAAAAATATCCTTCTTTTTTCTATGTTAAATTTTCATTTAAAGATAATAAATTTGATTTTTATGTTATGTCGATAATAAGTATATTATGTCAATAATTAGGTAAAAATTAATAGAAAATAATTGTGTTATTTTTCGCGCCGAATTAAAAAAATTTATTAAGCATTAAATTTAAAAGCAACTTTTTTTTTTAACTACGATATCCGAAAATAAATGAAAAGTAATAAAAATTTTCTTTAGCATCTAACCTCAATGCTAGCTAACGATGGACTAAAAAATTAAAATTTTAATTCAAATTTATCAACAAAATATAAAAGATATTTAGATAGATATCCCCATATTCTCTTCATTCAACCAGATAGAGTATATTTATGGAAAAAGAGTGGATGTTATGTTTCTGTATATATGGTCGAGGTCGAGTCGTAGTGTAAGTGTTGATCAGATTGGATTGGAATTTTGGTATATTGAGAGATAAGTGCAAGTGAGCTCTGGTCTCCTCTCCGGTCCTGTTACTGTCATGCTCAGCTCATGCGCTATTTTGAAAAGGTGAATAAATTGTTTTTAAAAAAGATGTATTTTCAAATTAGAATCTTTATGGGAAATGGGAATCTGATTTTTTATTATTATTATTAAGTTTTTTTTTTTTTGGAGAGTATATTTTATGTGTGTATCTTTTAAGTGTTTAATGGATATCTTATAGATACTTTTGTGGTGAAAACATAATATATTGTTGTAGGTTTTTCTTGTTGTTGGCATTCTGTTATTTTTGGTAATATACACAAGTTCAAAGACATGGAATTCAACCGTGAAAATTTTTTTTGGTTTTTATTTTGTACCAAAACATTAAAAGAGAAATATTTTAAGTTAAATATTTTCTCTTTACATTTGAGTTTAAGAGGATACAAAAATTTCATTTAACGTTTATTTAATTTTTGATTTGTGATGGAGATGGTGACGTGAATATTAAAGAGATAATAATTTTTAATGTGGTGAAATATTTCATATTGTAATTGTATTGGAAATAGATTATAAAAATTACAAAATAAACAAAAACCTTTTAAATTAATAATTATATAGGAGAATATAGAAATTTTGAAAAATTTGTATAAAAAATTAATTCACAAAATTTTGCATAATATAATTAAGTGGAAACTTATTTTATAATTAACAGAAGTTGATAGTATAATATAGCTCATGAACAGATTAAGCGACTGTATTGCATTCTGGCGGCGTCTAGTGAAACATGAGAAATAAAGAGAATTATAGAAATTAAATTAAGAGAATATTAAGGACCTTATGAAATATTTCACAACAAAAGGACATGAATAATGTCAAATATATAAAATTTTAATATAAGTAAATTTATTCAAAAGTTTTATTAAAAAATTATATTTTGTAATTAAAATAAACTTTCTTCCATTTTATTAAAGGCAAAAAATGAACCAAAGTAATATTTTATAATATAGAGAAAAATGTTATAATAATTTTCTTATCGACCTATATAAAGATTGCTGGAGAAAATAAAATTTTAAGAAAAAATCATCCAGTAAAATTATGTAAGATAAAAAGTTCATTAAGATATCAAAAATAATTTTTTCTTTTTATTTTAATGTTTTTCCATAGAATATTCATAAAAATAAATTAGTTCATTTATGTAACAAATTAAGATCTATAACTACTTTTTTCTTAATCTACAAAATATGTACATGTTATATTTTAAAATTAAGGTTTTTATTAGTTTAGTAATATGATTATGCTAATTTACACAGGAAATTTTAATGCAAATGTATTAATTTCTTATGACAATGACATAAATCAATTATTCATTTCCATATAGATAATAATTAAAGACATATACTCGTAACATAAATCTCCTAATGAAAATGTTAAGAAATATATAATAATACTCAAATAACTATCCTTGTAATACTCTTTTAAAACCCACAAAATTTCAATTAAACTTTTTCTCATTTAATTCGACATAGAAATTAAATTTAAATCTAGCAAAAATTTTAATTCCAAACAAAATCTAATCTAACCAGAAAAAAAAAAACTTGTCACGAATTAATTTAACGACAGATGTAATGTCAATCAATTTTTTTTTATTTAATCCTGTAATATGACAAATTAGATTTAACAAAAAAATAAAAATCTATTTCACTATACTTTAGTTTGGTAATTTAGTAAAACGTTCATTTTCTTAATCATGGAAAGAAAATTAAACAATTTTCGTAACCAAAAAAAAAAAAAAAAAAACAATCTAATAATCATTCTTTGATCATTTTTCATATATTCCACAAAAAAAATTAACCAACATATAAACAAGAAATTTTCATTTAATTATTTTATTTTTCAAATAATCATCCGAACATATTAATTTGAAATTTACGTATTATACGTGAACAATTTCTCATTGTCATCTATTTATGTGTATATAACATTTTGTCAAGTAATAATACTAATTTTCAACAAAAAATAACCTACAAAATATTATATAATAATATTAAATATATCCTTTTTAACAATTCATAGTCCTAATGTAATATTTAAAGACAGTAACAAAATGCTGTACGTATAGCTTCATTAATATAAAATTTGGTTAAAGTACTACTCCCACCCACAAAGAAATCCTTAATATTATTTTTCTTATGAACTATAGTTAACCCTATCCGCGATGGATTTTCTCTTGTTGTTATATTACATATTTACAGAAAAAAAAGAAGGATATTTCATTTTTTTCAAATACGCAATGTAAAAATAAAATAAGAATTACGTTTTTTTCTCCCTTGGATTCACAATTGTTTTCACTTTCCTTTTTTTTACATTTTATATCTGAATTTTTGTATATATCCTTAATTGCTATTTTATGTCCCAGAAATAGATTTTTTATTTCGGTTTTGGTAAATTGGTTAATGCCTTTTTATGAATCATCCCTTTACAAAAAAAAAATTAAATATATTATGCGACTTTTAAAATTAGGGAATATTATATAAATACGTTCAGCGCGTAATGATATATGTCACTTTTTTATGGTTTATCATATATGTGTACAGAAGGGAAATATACGTATTTATATGTCACATTCAAATATTAAGAAAATTTATGACATATTATAGTTGAAATGCGGGGTAAATACGGAAGTCTTTGCAACAACAAAAAATATATAGCAATATTTTATGTTAAATGTTCAGACAGATACGATTAGTAGGCTAATTTGTATTAAATTTTACAATAATATATAACAATTTGTGTAAAGGGAATTTATTAAAGAAAAATTTCATATTTATCATTTCTACTTGCAAATTATTGTTTCTATTGTTATCCTTATGTATAATTTTAAATATATGTAGAAGCAGGTACTTTTATAAATATTCCTGACTTTATTGAAAAATTTCATTCCTCTCAGTCGAAAATATCATATCAAATCTAGAATAAATTTGCAGTTTTTTAAATTAAATTGGAAATATTTCGAATAATTTGAAACGTTGTCTTATATTTAATTAAATGTTAAACAATGTAGGAATATATTATCATTAAATAATATTTGACCGTTCAATTTGATTTAAAAAAAATGTACAAATTAAATTTGATTAATGACAAATTTAATCTGGCAATGATAAAAAATTCTAATCAAACCTCAACTGGTAGCTGAGTTACAAATAAAAATAAGAATCGTAAAATATTTGTACTAATGAGGAATACACTATATAATATTCAATGTTTTTGGGGTTAATAATTATTCACCCCTTTTTTTTGATAAATCTACCCTATTTTCAATATATTTTTACATCTTTTTGACTTCTATCTTTCTGAACTACTAATTCTATTATTAAAAATTATCATAAGTTCAAAATCTCTTTATTATATAAAAAAAAATAGATTATATAATATAATCTAAGAATCCTGAAAGTCATTTTACATACTCATTATAATTAGAGCAATTGTTTTACCCCCCAGGAAAGCTTAACTTATTTCAATTAATTACTAAGAAATTATAAAATAAAATGATAAAAGACAATATAGTTTTATTTTTAATAATCCTAATCCGTACAACCTGGACGTCGTCAGTTCAATTGAAATCGAAAAGTAAATTTATATATATGAAATCCGCTTTGAAAAAAAAAATCTAATTTTTCAATAGAAGGACTTGTTATTTAATAAACCTCCACTCCACCCCCAACAAAAAAAAATATTATCAAGGATAACAAAATGCAACCAGACCATATAATCAATGTGGCAAATAAATGTGTGTGTACATATTAAGTGATTATTGACCAACGTACTTGACACGTGGCCTAAATGAACTTAATGACCTTTATTATTATGATTATTATTTATATTATGAAACGAATTGTGAATTATAATGGTAGATAATTTTGCACATTGGTTGAATTTTATGATGCATCCAATTTCAAGAGAAAATTTTGAAGGATTAACTTTTTTATATTTAAGTTATAATGTAATTTTGTCCATTTGTAATATGAATTGTTATAATGTGTTAACATTAGTGAAAATCTATTTGGATAATTCGAATTTTCTGGAAATTATTTCGGAAACATTTTTGGAATTAAATTGGATTATAAACAAACACTGTATATTTATTGAGAAAATTAAAAAAAATCAATTCAATAAATTTTGACATGTTTTATGGTCAAAGGAGTTTGTTAACTATTTTGAGAAATAAGAAAAAATTTAATAGTTTATAGAAAATTTCGATTAAGTTTAAATTTTATTGGGATTTAAGTTTAAACATTAACATTTAAATTTTAACTTGACGACTTATTAAGAGGCACAAATAGCATCAAGGAATTTTTTTCCACAAAATAATAATTTAATATATCGAAAAAGTTACTGAATTTATATATCTTCAATTTCATA
Source organism: Empis stercorea (assembly GCA_949752835.1). Lineage (NCBI taxonomy): Eukaryota > Metazoa > Arthropoda > Insecta > Diptera > Empididae > Empis > Empis stercorea. The sequence goes on along the minus strand of OX457088.1, from coordinate 16,082,871 downwards.
ACTATTAACTTATAATTATACAGAACATTTTACGTAATCTATAATTTTTAGATTTTTGTTTACATAAATATTGATAGCTGAAATTTGATCTTTAGTTTTTGGAGATTAAAAATTTTATATCAATAAAATATTTCTCGTACTTAAATAAATTTTATTTTTATACAAAAAATTCCAAATACATATTATATATTTATATCAGTAAATAAAAATACTATTTACCCAATATCCTTGATAAATTTAATATTTCAGTAATCCATATAAATAAATAGTAAATTTTTCGGTTATTGTATCAGTTCAAAAATATATAAAATATTGCAATCATTTTTAATATTACTATATCCTTTTTTCACATAAATATAACACAAAAAAGAAAAAAAAAATCTAATAACGATCAAGAAAATTGTTCGTAGAAACATGAAATAAAAATCATTTTCTCCTTGATATTTTTCGTTTAATTTTTATTTTGTTGATACAATTTATTTTTATCCAAAAGCACTACAAAAAATTTACAAAAGAAGACCAACAAAAATGAAAATTTCTCCCAAAACTTTAAGTTAAGTTCTAAGATTTTTTTTTGCTTCTTGAAATGTTCTCGCTGTTTAGTCCTTATATATCTTTTTTTTTTTTTGAAGAAAGCAATAGCAAAAAATCAAACTTAAAATACGAACACATAAAATTTACGAAAGTAAAAAAAGAATCGCCTTATTCTTCCAATAAAAAATACTAGAATTTATTTCCTTATTTCTAGGATGTAGTCGAAAAAAAATAATTTTTTTTTAGTGTTGTTGGTGAGGTTATATTGTTTTAAGGATAATACAAAATGCTTCCTTAAGTATGAAAAGTTAACATTAGGAAAAATACTTAAACTATGAAAGCAAAAAAAAAAACAATAAAAGTTCAAAATAAGAAAAATAAGCTATCCTTATGGATAAATAAAATTGTCTTCGTATATCCTTTTTTTTTGTTGTATCTTAAAGATTATTATTATTATATATAAAGAAAATTGTGCTTCTGCTTCGACAGCTTTTTTATATTTACAGATTTTTTTTTTTTACTGAAAGAAGGAAAATTCATTCTTTTTTTTTATAGAAATTAGAAAAGAATGAAAAGGATCGAATATTGTTGGTTGTTTTTCATTTTATCAAGATAGCATACCTTACAAATTAATAGTTTTTTTTTTGTATTTTCCAGATATTTTTATATTTAACGTGGAATATTTTAGTTAGTTACAAATTTTTATATTTATGTTTTTATTTGGGTTCCTTTTTTTAAACCAATTTTTAAAAGGATTGCTATAAATTTCCGGGAAAACAAATTCATTTTCAAATATACATAGTTAATAAATTAAGATATTAAAAATTATTTCAGGCTTCTCAGACCATGCTGGTCACAATACAAGGGCGAACGATTATGCTTCATTCAAAAAGCGGTTTTAGATCCAATCCAGATGGTATAGCCACAGACTAGAAAGGCTATGTCTCTGATAAGAAGATGGCGTTTCAATGGAAGAACCTTTTTTAGTCTTTTAATATCAGAAAATAATGTTACACACTTGCCTAAATAATGCAAATTAACATTCGTTAATACTAATAACAACTAATCTCCTAAGGTCTTAGAGATAAATTCTATAAAAAAAAAATTAATATCTAACAAAATAATAAAAATATCATTTTCAATTTCCTATCTTTCACTTTTTCCTTTCAAATAATTTTCCATTTTTCTACATTATTCTATTATACATATATATTAAAAAAAAATAAAATAAAGATATACGGTATTAGAAAATTTATTATCCTTTTTATGTTTAGTAGAAAATAAATAAAAATATAAATAAAGAAAAACATGAAAATTATGAAAAATTATATCAATATTTGAAATTTATTTTATTATAAAACAGATTTTTATTTAATAGAAAGTAATCATAATTCTTTTATATTTATTTAAATCGTAAATAAAAGCTTGAAATTATCCAGACACTTAAAACCTTGTAAAACAATAAAGGACTATGATTTTTTATTTTTTTAAAAAAAATATTGCCTGTTGAATTGTTTGATTTAATAATATCCTTTTTTTTCATAATAAAAATTTTTTTATTCATATTTAATTTAAAGCAAGGACAAACTAAACAAAAGTATACATATATTTTCTATGATGGATTTGAATTTATAATTGAAAAAATTATATTAAATTTGTATTAAAAAATGTCAATGAAGTGTAATGAAAATTAATTTTATATTAAATTTAATAATTCAATATGCTTAATATTAATTTGTAGACTAATCACTTATATAATCGTGATAAATTTTAAAATAAATCTATATGTTTAATTCTAAAACACTATTATGTACCATTAAAATTATATATATTTCTTCAAGGATATAAAGAGTTTCTATAGTATATATTTAATTTTAATCCTTTTATCAATAATCATTTTGTTTCGAATTAAAATAAGAACTGTCTAGTCTTTATGAGGTAGATACATATAGGAATTATTATATTATGTATAAAGTAAATATTGAAGAACATTATAAAATAACTTTATAAAGGAAAAGGATATTTTTTCATCAAGACACTTAAGTAAATAATGTTGAATTTATTATGATGTACTAGTGCACTGTCTGAAAATGATACAAAAAAAATTATGTTTCAATAATTCAGTAATATTCTAAATTACGAGAAAATTAAAATTAAGAATCAGTAACGAAATCGCTTTAAATTTTAGGCGACAGGCTTCAACAGTTGGTGATTTAGTATAATGGTATTATGCTAGAATTTGAAATTCATATTCCTTAATTACTGAGAAGGATCTTTTTGGGTAATTTTATCGTGAATTATTTTTTTTTTACTTTTATCTCCATTGAAACATCATTTTTCGTTTATTTATCTTACAATTTCTCTTGGCTAACATTTATTTCCTTGATCTTTTTGTTAATATAAAATGTAGTTCAGAAACATCACAATCTGCACTACGTTTTATCTGCACATTCTCGATCATTCTAATATTTAACAAGATTTCATATATTTTGAGTACTTTTATTAAGTCCATTTATATTAAACTGTGACCGATTAAGCTATGTTCGAAAATTATTCAGAATTCGGTTTGAAATGCCAATTTTTTTAATTACAGTGTAACAGAAATCCATATTATATTTTTTTTTATTTTCTATTTTATAATGTACTACAAGAATGTCCTTATCCGTCTTATAAAATTATATTGATATTCTGCTAAGAAAAAATATCAACAGTATTAAAAAAATAACGTATAAATCCATTTTGTTTACTTTAATAAAATTTATTTATGCATTTCCGGACATCTTTCATTTTTGCAACTAAAAGAAACAAATTTTTATTTTGCATTTTTCATTCTCTTCTTTAGCAACATCAATTCCTCATTTTCCAATTCTCTTTTGGTCTCTGAATTTTCCAGAAAAATGATTTTCTTGAATATTTTTCTCAAAAACTAGGATAATCATAGAAAAAGTAGCAAGCATTCAACCGTATTACAACGTCTCAATGTCTAAGTATTTTCTCTTATGAAAATTCTGTATGTTTTTTTTTTAGTTTTTTTGAAAATCGAACAAAATGCATAAATTTATTTTGGTAGAAAAATCATAACACTTATCATAAAAAAGATCTTACCAAAAACTATCAACAAAAAAATATTAAAAATATGTAATCATGTGTATAAAATAACAAATACATAGTTAAAAAAATCATTTCCATTATAAAAAAGACCGGAAAAACCACAAAATGACAAAAAAAAAAAATACTTCTAAATTTTTCTTCATATCTTATGACATAAAAAAATAATACACACACTCACAAAAAAGATTAAAGAAAATTGAAAATTCCGAATAAAGACAAAAATACAGAAAAGATAATGTAAAAGAAACGGATTTCCGTAAATAAATGGTTTTGCATGCTTGAAAAAGTAACTAGAGTTTAAATGATTTTACACGTACGATCATAAATTCTATATTTTTATTTTTATGGTAAAATTATTTATTAGTTTTTAAAGTTGAAGAAATATTTTTAATCATAAGAATTATTTTTTATTGTTACAAATTTCCTATGCTCCATTTCTAAATAATATTATTTATAAATTTGAAAATCGAATGTTTCTTTTTCAGTCGCCACCGTTGTGTCTTATGCAATAATGCACACTATTCAAGACAGATCCTTTTTCAGTATTTTTTTCTAAGAAGCATTGGACGTTTTTTTATCTGTCAAAGTTGTGATTATGTATATGTGTCTAACAAGAGACAAGTCATTCTATTCACGACTTGAAACTTATACCCGTACAGTCCGTATAAATTCTGAGCTATAATTGGTTGAAAATATAATATTGCATAAAGTCCCAAGACACAAAAACTGACTGAAAAAGAAGCTTAAATATGAATTTATATCTTCCCGTAAAAGGAAAACGGAAAGTTTAAGTAAATAAATTATTTTTTTTTTATATTATTATTTACTTTTGACTGAAATATTAAATCCAGATATTTTTATAAATAAATTCGCCCAATAATTCTATTTTAAAAACATTATCTAACCTAAACAAGGTAAAGGAAAAATTTACATTGAAATACTCATTGATTATAGTAAAACCAATCCTCCCAAGTATAAGAGGCTTTATACATTTTTATTAAGTTATCTTGAAATGTTTCCTTATAGTGATAATCTTTATAAATAAAACAAAAAAAAAATCATCCAATAATCCTTAATAAGAAAAAAAAGCTTGATTATTATCCTAAAATCTTTGTCCTTTTTCCCAAAAATCTTTTAAATCCTTGAATAAATATCAAATTTATAGAAAATAAATAGCAAAAAAAAAAAATTACACATAATCATCGAAAAATAAGGAAATTTACCCCCCTTTGTAAAGTTCTGTATATTTTCATATCAAAAGGTATAAAACAAAAAACTAAATTCTTCAAACAACAAAAATATATAATTTTCTATTTTTACCCCAAAAATGTTTATTTGACCTGACCATATAAGAAAAAATAAAAAAAAACTTCAATCAAAATTTTCTCTACTTTAAGGATAAAAATCTATTTACGCATACATTCACATCAAGGATTTAGGATTTCTTTCTTTGTTTCTCGTAAATTAATGATTATTTTTTTATATTCATTTTCTTTTCTTAACCGCTAATGTAATTTTCCGAAAAAAAGTCCTTTGAATTGCATATTTCTTTTTTTCTTTTAGTGATTTTCTTTTTTTCATCCGTTGGTTTTTTTTTGTTTTTCTTTTATTATTATCAATTTATTTCCGAAATTCTACACATAGTTTTGATTAAATATTCTAGTTTATTGGGTTTACTTTTTCAAGGATAATGATAATTCTATTGGATTTACTTCTAATTTGATGTAGTATTGTTAGAAACCGGAATTGAAAATATTATTTATACGATAATATTAACAATGTTCTTGTTGAGAAATTATCATGAAATCGTGGTCAACATTATTTTCCCAATTTCATTTATATACCATAAAAATGAAAAATATTATTTTGATTAAAAGGAACTTTTTAAATATTTTTTTTTTTCTAAATCCATTCAATATTGAAATAATTTTGTGTTGGTATATTAAATTATGGATTTGAATTTTTTTTAGAATTATTCAAAAACAAGTACCATTCTATATGGACGTGACAATAAAATAATTATATAATTGCATTTTTCGTTCTGTTCAATATTAAAGCAGAATCTAATCCTCATAGCTCCAATTTTTGGATTTAATGGTTCAATATCAGAAAATTTGTACTACACAAAATACCATTTTGTTAATTAAACAGTATATTAATGCAAAAAAAAAATTAAATTTATATTATTTATAGGCTGAAATTTCAAAAATTATATAGAAAAATTGAATTTCCTTAAATTTTCAATTTCATACAAATTTTTCAAATAAACATTTTTCAATTTCTGAAATAAACAAATTTCATTTGATTAAAAATCTATGATAACAATTAATTAAATTTTTCCTATTTAATAATATGAAATTAAATTAATTAATTTAAAATAATAATAATTAATGATTTTAATTTTGCCATGAATTAATTTTTTTCTATTGTATATAATAAATATTTATAATAAATCTGGTTTTTTTTTGAAATTTTTTAGATTATCTTATTAAAAAATTTAAAAAAAAAAATACAACATTTTTTTTTTATACTCAAATTATAAAATTTTACATGAATATTTATAAAAATTATCAGGTTAAAATAAATAAAATAATTACTTATGTGATATTTCATATTTTTTAATTGTTTTAAATATTTTATTTGTTTCAAAAAAAAAAAAAATTATTTATAATTGTAATAAATAACTTTTTTTTCCAATTAAAATATTTATTGAATTTATGATATTATAAGTAATCTTGTTAATAATTATTTAAATTCAGTGAACTTTACAATAAATTAAATCCTCCTCTGGAATGTAAATAAAATATAATAATAATAATAATAATAATAAAAAAGTGGGTAAAAACATAATGAATAAATATAACACAAAAATTATACGAAGGCTAATGATATACGTTATAATGTTGTATATGTTTTTTAAACATAATATTTAATTAAATTATTCCTTTAAAGAGCTTTTTAAATTAATAAATAAATACATTTTTATGAACTCGAAAAAAGAAAACGACTACTGGAGGGGTTTTAAAATAAGTTTATAATTATTATGTAATTTAAGTCGGCTTAATCAAATATATTGTCATAAAAATTTATTGTTAAGTAAATTTCAAATTATTGGGAAAATATTAACAAGGATATTATTATAATATCGAGAAAAGAGAGCATTGAATTAGTTAGTGCTAAGCTAACAGCTAACAGAACAGATTCAAAATTGTCCTGTATTACAGCTTCGATTGTTTTGAATTTTGAATTTTTTAATGAGTCAAAATTTTATATAGATTTAATTTCTGAGAACATCATAAATTAGTTTATTCTTTTCATGTTAAATTAATTAACAAAACTTTAAGAATATATTTTTGATAAAAGTCTTTTACAAATGTGTACGAAAAAAGTGCGTTTTTCATGTTATTACAACTACTGTTCTATTTAAATTAATATTTTCATCAAAAAAAACCATCATGTTTATAAAATATATATTTTATGTTTCACTTCAGATTTCGCAACTTAAAATTGAAAATTAAAAATTCTCAATTTTTTTTGTAAATAATTAAATTCTTTTTAATGAATAAATATAACAAGTAATTAATAATTTTAAAAACAAAAATAGAATTTAATTTCTCCTCTCAAGTTTAATATTTGTACTTTTTTTCAAGTTGTGGATAGTTTAATAAATAAGAGTGATTTTACTGTGTTAGTGTGACTGACAAATAACCAACAACCAACAACCATAAATATTTTCAACAAACCAATTCTGGTCCTACTGCTATACAATATTTATTAACGATTCCAGGATCAACATTTTCTTTAATGTTAATCGTAAATGATTAAAATTATAATGTAAAATCGATTCAAGGCAAATCTCTAGGAATGTTTCGTTCAACATATTTCATGCAAGGTTTTTTGTATAATCTTGTATTAAAAGTAAAATTAGAAATTCACCATCTTCGGCACATTAATTAATTTCTTCAATAATTTATTGTCCCTTTTAACTGCATTTTTGATTCATTTTAACTAACCAAAACAGTCCTTCATTAATTAAACTCTTCTATCAAAGCCGTATATAATACGGCTTTGCTTCTATGTATACTAATCTTCAATAAAAACGTCGTAAATTTTTGCAGTAAATTTGTAAAATTTATTTTTAATTATTTATCCTAGTAAAATTTAAATAATTTTTTTTTATGTAGTCGTAATAAAAATAAATTTTCATATGAAAAGTTAAATTTTACAGTTATAATTAATATAAATGTTCGTCCTTTTAGGATTGAATAATTAGTATAATTGTTTTTTATATTTCCTGTGGGTGTACTTATTAAATATGGTCAAATTATTATTCAAAATCTCTGCTTTTTTTTACATTTAAAATATATATATGGTAAATAAAACATTAATTTTTACGGATTTATATTATTATTATTGAAAAAAAAGGATACACTAAAAATTTGTAATAATTGTATTAGCATTTCTAAAAAAAAAATTATATAACATAAATAAACTTTTTTCCTTTTTATTTACCATGTGAAAATAAATTTTTGTTTTAATATTTTGGATGGGGTCAGTTAAAGATAAAATGCATAAATATTATAGAACATCATTTATTACATTATGGTTGTTTGGGTTTATTAGTAAAAAGAGTTTTAAACAATTTATTTAAAGTAATTTTAGGGAAAATTTATTTGTAAATTTATATAACGCATATACATAAATTATTTTTATATTAATAAATTTTTAAGTTTACATATGAGACAGTTTCATTTTTTTATTGGTGCATGTAAATGTTGGTAATTTGGATATTCTAGATATTTTTAATATTAAACTTAAAATTTATATTAAATCATTTAAATGATTATTGTAAATGAAGAGTAATTTTAATATGGTAATTTTATTGAAAAAAATGTCCACAATATAATGGAATTTTTTTATTAAACAAAAAGGATATTACTAATTAATTATGTTCTAAATTATCCGTGAAATGGGAAATTTGGAATATTAGTAATAATAATTTATATCAAGGATATATTAATCAGAAAATTATGACAGAATTAATTGTAAATTGAAATTGATACCAATTATTTTAGTTTGATTAAATATATTTTAAATTAATAAAGAATATATTTTTGAAAGTTATTTAGTTAATAATATAATATGAAAATGGTTAATACAGACTAAATGAATTAAGTATATTCTGGATAATTATCATCGCATAATTTATAAATTATATTTTGAGTTTCGAAAAAAATAATTTTAATAATTTAATTAAATATAAAATTTTACTACAGAAAAACTCACTTGACAAGATACTGAATCATATTTTCACCATAATAAGAAATGTTTCAACATCAAAGTATCTAAAGCCAATTAAAAAAACAGATAATAACGCACCCTTAAAAGTTAATTTAGTGTATTTCGTTTTTGCTATCTTGTCGAATTTTAATCAAATCATATAATTTATTCATTTTCTTGAAAATGATTGAATTAATGAAAAAATTCATTAATTCAATTAAATGTTGCCGCAAAAATGTCTTTTCTGTCACAAATTTGTTAACCTTCAAAATTAACGCACTCATCCACCTACTATCAAAATTTTCAAATTAAAATTTTCTATTTATGTACATAATATCAAACCATTAAAGTTCACATATAAAAATTATTCTTATAATAATTTCAATAATTGAAATATTTTCTAATTTCTCTTTTTAATTAGTTTAATTAAATTTATCTGTATAAAAATATAATTTTCTAATAGAATTTTCCTTTTTATAACCAAAGTTAATGTGTTTTTATACCATCAGTCGAGTTACTAATTAAATGTGATATTAAGTGGGGGGCGGCTCAATTAACCATTAAAATAAACAGCTAGTATATGTTGTTACTGTTTAAATTTATAAATGGTTAATTATGCCATCATCAATAAATTAAATTATCTTTATTTACTTTTTTTTTTTTGGGTAATAAAATTGAAATCATTTAAGTGCTTTAATAATTATAGAAAAAATGAATATAAATTGGTAAAATGAGTAGACCACCAAAATGGGAGAAATAGAAAAAAATTCGATATTTTCAATTTTATTCTTATAGCAAAAGAGCAATTATATAAGTGAAAAATAAGTTATGTATTTATATATGATTTGGTAATGAAAATTATAATATTTAATTTAATTAATTTTCTTAAAACTATTTATGGGGAAAACTTAAAGAAGAAATTCATTCATTAGCAATCGAACATTTCTTTATGTTCGATATTTCTTTAGCAAAAGCCAAGTTTAATTTCTGCTTATTTGCGACTAAATGGAAGCATTTTTAACTCTTTTCTCAAGTTAAACTTTTCCTTATTGAATTTTATTCAAAACAATTTATCATTTATTTAAAAAATGTATTATTAATGATTTTACTTACTTTGGTTGTTTTAATGACATTATTTAAAAAACTTTGGTTGAAAATATTTTAACTTAGAATTATTTCTTAAATCTTACCTGCAACGATACAAGAAATTAAAATAAATTAATTAAAATTAAAATTAAAAATAAATAAACTGGCAAATTTAATGATAATATTAGATTTAATTTATTAAAATTATTTTACAAATATGTACATAATTTTGGCAATACATAATTTATTTTAAATTGATTGATTGATGCCATAAATAGTTTGAAAATAATAGACCAGTACTACAAGAAAATTTTATATTTTTACAACATTGTAAAATGTTAATTAAACGCACAAAATTTATAATAATTATTTCCTATCTATGAAATATTACAACTTTTCATGGTACTAATATAATAAATTGATCTTTTTTAAATCCTTCTTTTCACAAAATTGTACAGACAAAAACTTCACATTTTCTCTAATAAAAGACAAATCTTTCAGATTAAAGAATATGTCAATGTACAAGCACCTTTATTTACCAGTCTTTAGTTCCCATCCCATATTCATTTAATATAAAATTTCTCATTATTAACTAACAAAAAAAAAATCGAAATCCTAATCCAGCTTAGATAATACAAAAAAAGTAGAAGGAAAAACAAAACAAAAATTAAAGAAACTTTTATATCTTTTGACAATATTTGATTGATAAGAAAATGTCACTTTTAGTATATTTCCTCAATACTTTAATATATTTTTTTTTTAGTTTGGTTAAAGGATAAATAACATCCTTTAACAGATTTTCATTTATCTACGTTATTAAGGTAAACAATAATTCTAGACATAAAAATTTTCGACTATGATTCTTAAAAAATAAAAATTTGTTAAATCTAAACAAGCTTTTTTTTTAGCTAGGATATATTTTCAGGATAGCAAAAAAAAGTATCACCCATAAATGTAATATTTTTTTCTATATCTCATATTTTTTATAACTGAAATAGATTTTCATTTTTATTTTGGAAGGAAATATTTACACAACACAGGTAAATTTTTAACTGGTACCAAAAATGTCCTTGGGGAGTTATTTATATTATACAACACAATTCTTTTTATTTTTATGTATTATTATTGAATTATGAGGATGAAAGGAAATGTAAGAATATAAAGATAATAGAAAAGGTCCTTGAATCAATAATACACCTTATATATGTATTATTCCTGTATGTCAACCTATCTTATTATCCAATTTTGTATATTTATATATATATAAAATTAAAGTTTTTTTTAGGTTTAATAACAGAGCTGTTAACAGGGTAAGATTTTAAATGTAGGAAAACATTTATATATGTGAAGTCCAGTACTAAAATAATTAGGTGAATTCTGGAAAGCATAAATTTTTGCTGTGTTAAATTACTCAAATGATAAAGTTTTCAGTATTATATTCAATATTATCTATCACCTTCTATCTTTATCATTAATTTTTTCACAATTTCATATATCAATATTACTCTGCGCAATTTTCTGTTTCAAATTAACAGCTTTGATAAAAATCCGTTAACATAAAATGCAATTTTTCTAAAATAATATTATTCTTCCCCCTACAAAAATAAGGACGAAAAACTTTATTATCATTGATTTTTGATTACCCAAAGGATTTTCATAATTTTACTCTTAATTTTCTTCCTATTTTTATGTTAATAATAATAATCATCATCATCCTTGAATATTATTTATTTTATATTTCTATATAATGTTCATCATATTTGGAAAAATTAAATTATCCTTTTATTTTATCCTTGGAAAATAAAAATCAGGAACATTATTTTATATATATACAAATTATCTTGAGAAGGGGAAATTCACTCTGAATTAATTCATTTTTGTAGGTAAGATAAAAAACAAAATTTCTAACCATGAGTTTATATTTTAATAAGGAAATATTATAACAGATATTTTCCCAAAAAAAATCTTCAATATCAGTATAACCCCATATACACAAAATATTAAATTTTATGTGTCATTATAATTTTTTATCAAATATGAACAGGGGGTGTTTAGTAATAGAATAGAAATTATTGTTTTCCTTTCGAATAAAAATTTGCTACCTCTAATTGGCAATATTGAAATAATAATGACATCAAAAATAATCGTTTTTAGTACATATATAGTATATTCCCTTTAGCATCATTTTACTAAATATACAATATTTTTATATGAATAAATTTTCTGTCCCAATTTTTAAAAATATTTATCCTTCGATAGATAGGGAAAAATTCTTTTCATCTTTTACCAATTCAATAATTTTATACGATCATGAAGTCGTTATCAAATTTTTGCCACAACCCCACGATCGAAAAAAACAATTTAATGGTTTTTCTATATATATCATTTTCATGAAGGGGTACATTTTAATAAGGACATTTCTAAATTTCTTTTTCGTGTGTGTCTATTTTCAAATTTTACGACACTACTACTTCAGCTTAATAAAATTATTTATATTAAAGCAGAGATAGGACAACATACAGGAACTAGTAATAAATTCTGTACTATCATATATGACCATATGCGTTTTTCTACCCCAAAACAGAACAAATTTTCAAAATAATTGAAATTACAAATACATTAAATTTTCTTTTGATGTCCATTCCAATTTTAAATAATCGGTAAATTATTAATATCTTTTTTTCACAGATAAAAAGTATCCTTATAAAATTATAGCTATTTTAATTTCCCCTTTTTCTTCGACAACAATAAATTTTATATATACAAAAAAAAAACCAACAATTTATTTTTTTTTTTTTGACATTATCCGATCCTTTTAACTAATAATGGTTCAACAAAATTTTGAAATATGATGATGACTTTAAATGTGATTTATATGAGATTATATTTGTGTCCACAATTATCTGTTCTTATACAATTTTTTGAACAAATTATGTTATAATAATTTTTGTCTATAGATAATTTCATTTTTGTATAACTTGTGTATAAAATTGCTTTTACAATAATGTTAGTTATTTAGAAATTTATATTTATATAATTTATACGAAATTTTTGAAAATATTAGATTGAAAAATTTATGACTATAATTACGATAAACTATATATGTATTGAGAATTGACATTACCACAAAATATTGGTGTATATAATTTAAATTTAATGAGTGATTGGGTATGGAATAATTATTTTACTATATTATGGTAATTATTTTGAAGAATTTAAATATTAAATATAATTATTATAGATAATGAGTATAATTCAAATTCAAATAGTTCATTGAAAACTTTTTTTAATGTAGCTATTTTAAAACATTTTTGTAATTTTCGTCAATAAGCAAAGTAATTTCGAGGAAAGTTGATTAATTTTTGAAACTCAAAATTTGTAATTGCAAATTGTTTCATATTTTATTGAAGTTGGGCTGAGACCAAATTTAAACCAAATTTTTTATGCAAAATCTTCAGGAAATTTAAAATTTTGTAATATTTATTAGAATATTTAAGAATAATATTTTACAAAAAATCCTATGACAATATTAATAAAGTATGAATTTATTAATAATTTATTTTTTTCCGAAATAAATTTTCTTATCTTCATAAATAAAAAATGATGATAAAGTTTATTTTTTTCTACTTTTGCTGTAAAATATTAATTATCTTTCCATAAGGATACCATGGCAGTTAACATTTTTTTTTTAATAAAACAATATTATATATGTAAAAACGTTTTACTAAATTTCGTTGTTTTTGTATTAGTCTTGATTCACTAATTGCAAAAAGAGGATATGCTTCGTTTGTTAATTATGATAGGAAAAAAAATTGTAGTCGAAACGATGTCATATTTTTACGTATAGTCATTTTTTTTTTGGTATACTTTGCTTTTTTCTCCTTTATAAACTAATTTCAAAAAATTATTCATAATTATTTTATTTTTATATATAGACGCAAAACGATATTTTTTTAAAAAAAAGTCATAAAATATGAAAATTTTCTTCTCTCTTTCGGTAATCAACAAAATTTTTTCCACGAAATTTGTAATTAGAAAATGTACATGATTTTTTTTTTATTTTCCACCACGTTAATGTCCTTGTAAAACTGGTTATTTTTCTCATTTAAATTTTGCAACGATATTTAATAGAAAAAGACAACAACATGTAATTTGAAAAAGTTTTTGTGAAAATAGAAAAACCGTTTTGTAAAACAGTAAAAGATTTGATAATTTTTTTAGTTGTTCTTTAAAATTTATCTCTTATAATTGTAAATGTATTAAAAGATAATCTGCAATTCAATTAAGCTAAATATCAGGACCACAGAGAGAGACAAAGGATCGTTACAGATAATAATAGGATAATAATATAAATTTTAACCCTTTGAGTTGGCACGTACACAATTGCGTACATCACTTTGTATGGCGCGTAGAATTTAAATTTGTTCATGTTGGACTCATTCAAATTGTTAATTTTGTTCTTTGGAGTGTTGTCTATGAGTTTTTATACACATAATACTACGCAATTGTTTACGTGCCGACTCAAAAGGTTAACTATTTCTTTAATGATTATAATTTGGAGATATGAAAATTAATAAAACTCAACCTACTTTGATAAACATATTAAAAGAATAAAAAATGCAATTAAGTTTTCAATTTCACGAATAATAAAATAAATCCTACAAACTAAAGTCCTTGAACTAGACTATCTATGGAAATAAATATCGATATTCTTTGGTTTATGTAATACGCACATATACTTATTGTTATTACACACATTCCAATTATATCCTTAAATCAAGGCTGTAAGAATAAACTTAAATTCCCTAACAACAACAAAATCAATTAGGAAAAATATATCCTTAGAAAATCTTAATTTCATAAATTCAATTAAAGGAAGGATATATACATATTTACAAAAAATAATCAACCAGTTCATTAATTTTACAACAACAACAACAAATTTCTTTTAAGGATTAATTTCTTTATCCTTTTACAGAACCACAAGATTTTCTCATTATAAATGCAAATTTTCTCACTCAATTCATATATCCTTTTTCTTTTATTTAAAAAAAAATAATAATAAAAAAATTTAAGAAAAAAATCTATAAATAGATTGAAATTAAGATATCTTAAAGGATAATATTATAATAAAGATATAGAAAAAGGACTCTATATAAGATTTAAAATTACATATATAGAAATTAATAAAGTCAAAGTATCCCCATGTGATTAAATTCTATTCTAGTATAGTTAGTAATTTAGGAATTTATCCTTTATTTAATACTATATATGTACTCGTATAATATTAAAATAGAAAATGCGTTTTTTTGTTTGACCCCCAAAATAAAGAAAAATTATTGTAATAGGATATGGTTAAATTATAAAATAGAATATTACTTATTTTAGAAATAAGGATAATATTATAGAAAAAAAAGGTTATTTTCAACTTTATCTCAATTTTTTGGTATTATCCTTTTAGATTACCATATGAATACAAATTAAAGTTTTGCGGCTTTATTTTTGTTTGTTAAAGTAATTTTGGAATGAGAATCGAAAATAATATAGATATATCCTACAAAATTCTAATATAGAAGGAGGAGACTGAAACAAAAATTTGGGTTATTCAGAATGATTTTAAGAAGAAGTATATTTCTGTATATAGAAAGAATTTGGTAATGGGTTTAGAAATATTATAGATTTATTTAAAATGAGTTAAGAATTAAATAATGAAATATTTTTATTAATTTATTTATGGGGAAGAATATAGGAGATTGGGAATGAGCATATTATATAAAAAATTAATAGCCTCTGTTAATACAGTTTTTTATAGTTCCAACAAAATTTATAGTCCGAGTTTATCATTAAATGAAATTAACAATTTTCAATATTAGATTTCTCTACTGTTCGAAAAGTTCAATTTTATTTCTTTTTATTTGAATTTATTTTATTTATACATATTTCAGGAACTAATCAAATATTCCATAAAAATTTACAAAATTTGTGGATAAAAAAATTATATAAATTACATTTTATTACACCCAAAAATCAATTTTTATATTTTTGGTTTTGATCATAAAAAAGACCGAAAGTCTGTACCATTCCTCAAAATAAAATTTCTTTATAATTTCTCTTTAAGTTCAATGTCACTTGATAATTCAGGACAGAGATTTTGACTATTAAGATTAACTTGGCCTATAAAATTTATTATTTCATTCAAGAAAATTTATTATTCAAGAATTAGAAAATTTTTTATCCTCAACCTATGATATCCTTTAAGAAATCATTTTATCTGTCTCCCACCACGAAAGTAATTCTGAATTTTCTGAGATTTTCTTAATTCTATATTTTAATAAAGTAAGAATAATAAATTTTAGTACTTGGATGATTTTACGGTCCGTCCCCCTTTGGGCAAAATTATAATTTTTATCATTTATATTGGAACAAAATCGAAATTAACACGCAGCAGGACTATAATAAAAAATATATAATAACAAAAAGAGAAGAGTATACGACAAAATATTTAAAAGGATAATTTATAAACAGCAGGAATGACAACTAAATATTGTGTAAATTTTAAGGGTATGTATATTTATGATAAGTTTGTAACAGAAAATGGAAATAATCGACATCGTTAGTATAATGATGTACTTAGTAGTCAGTATAATAAGTGCTTCAAGTTTGAATAAAAAAAATTAAATACGGTATATATTTAAAATTACATAATTTTTTTTTTATAAATATTTTATAAATACATAAATCCAGGGAGAATAGTCTTTTTTTGCATAATTATTTGAATTTTTTTTTAACCATTTTACTATATTTACCACAATTACAATTCGCTGATGAAATTATTTAATTTTTTGTCAAAAGAGTTTTATTTCTGGAACGTTGTTATTTACTAATAAAGATGAGTAAAAATTTTGTTTTTTGTGAAGTAGAAATCCTTGAATATAATTATATTTAAGTCATTGACTGTTAATGATGGGAGTATTTTATAATTGGTATCTTGTTATTAACTTTAATCTCCGTTAAAGAAAGGAGATAAGTTCGAATACAAATAGAAGGATTTTTAAAAATATTATATACTGTAATTTTTTTTTAAAAGCGTTTAATCCAAAAATGTAAACTGAAAGAAAATCTACTACGTAAAGGAAAATCATAAATTTAACATAAATTATAATATTGGCATTGTTTTAATAATTAAATTTATATGAGAAGATTATAAATTTACTTAGCACAACTTGCCTTATTACAACTTCTATCCGAACCGATATTGATTTACTGGGCCATCAAATTAAAGTTCCAAGTGAAATCAAAGAAAATGAAATTTAGTCCTTAAAATTTCTTTCAATGCTAAATAATAATTTAAAAAAACACACATTTAAAACTAATAAATTTATATAAATATAAATAATCTTATAATTAATATTAATAAATTGATTCTTTTTATATTTATTTTTGATTATTTATCCAGAAAACTCATTAAAATTATATTAAAAAAAAAAAAAAAAAAACTAAAAAAAAAATAACATTTTTATTTGATACTCAAAGTGAAATATTTTCTAATTAATTTATTTATTTTCCTGAAGATATATTTTAAATAAATATTTATCAAAATATTAAAACTATAAATAATTATTAAAATTAAATTCAAAAACTTATTAATTTCCAAATATTTTCTATTTATGTTATTAAAAACTTTTCTTTCTTTTTTTTTGGAAAATTTTACAAAAAAAAAAAATAGTTTTCCAGTAATTTTCATATATTTATCCTTTAGCTTTTTGCCCTCATAAACTCATTCTGTTAATAAACAAAAATATTATTATTTTATCATTTTGGTAATAAAGTTAAGTTTTTCCCCCAAGTGAAATGTAAATAGTAAAATTTTCAAAAAAAAAAAAAAAAGATTAAAGAAAATACTCATATTTCATATCCTACCAACATAACCGTAAAAATTTTGTGAATTTCTTGATAATTTACTTAAGAATATGAAAATATTATTTCTTGTATAAATAAAATTTCTTCAAATGAATCCTTGAAGGATATATGGGAGAAAAACATATAAATTCATATAAGTTTACTTGAAAAATAATAATTAATAATAATATTTTTTTTTTTTGTATTTCAGTTTGCCATTTTAATATTTATAATAATTTTAAAGTTAACTTTTATACACTCCTAGTACATAAAATCATATTGCCTTAATATGTTTTTTTTTTATTCTAACCAATATTAAATTATTACCAGGAAAATTAATATTCCTTAACACATAGAAATATTATATTTGTATAACGATGAGATAATTTTCGCAAAAGTACATATATATATAAAATGCTTTACATCCTTTCGTTCTATTTGTGCTTAGAACCGAACAATAATGATATCCTGGGCGCTTGTTATTTTTATATATTTTCTTGTTTAAGTTGAAATATAGATTTTTTTTTATGTAAAAATATATTTATGGGCACACTACATATATAAAATATGTATATGAACGCAAGAAGATCATAAAAATTTATTTAAGATTTATTTTTGTATGGTGTTATACGGTAAAGTGCACTTTTCAAAATATATAAATAATATTTTGAGTACATACACTCATCTTTAGAATGATAGAATTTTTTGTATTTCAGTTTACTTATACGAAATTAAAATTTAATATATATTTGTGCAAGATTGTTGTTTGGATATGCGTGTAACTGTAAGGATTTTTTACAATATTATGCATAATAAAATGTAAATTTAATATTGAATAATCATTTTAACTTTTTTTATAATTTAAATATGTCGGATGAATTTAATGATGCAGTGATTTTAAATAATTGTTAGATTAAATTCAATATTATATAATTTTTATTTTAGAAATTGAAATTTAAGAGTTCGAAGAAGAATGTTTTATAAATATTTCGATATTTAACATTGACTACACTAATAGCCTCCTAATAAGGTAAAGTCTTGAGTTACGAGAGATATAATGAATGCCATTTAGTTATATTATATTTTTGATATTTTTTCAAACTCATTGACAAAATTTTTTTAAGTTAAACAATAATATCATTTGAAATTAAATTAAATATTCCCCCAAATAAAATCCATCAAAATTTTAAATTAAAAAGTCTATATACCAAAAAATTGTACTGCATCATAAACCTATTCAATTATATTGTCATATTCTACTTTTAGTTACAACTAACATAGATTGTAAATGCGTTAAATGCGAAAAATATAGTGGAAATTTATTAAATCTTTTTACCAAATTTATAAATGAAGCTAATTAAAACTTTACTACAAACTCTTGCCTTAAGGAAAAAAAAAATTCTACTTTATTCAAATTAATTCTATATTTTCTATCCAATGTTCCCTTTTTCATCTTCCACTTGGAATTCCACCCCCCAATCAACATTATCAGAATATAAAATAAATATATAATATTCTTAAACATTTTAATAAATATTAATGGAAAAGCAACAATTTTTATTTTGTTGTCATAAAAAAAATATCCTTGCATATTTTTGCATATAAATAAAATTTATTTTGTAGTTATTTTGCTGTAACTTCCTTGTCTGGTTATAAGTATAAGTATATATCAACGTTCGTATATTACAACTTTAACTCGAAAGGATATTTCATTAAATTTAATAGAAATTTAAATGATGACAGTTTATTAAAAAAAAATTGCTGTATATATCGTTTATAATAAAAGTAAATTAAAGAAATTTTCAGAATATTGCATTAGGTCATCTTAAAATGTCCATTTTGAAATTATACTTAAAATGTATAATTGATTTTTTAAGTCATCCCAAAAATACTAACATTTCCAACCCATACTCTCCTTTTTAGATCTTCATCTAAAAGTCACAAAAGTAAAACTTGAAATATTAAATAAATTATAGTTTTATACCAATTTTTGAATGTGTATTCGTTTTCATCCTTTTGCAGAATAATTATATACAGATAACAAATTATATAAGATTCCTAGTTAAAATTTTACCTCGTTCTGATGTTATCCTAGGAGGATTACATAATATATTTATATTTTTGTTTTTATAATAATATATTTGACCTCTCACGTATTTAAAAAAAAAAAAAAACGTCCTGCAGATTTCAAAGTTTCTTTTTTTTCTGTGTTTTTTTGTTCCTTTTACTTTCCTGCACTAATCACTTAATTGAAAATATAAAATTGCAGAACTGAACAATAACGGAAAACAGCAACGGGTACGGGAAAAATGAAGACGTGATTACGACATATTGTTGTTGTTGGTACGGTATAGCACGAGAATAATTTTAATTTGTTATAATTTTTTTTTTATATCTTCTCTTAATTTATTTAGAATTAAAAGAGATGACAATTTAATATTTTTTTTTTGTATTATTAGAAATAATAAAATATAAAGTTAATAAATGCTAGAAAATATGTCAGATTTCATTAAGCGTATAAAAAGTTTTCTTGCTTTATTGTAAAAAGTTTTGTTTACAAATTCGTTTTTTTTTTTGGGGAATGAGTAAATTTTTTGTTAAGGAAATTTAATTTTAAAAGTTTAATATTTTATTAATTCAGCACATAATTCAGCACAAAATTTGAAAAAAAAAATTGAAAAAAATGACCGAACGATTCTCGTAACTAAAATTTGGTAAATAATTAAATTTGGTACAAATGTGCAGATATATAATTGTAAAAAAAGATGATATGACAAAATGAATTTTCGAGTTGAAGTATTTTTAAAAGTATATTTACAACGCATTATTATCATAATCAATAAATCCAAAAATTTATGTTAAAATAAAGATCTTAAATAATTCTTGTTGGGGGAAGTAAAATTGCTAAGACTTTTAGAGCTTATACTGGTAACAAGACCGAAATAGATTGCGGTCTGTATAAGTGCTTACCATCCATAATATTTAATAAGTAAAAATTTAAAATAACCAAAATTAAATTATACAAGCAGCATATGTAAATACTTCATTTAATATTTAAAAATTTGAATTTATAGAATTATATCAAATTATGGTCATCAATTATTATTATTGATAACCACAAACGGATAATCCCATCAAAATTCCACATAAAATATATATATTAATTATACAATTTATCTCTGGTAGCAATATAATGTACCACCCATCCTATCTACGCAAATATAACATAATAAAAAAAAAAAAATCCAAATTATAAACCCAAAAATATTTTCCAAATTACATTTTATCTTTCGTATTAGTAACAGAATTTAATTTTTCTTTTTGGTGAGACGTGATATAAATAATAATCTTTTCTCCCCAACAAATTTTTAATCACTAATTCATTGAGCGAATCCACTCTCCCAACTCCATGAAATAAAAATCCTGAATCCCAAAAATGATGGAATAAAAATTAAATTTTATTTAAAAAATTTTCCCCAAAAATTAGCTAAAACGAAAAGGGATTCATGACTAACGCACAATTAGTGACCACCCATTGCTCATTTATGATAAAAGAAATTTCATATTTTTATACAGACCACCCCTTTTGGTGTGGTCATTAATTTACCTGGATAATTTCGTTGATTGTTATAAAAAAAACCGAATTGGGATACAAAAAATTGGGAGGTTTTTTTATGTCTAAAATTTAGGAAAAAATTAAAATCGTGAGATTTTTCCTCGATTATTATGCCAACATAGAAAAATTGTAAATTTAAAAATGTTTTGTTAATTAACCTCTTTTAAAGGATCGTAAATTTAAATAAATACTCGTATACAGTATTTTCAATGATGATAAAAGGATAATATTTTTATGAAATATTTTAGATAAAAAAAAAATTTGGCCCTTGAATAATTTAATTTTATCAATTTTCGTTAAATTGCGAAATATTTCCCTAATATTGAAATAGAAATAGAATTTTTTGTTTGATAATATTTTACATAATAATTTTTCTGTTGCTCTTGAAATGCTTAAATTAAAATAACAATTTCCCTTTTTGAAGTACTCTTATTTAATAATCTGTTATAAAGTTCAACAACAAAAAAACTTTCATTATTTCAGTAAACAACATTATTATCCTGAAATCTTAAAACATTAATTTCATATTCCACATGGATTTCTATAATATAATAATATTATTTTTATTGTGGATGCAATAATATCCTTAAGTATTAACCCGGATTCATCTTCATAAATCGACAACTTTACTAACAAGATATAAGTCCCACCGCATGGGGTTAAAAGTTAAAGGTGATTTAATGCATTATACTTATTGTGGAATAATTTGAGGGGGGTAATACTTTAATCATTAATAAAACGACCCCAAGATATATTCAGTCACAACTATATACGTCAAACTAAATTTGATTTAATCATCAATCATTCTTCTCCTGTGTTTTTTGAAAGATTCTATCCAGGGAATTTCTTCTCCGGTAACAAAAAAAAAACGATATTAAGAAGAAAAATTGTCATTTACAAGTTTTGTCCTCAACATTATTTCATTAATTGGGGTGAAAAGTTGAAAGCTTGCAAAAATAATATTATTATTGAAAATATAAAATTTGGTGATTAAGATATTTCAACAAACATGTAGAGTGTTTTAAAAGATTTTAATGTTTATATAATTGATCCAAATATTCGGTCAAAAATAATGTAAATATTGTATCACTATTTATGATCATTTCTTCCACATGGTTATTTTCTTATTTATTCTCTAAAAACATTGAATCATTGATATCTGGAAATTTTACACAAAAAATTCGACTCTTTATCGGAAATTTAAATTTTGACCCAAATATTTGTCTAAAAATCAATGGATAATTTATGATAATTTTACCGGAATTTTAACATTGAAGCACAAAATTACGAAAATCTTATTTTACACCAAAAAATATAAAAAATCGTCCATCATTATAACAAGATTTACTTTATTACAAGTATTTTATATTTCCCATGATGATTGTAAACTATTAATTTTCCTCCAAAATAGTCCCCCATATAATACCGTTAAATTGCGTATGGCATTTTTTGCTGTTGATCCTTTTGTGGTTATTTCACCATTTAAATTTATTATCCCACCAAAAAAAAAAAAAGATTTTTTTTTTCATTTTTGTGTAAAATTTACGACGAATTGTCAAAACACACTGGGGAAAATTCCAAAAACATCACTGTATATATATGTCTATAAACACAATAAGTATTCTTGAATGCATTACTATAATAAAATAATTTTGTTGTTGTTGTATATCATTCCATATTTTTAGACTATGATGGATAATGTTCAAATGCAAAACTTTTCCCAGGATAACCAAACAATCACACTCACATAGAAAAAATTATGAAAAATTTTATTATAAAAAAATCATTTTAAAAAAAAGATTCATGAATGTCCATTACATTCAGAAAAGAGAGAAAAAGGATCATTAAATATATCAAATAAAAAATGGAACAATTTAATTGAATTTTCCAAACAGAAAAAAATTATCTCTACATATATTTTGTGAGTGTGTGCTTACAACAGGATATAAATCATTTTTCAATTATTTATGTTGTTGTCGGTTGTTTAACTGCAAAAAATTTCAAAAAAAAAAATCAACTATATTGAAATGGAGATTTTCCTGATTAAGGACGAAATAGTTTTATTGTTTGTTTGATTGAAAACAAGATTTTGATTTATTGTATAAATAATTTTTGATAATAAATTTTATAAAAGTTTTAAAAGTTTTTTTTTTTAAAAAAGTTAGTATTTTTTATGTGTCCCAAATATTTGTATATAATCGCTTTTTGCAAATTGTAACAGACTCCTGGAAAATTAATGTTATACATTTTACTTTTATAAGAGGATCAAAAATTACAATTCCACAACTTTGTGTTATATCATTTAAGAAATAATTATTATCCTGACACAAATATTTCGACCCATATATTTTCAGTATCTTTATAATTATTACGTAAAACAATATTTATATACGTATTATTATTCTTTATGCAACATGGATATAACTATATGATATTCTATCATACGGTTTGCCTTTCTCTGTTGATCAACATTCTTAAAACATATTATTTTTTGTTATCCTTTTGCCATCTACTTTACTAGAAAATATAATTGTCCTAGAAATCCTTTTTGATGTATTATTTATTTATGTATATAGTAGGAACAAATTAATGTATATCCTTATTTTTAAGGATATAAAAATTTAGTTAAATGAACATGTAGTAAAATTTCGAACTATTTTTGCATAATATTATTATGGTTATATTACATAATATATATACATAAAAGTACATAATATATATACATAAAATTATCATAATAGAAATTTTAATTTCATTAAATTTTTGATCCATTTTATATTATTATAATATTTTTGTAATTGTGTATAAGATTAATGTAAAATACATAGTTGAAATTCCTTATTTGTTAATACTATATATATATATATATATATATATTTATATAAAGGTAATTATTTTGTATAATAGTTTAAAAGAGGAAACTAATATCAATTGACATAATATTTCATTTATTAAAATTATATAATATATTCATTATGACAACAATTATTATATAAATTATTTCGATCATGTTCTTAAATATTTTTGAATGAAAGAAGAAAAGGATACTCTTGACTAACTTTTTGGTCAGTTAAAAACAATAGAAATTTATACATATTCAATTGTTTAATCATAAATTTATGTGAAGTGTATGCAAAGCTTTATGATATTATACCAAATGTTATATATTTTCTATTGAAACATTTAATAATTAATTATGGAAATTTAAATCATTTTAAAATTATATAACGTTTTAATTAGAGGCCTTTGACCAAAAAGTAAAATTATATCTCGTATACTTCGTTTTATTATACTAAACATGGTGTACATAACAAAATAAAAAATATGCACTTACAAAATGATCGGCAATACATATTCTGTATTTTGTATACCAAATTTGTCTATTATTGGAGAATTTTGATTTTTTTTCCGAAAAAAAATGCAAAGTGATATCCGTTTTGCCATTTTTTTGGCGTAAAACATCTACTTTTCCAATGTGGGTATGGGGAATTTTGTCTATAATAAAAATATACTTAAAAAATTATTTGGGTATAGAATTATTTCTTTATTTAATACAATACACAATAATTTAATTAAACTTTATTAGCAAAACTTTGTATATTTTTGTTAGTTTTGTTAGCGGCAAATATATTACGAGTTTAAACAAGTTGGACTATTAAATGTATGTTAATTATTAATAGCCCACAATTTCCATCATTTTAATTTTTCAACTGATTTTATAATTAAATATTTGTGAGTATCATTAAAGTTATATTTGAAGTTTTCTTACCCAAATGTTAATAGGAGTAAAATCTTTAATAATTTATAATCTTCCAATTAAATATATCCAAATAAAGAAAAAATAATAATAAATTTCGTTTAAATATTTCAAACTCTATTTTAAATGATCATTTTAATTCAATTGAAATTTTCCATTTTCTAATAAATAACCGATTTGGCAAACAATTTATATTTTTCAATTTTAATTAAATTTTTTATAAATTTTTTTCTCTAAAATTTTATGTAAAAAAAGATATAGAAAATCCTTTATAAAAAGTTTTACAACAAATTTCTACATTTTAAATCATTTTTACCACATTCAAATATCGATTTTGTCCTGGAAAGAGATCAAATTTATTTATTTCAATTTTTTGTGTGATATAATACATTTTAAGTAAATTGCATTCATTTTTTATTATGTAACCACAGTTTTTTGTTTTTGCTATTGAATATCAATCAAAACTAAAGAATATGTAATTTTAATGATGTTAAAATTCAATTTTGGATTTAATTTTAATTTTTTTTAAAAAGTTTGTGGTAAAATTCAGTAATCTAATCTAATATTGAGTATTTTATAAAGTTTGTCTCCAATAATGTAATTGGAAATGTTGGGAAAGAGAACCAATTTTTAACGTTTAAGCTTTTAGTAAAGGGTTTTTTTTAAAAATCAAATTACATATTTTCATTTAAGAAAATGCCCAATTATTGACGTTTAAAATGCTATCGAATGCCCTACTATAAGTGACAGATTTTTATTATTTATATACAATAATAGTTCAGTTAACGATTTTCAACGAATGTTAAATAATCTAAAATCTAAAACGATCAATATTAATACAAAATTAATTTTAAAATAATATTTTTAAAATTTGTGACAGTTTTTTAAGCATATTATGTCTATTTCTTTAAAAGATATGACTAAAACTACGTATACATTTTATGAAAAATAACAATCGAAAAGTTGTAATAGAATAAAAGTTATCATAAAATTAAGCTAAAATTTTAGGAAGTATAATTTTGAAAGAACAGACTTAAAAATAAATGTTCTTGTAGAAAATATGCTTAACTGATTTATATAAACTATAAACTAAATGGAAAAGTTTCGATATTTTGAAAATTTTCAGTCATCAATAAAATTCAATAATTCAAAATAAAAATAAAAGGATTCAATTTGTCGTTTCAAAATTATATTTTTAAATAAAATAATATTTAAACTAAAAAAAATTATATAAAAATTAAATAACAAACATTATATCGTTTTCAATAAGTATAATAAGTTTTTCTTTTCTTTTCATTTTTGTGATTTTGTAAATGTATCTTTTACATATTTTTACATATAATTTTTTTAGTTACTTTTCCCATGTTAATATTTTTTTTATCCTTTGCTCGTTTATGTTTTTTTTTTTTGTACTTTTTTTACATGATAAATTCAATATAAATGAGTTGATGGGGACCGGAAAAATAATTTTATTATAACCGGAATGAATTAAGTATATTCGTATGTAGTTTTTTTTTTATTTGAAAGAAATTTCGAAAGTCAATTGTGTAGTATGGAAAATTCCCATGGCAAAGTTCATTTTTTATCACAATATTGAAAGTTTATCAAGTTAATTTAAATATTTGTGCAACCATCAAGACAGAATGAATATTTGAAGGATACTTAAAAAGAATATGTGAAGGAAGTTTAATCACTTTTTGAATTTTAAATGTCAATTAAAGTGGTGGATTTTGAATGAAGGTTGTTTTTGTAAGAAAAACATCATCTTATAAATTAAAATTAAAATTATTTAAATTAGATATGTTTTTGGAAATACTAAATTAAGTAATTTTGTCAGAAAAATATAAGTTAGTATATTTGGCAAGTAAAAATTAAATTCGATATTTCGTCTATAAGAACACAACACTAAAAAATCTCAATCCTGTTGTTATAATATTTTGAACAGTAGCATATCAAAGCCGTATTGTGCCATTTTGTCATTACTTTGATTGTTTTCCCTTCATACGGATTTGGTACCATTTAATTTTTCCGAATAAACTTAATTTTGTCTATGAATTTTTTAATTTCTTTAAGAATTTGTAATTGTAACCGAATTCATTTTAAAATTAAACAGAAAAGTTAATTTTTTATGAAAATTAATCAAGAAAACTACCAAAGGTTTAAGAAAATATTATAAATATAATTAATTTAAGAAAGTTAATAATTAAATTTTAATTTACTAAAAAATTTAATTAATTCAGAATACTTTAAATATTCCAAAATTTTATTTTTCATTATTGTACGATTTTTTACTAATGATTCAATTTTATTTTAATAAATTTTCGTCCTTTAATAAATCCATCAAAATTAAAAGATTCGAATTATCGGAAATTGTAAATTTAAAAAAAAAGAATTATATTTTCAACACAATTCAGTCAATTAGAAAATACAAAAAATAATTACATGTTTCCTCACAATAAAATTTCCATTTTCTATTTTCATATTATATAATAATTTATTACAAAATATAGACGAATATTCTTCTTGACTTATGTTGAAAATTCCCTTTATTCATTCGCAGCATTATATTCATCATTAAACATTTTTATGTAAAGGAAAAACTAAATTGTATAAATAGAAAATAAACCGAAAAAAAAAATTATATAAAAAGAAATCATTTGTCATTACTTTGATTGTTTTCCCTTCATCACGTGCCATCATAATCTCTAATGCATCTCTCTCTCTCAGATTCTACCCTGATTAATATCCTTGCATATATAAAAATTTATAAAAAGCAAAAAAAAAAAAAAAAGGACATTCATAACATTAAAAGTAGAAATTGAATAAAAAGGCGCCATTAAAACCATTTTTTTTTGTGTGTCATTCAAAACCAAAATTGGGGTGAGATAAATATTAAAGTTTTCTTTGAGTTGCTTATATGAAAATTCCTTCTTTTTGTCGTGGGGGTTAAGAGAGGTTCTATTATTAATGGGGGTTTATCTACATTTTAATATTATAGATTTTTAGGCAGGATTCATGTATGTTGCACAATGTAAATGACGGCACCAGAAGAAAACGAAAAATATTGCATTTATCATTTATTTGTTGTTGTTTTTTTTTTTTTCAACAAGAAAAAATCTTTGTCGCAGTAAAATATCCTTAGAAAACGTGTTGACTGATGAAGAATTGGTAATAAAAAAGAAATTGTTTGTTCTATTTTTACTATTACAGGATTTATGTTTGTTTTTCTTCGAGTTTGTGTTGAAAAAAAGGGACACGTGCTTTGGGGAACATGTAAATTGAATTAGAAATAAATGTCACATCTGGATTTAATGGATGATACGAGACTAATTGATTTATACATGTGAGAGAAGATGATATTAGTAATGGGCAGAAAAAGGTAAAATTACAAAAAATTGGGCTAAATAAAATTAGAAAAAAAATTAAATATTGTTGTTATGTCAAATATTCGAGTAATTAAAGCAATTAAGAGGAAATTGGAATGTCAATTATTCATTTTATTAGTAAAATAATTTTTATTAAAGCACCTGGAATATCACGTATTAATTTTACAATAATTATGGTGTAGTGATATTTTGTACTTGTAGATACATCCAGAAGATTTGGAAAATTAAATTGTTTACTTAAAATTCTACAGTTAAATATCCTTTTTAGTTTCTGATAGAATAAGTAAAATAATTTTCCCTTCATTGCCATAAAAAATGAAATTAATTAAAAATCTTTGATATTTTCAAAGAATATTTAAATTCTAAATGAATCACTTCTGCTGAAGTTCTTTCTCTATTTTAAAACTACTGTGTCCTTTTTCATCATTATGGTCCAATGATTTTTTTGTTCATCATATAAATAATATTTAGTGCCTGCTGTCGTCTAGCTAAAATTAATATACACCATTTTTTTTTTTTGATGCTTCCACATATAACTTTTTTTTTATTATAAATATAAAAAATCCTTTTCTACGATCTAGAAAAATAGGATAAAATTTTCATATATGCAAACGACAATAATGACTAAACATCAGACGAAAAGCCAGACAAAGGGTTTCCGGACCGGAAGAAAATGTGCTGAAAATATATTTTTAATTTTTTTTTGGATTTATGTTTTTTTTTTAAAATAAAATAGGAGAAAATTGGATAAATGAAACATGAAAAGACTACAAATTAAGAAAATTCTGTTTATTTTAATTTGATTTTCAAAATAATTTAGTATATTTCTTACAAATGATTAAAAATTAATTCCACCTACATTTTATATATGAATAGAAATTTATTTTGAGGAAACAACTTTTGCAAAGCTTTATTAGAAATAAAAAATATCAAAGTTTTAAACCGATTTTACTTTCGAAAATAATAATTCGTTCTTTTATTTCATTTTATTGTCCTGTTCCTTCTGATCCTCTAATTGTAGGTTGTAGTAGAAGATTTTAAGTACAAGTACCGTACGAGTACAAATCACTCCGAATTCCGAAATAATTGCAGCATGAAAACTCTATCAAAGTTTGGCATATAACTTTAAAGCTCACTATCTGAGACACGGACATCAAAATTGGCATCTAACTTTAAAGCTCATTATCATAGACACAGATATAAAATTTAATTTATATCTTTTGACTTTTGTGATATATTTTTCTGAATAAGAAATGATTTGTGTACGTACTAACAAGTATTCACTTGGCTAGATACTGATAGATGGCGCTGTAATTTGAAGAATGATAATTTATTCCTATTGTCCGTGCAGACTTCTTGCGAATTTTAATAATTATAACCATTTTGGTATTGGTATACTAAGTACATAAATCTTTTTGGATAGCGGAAATAGTTTAACTATTTTAACATAACATATTAATCAATTGTCAGCATTGATTAAATTATCAGAAATTAATCTTTAAATATAGTCTTTTAAATGGCTTCTTTATTTTAGTTTTTTATATAATTTATGTTAGAAACAGTTTTTCTTTTTCCTTAATTGTTCAACATTAAATTGATTTTGTAATTTGATATTTTTTTAATTGAACAAATTTTAAATAAATATTCATTTTTTCAGTACTGAAATATTTTGCACATTTTCATTTAACAATAATATACATTTTGAAAACCTCAATTCATTTTTTATCCAATGCAACATTGTTGACAAGATACGAACTTAGATCTTTTTGAACGATACGTATAGTTAGTTAATTGATTACAATATGGGAAATTGGAAAACTAAATAAAACAGAAACTATGTAGGTTAAATTATGGTCAAAGAAATGCTATTGCGAAAACGAAACACATCAACCAAACTCAAGTAATTATAGTTATCTTTTCTGTCCTCTTAGATAATTTAAAATCTAATTCGATTTTTCTTCATTTAAGCCATAAACCTTTTAGGAGTTTTAACAAATCCCTTAATAAGTAGTTTAAAGTTGATTATGACTCGAAATTTATTTTGTTAAAACGATGAATTGACACTATCGATACTCTTAATTTATAATCATCATTTTTAAATTATAATTTTGTCACAAACTGTACAATTATCACCTAAATATTTAATAAAGAAATTCTTATGGACAAATTAGAAACTTGGCTAAATTGTAAAATATACGTATACTCCTATTCCATTATTTAATATTATTGTTTCCGTATTTTTTCACTTCACTTTCCTTTCGTACGTTCCTCTTTAAAAAAAAACAACAAAACAATAATAAAACTTATTAATAATTCTTCAATTTTTCACAATTTTCCTCCAAACAATAATATTTTCCCAATAAATTTATAATTTTTCGTTGTTTTTTTTTTTTTTACAATCAAACACAAAAAAAAATGTCCTTTTTTGTATTTTTGTTCGCTTATTCGCAAACAATAACAAAAATAGAAAACTTTTTATTAAAAAAAAAAAAAAAATTGAAAAGTTTTTGAAATTTTTTTTTTCTTCCTTTTCAAATTTTTGTCGTCGTCAGTCAAAACGCAACAAAAAAAAAAATTGTTTTTCTTCGTCGTGAAAAAACAATTGGGAAAAATAACAACAACAAAAATGCCTAGGAAAAGTTTTAAAAATTGAAACTTTTACCTAATGATAATTTAATCAAAAAGAATTTCAAAACACCCATAACAGAAAAAAAAACCGAATTTTTAAGGGTGGACGGATGAGTGGAAGGTCCTCCGTTGTATTTTTTTTTTGTTATATTTTTGCTGTTATTGAGAAAGTTCTTATAGTGGGGGGTGTAAATAAATTTATATAAAAAATAATGTCATTTTAATAAAGTGTGAGGATTTACTTAATTTTACTTTTTTGTTATTTTTGGTTACGCAGACTTTAAATGAAAGTTTTTTTTTTTTATAACTGTCAATGTCATTTCGTCCTTAACTTAGTTAAGTAATACTTTTAAATAATTTTCTTAATCAGTTTTATTTTCGAGTTAAATGTAATTTTAAAAATGTCCTTTTCACGTTTTTTTTTTTGTAGATATTTTTTGCCATAAATAGAAATGATTAAATTTAATTGTAAATTTTTTTATTCTACCTGAAAAGAAAGAAAATTATGTTTCAAACGATTTAAGTATATTTTTTCAGCTAGCTTTTTAGTTAGAAAAAGAAGAGGGAAATTAAATTTTGAAGGGTTTTTTATATGAAGTATATATTAAACACATGGTTTTATTTTAATTGAAATTCACTTTTAAAAGTTATAATAAACATTTAAATTGCAAAATATTGCGATTAAATAAATGAACGAGAAAAATTTCGTAAAATGACAATTTTAATTTCACTTACTCTGAATAATTATTTAAAATAAAATTGAAGTTGATTTTTTTTTTCTGTCAAATTTAATTTTCGTCCTTAAGAAAAAGTGACTTACCTGTGAAAGAAAAGTAAATAAAGAAAATTTTAATTTATTTTGAAATTTAGTTTTTCAACATTTTGTGAGTGGGGAATTGTTTAAGTTAGTTTATAATGATATAGAGGCGTTGAAAAGCAAAGTGGTCCAACCCACAAAATCCAGATTTTGAGTTTTATTTGTCATTATGTTCATATTGAGCATATATTTATGAAAACATATTTTTAGGCGCACATTTTAATATTTCTACCAAGGATTCACAGCAAATTAACATTTTTCCATAGACCAATTTCAACTTTTTTTAAATATTAAATTCAATTTATCTCTAAACGTCATTTTTGGGGTTAGACCACTTTGCTTCTCAACGCCTCTTTATACTGATATTCATAAAGTTCTTTATGGGATATCATATAATGTACATTACCTTAAAGGTAAACTCTATATATACCACAATTCATCCCATCTGTTTATGTGGGACATTACTAACAGTTGCATCAAATTTTGGGGAATAAAATTGAAAAAACTATGAGCTAAAGAATTTGTTTTTATGAACTTTTCATGATATTTAAAATTCAAAATATATGCCAGCATTTGCATATACACAATCTCTTTATTTTCATTAATTTTGGAAATTTTTAACATAACCAAAAAAAAAGAAGTTTTGCGTATATAATTTTCGTTTACAAAAAAAAAAAATCCAACAAGAAATTATCACCACAAAGAATTTGTTTCCCCCCTTTCCTAATGACAAAAATAAAATAAAAAAAAACATGAAAAACTTTAATAATTTTACATTAATTTTCCATAAGTCATTTTTCATCATCATAAATGACTTTATTACATAAAACTCAAAAAAATAAAAATAAATATATAAATTTTTGTTGTAACATTTCAAAAACATGATTTTTCCCCCTTTCTATCAGTAATAAATATGAAATATTACCATAAAATTTCAAGTGACAAAATTTTAAATTAGATATCCTCTTGTCACTCTCACCAGCTCCAACAATTTTTTTTTTCTTGGTAAAATTAGAAAATATTAATTTTAAAATTCAAATCAAACCATGAAAACACATACACAAGAAAAAAAAAAGGAACAAGTTTTTCGGATTCACAAGCTTTCGTATATAGCAAGCTAGTAACCTCTATAACAAGAAAAAAAATGATGATAATCAAAAGCTCATTAAAAAAATATTACCCCGAAAAAAAAAATTACAGTATCAACACCTCTTCATAGTTCCTTTTCCTCAGCCAAAAAATAAATAAATGAGGAAATTTTATTACATGACACAAAACACCATGTTTTTTTTGTTGTTGTTAAGGACTCCAATAAAAACATTACAATATTTTTCAACTCATAATTTCCACAACCCAAAAATTATTTTTAGCTAAAAAAAAAAAGAAGAAAAGAAATGGATTTTATTTTTATTTTTTTGTTACAAGTTTGTAAAAGAAAATGTTGTAACTTTTTAGTTGTTTAACAGCAAAAAAAAAAAAACGCTGGCAAAAAAATGAGAAGAAAAAAACAACAACATAGAAATTTATTGCTAAAGTTTGAAGATGACAGAAACATATAACTTTTAGGCATCATACTATTAATAAAGGACACAAATAAAAAAACAAAACAAGAAAAACAGTTTTTAAGGAAATTAGGTGAAAGGTAATTAGGTCGATATGAATTTGATCGATAAATATGATCACTTCCATTCCTCATTACATATAAGGAATGGAAGTGATAAAAGATTTTCCATATCATACAGCAAGCTGATTACTAGAGAGGACGGGAGGGACAATGCAATTTATGCGATTTATTATTTTTCGTCTACATTGATTGAACAGCCAGTGTTTGTGAGTCCAGATAAAACAACAATCATGTTGTAATAACTCAATGTATACAGGAGTAATTTATTTAGTCCATTAATACATTTTTTCAAGCTGCTACAAAAAGCCACTACAAGTTTATATTACACCCCCTAAAAATAAATACTATATACCTTTCGACCAAAAATGATGAATCGATAAAATCATCAGCGATTAAATTCATTTCAATCAAAACCAAAAATTTCTACCCATAAAATCATTTTGTATTTATAACACTCTCACTTTACACTATCACTAAAAGTTCCATAATTTTCGTCCTCTATCTAAAGGATAGATGGAAGGACAGGATGGAATGTTGTTAACCATATAGCAAAAGTTAAACTTTGATAATTTCTCATTTTTCTAATTCAAAGGTCAACTTTTTAGATGACTAATGTGTAATACTTTTTATCGCAAATTGCGCAAAGTCAAAATTATGAAAAGGAAACAAAATTAAATTTATATGCTACCATACTTAGTCGTTTTTTTACCAGAATTAATCCGGCAAACAAAATTATCATGCATAATTTTCGGAGGAGGTTTCCTCCATCTGCAATTAAAGACCTCATAAACATTTAAAATAAAATTATGTCCCCACTATATATAGTAGTCTCAAAGGACAACTTTAATTATGATGAACAAAAATTTAGTTATAACCAAAGAAATATAAAATTGTGATAACCAAAAAGGACATAATAAATTATATAGCAGAAAAAAAAAATTCACCCATAACTTTAGATTTATATCCGTGCTAATATAAACAAAAATTATCAGTCTACAAATCCTTAAACAGTTTTATTCTCATTAAGGATATCAAAATATGAATTAGGTATATATTTCCGTTTTACTTTTTTTCATCTGACACAATGTCTATGTACATATATTATTATTTTGGTGTGGAAATGTTGAAAAATTTGTTTTTTTTTTTTAAATAGAATTTTCGTTGAATATATTTTTTTTATTATAAGGACATTTTTTTGTGCAAGGATTTTTTTTCTAAAGCTTAATAGATAAAAATCAGGTGAAATATGGTATACATAGTTGAAATTATTTTCCATCTAGTTGGCAATTAAAAAATGAATCTAAAAGATGTGAAAGTGTCAAGCATTCTTTATATTATACTTTTATAAAAAAAAAAAGGATTCGTTTTGGTTTTCATTATGTTGACATGACACTGACATATGTGAATAGAACTTTAGGTTATTATTTGTATTTGGGAAATCTTCTTTTTACTGTGATTTAAAGTATACTTAAACAGATGGAAAATATATATGAAAAGGATATAAGAACTGGAATAGACATTCTTTTCGGATCAAGTAAGTATGAAAAAAAAGGATTTGAAAATAAAAATGTAATGTAGAATATATTATTTGTACTGTAGGAAATATTTTCTGTTATTATTGTGCTATGAAGTAGCTGGTTTTTATTTGTATAATAACTTCCTCTTTTTCATTCTTTTAGGATTGTTTTATTTAATGTTCTAATTTTCGAAGTAATTCCTTTTTTTTTTTGTAAGTGGAGTTACTTAAGATGATTAAATTGGCAAAAAAGAAGATTTTTATGTTGAAATAAAAAATTGTCGGTATGTTGTTGGATTGAAAATTCAGAATGACACTTAGTAACTTAAAGTTAGACTGAAATATTGTAAGTTATTCATGATTAAACACTTTGAAAAGTTTTGTTAAGTATTTAAAAGCAGACAGTATGATGGTTACATAATTTATTCAGTATAGATGGTGGTATATTAGTGGTTTAATCGTAATTTGGTATTTCACATAAAACTTTCGAAACCACAATCTAATCTGATTAGAGTTTGGATTCGAAAGTTCGTGTAACACTATATGGGACACTGTTGCGACATTTCGACATACTTTGAGTTGTATTTTGAATTCAAATATTTCAAGTTCAGTCTGTAGTGGAATCACATAAAACTGTAAGATGTGACAGTTGATAGTCACAAATCACTTTATTTTGATTCCACCTACAGATTTCAAATCTTTACAAATGTCGATTTTACGGATCTATTAATTATATTTATATGTAAATAATTATATTAAATGCGGTAGTTATTCGCCAGTTTTTAATAAACATTTCCATTGTGTTTCTTCAGAAAAAATATTTGACAATTATTTTCTTTCTCATTAAATAAGAATATCGCAAATTTTCCATAAAAATAAATAACTTAATTGTACTTAAAAAATGATATTGTATAATTCTTTAACAAAATAAAATTACATTTAATAAGAAAACTTTATCGGAACTTATTAAAATGAGCTTTTGCTAAATTACTAAAGGATCAAAAATAAATCTTTGATATGGAAAGATCATAAAAGTTTTATCCTTATTTTATTTTATTTTTTATGTAAGGATTTATTTACTGAACTGTTAATATTTAATTGGTTTCCGATTTTTTTTTTATTTTTGGAATTTATGCTTAAGTACATTTAATATTTGATTTGAATAACTAGAAATATTTTTATGAAATGGTTGTATAATTGGTATTTAAAAAGTTTCATAAAAAATTAACTTATTAATGTTGGTATATAATTGATTTGTTTTGATTAGTTAAGATCTAACTCGAATTAATTTCAACATTTTTTATTTATTTATATTTAAAATGTTCAGAATATAGAATAGTTTGTACTCTAACTTAAAGTATATCTCTAGATGTCGTTCAGTTTTTCTATATTATCAAAATTATCTAATTATCAAATCTCTTTATTAACATTTGACTTTTTATTTTAATAATCTCAAAAATATTTAATTAAATTTCTCCAAAAAAAATTATATTAAAAATTAAATATGTACAAATATTACAATTCTATAATTTCAATTCATTTTATTTTTGATTATGTCTTAATTTAAAAAAAAAATCTTACCAACAAAAATTCTAATCTGAAACCACCACAATTTGTCAACACTAAGTATATTTCCTTTTCAAATTAAAAACAGAATAAAATAATAATATAAATACTTTTCCTTTAAATTATTATGATTATTTACATTCTGTCTCATTTGGGGACATCATCAATGAGACAGAAATATATAAAAAAAACCCAAAAAAAAAAAACAAATTTTAATAAACACACAAAACAAAAGAAAATATAAATAAATAAATAAATAATAATTTACTAAGCAATAATAAACAATGATGATGATGATGATGATGTGGCAGAATTAAATACAAGGATATGAAATTATTTTCATTTTCTTTTTCTTGCCTCAGATTCATTTATTCACCCTCTCAAAAATCTTAAAATCGCTAGAGACAGACACGAAAACATTTATGCTACACAGATGAAATAAAGCCAAAAAGGAGAAAAATTCGGAAAAACTTTTCTATTTTTTAATAGAAATATATCCTTAAGTTTGTAATGTTTTAGCAGCATTTTTTATTATCCTTGTTAAGAGATATAAGGATCTACTAATTTCAATATTGATGAGAATGTGTGTATATATGTGAATAGTTTTTTGGGAGAATTTTTTGCAAATTAGCGGAAAATTTTTTGTTTAGAAAAAACTACTAATATGTATTTGTTTTTCCTTTATGAATCATATAAGAAAGTAAAGAATTTTCTTGATTTGAAAAATTTTCTTAGGAAGTAACATAGTGAAACATTTTAAATGGGTGAGTAAGACTTGTAGATGATTTCCACTTAGACATTTTTTATAAATGCACTGTAACTTTCCAATATGGAGTCAGGGTTACACATAGCGAGCATTTCTTTTAAATTAATTTCCTGTCCGAAAGTTATTATTTTGAAAAAAGGAAATTAATATTGTGTTACAATTTCAAATTTTTGTGACCAGCAAAAAATTTTAAATAAAAAATAAATAACAATCTTAAGGATATAAAAATCAAAAGTTTTCTGACTCAAAATCAAATTAAATTTTAGATTATTTTTGACTTATAAATTATTATTTTTAATATTTATAAGTAATATTGCAATTTCAAGTAATTTTTCAGATTTAATTAAACGATTTGTTTTAATCAAAACTATTTCTGAAATAAATTTGATTTTAATTATTTGATATATATATATAAAAATAATTTGAAATAATATTTACATTATTTTCAATTATTAATTAATTTATGAGCTTCTCTTTTTTCTTTTAAAATAAAAATCATATTTAATTTAATTTTTCATTATTCTAAAAAGAAACTTTCTGTGAAACATTTAAATTCCCTTTAGCGATAAATATATAAAAAAAATATACTAAATTTAAATTATATCATATAATAATTTTCACAAAGTAAAGTTATATAAAAAATATATTTGAAATATAAAATTTTATTTTCTTGGAAATTTTAAATTTAAATTTAATTATTTTCTTTTTGTATAATTGCACTTAAAAGAAAAATTTTTCTAAAGAAAATTGCAGCTGGCTATTATTCATCATGACCTTTTATGATATTTCAAATTTCTTCTGTCGATTTTCTTTTTATTTTATTTCTGATTTTATGATTAAAATATTCATTTTATTTTGCAATTTTATATACTATATAACTTAGAAAGTTCGTTATGGATAAGAAATGTTACTTGCATATATATTTATAAAAGATTTTTATATGGTATCCATTCGGAGAGAGTCCAGACGTCGCCATTATTTTACTTTAATTTGTACAGAATTTTTTTTTTTTAATTTGCTAGTAAAAAGTAAAGATTGCTTGTGCAAGAGAAAATGAAGCAAAAAGATATTTTATTTTATTTTAAAGTGATTTTATAATCTTATCATTTTAGTTCTGGGAGGAAAATTTGGAAATAGGAGTTTGGTAGGAGTTTGTTGAATGTCAATATAATTTAGCTTAAATAATAACAACCATGACAGGACATTAATTTATGGTACTACCATTAGAAACTCATTTTTGTAAAGCACATCAAAGATAAGTATCTTATATTTTTCAAGAAAATTAGCTAAATATTTCTAAATTTTGTCAACAAGGTTCGAGGTACCGGCTTCGGCTGTGAATAAGGTATAGGAGGTACCAGCTTTAACTGATGAATAATTTGATTTATAATTCATTGCCTTCATTTTCAAAAGTTATACTTCATAAAGAAATGATCATGTTAACACATTGATATTTTAGTATAAGCAAATGCAATAAAATCTAATTGTACTTACTTTGAAAATATTAATACAATCATAGCAAACAATGAATAGCTCATTTCCCATAAAAAGAAACCATGAACAGAAAAATGAATAATACATTATTGTATTTCAATTATAGTATTTTATAACAAAGCATTCTGCTACTATATTCACTAACAATTTCAGTAAAATGTTTCCTTTCAAATAGTTTATATCAATTTCAATACTATATTTTTTTTCTATATTAATTTATACAATTTTGAAAATATAATATTATCCTATCCTTTATTTCATTATTACAAAGTCGTCCTTTGAATTTTTATATATAATAAATATCCTTCCAGTCTCTCTCTACATATATCCATAAATAATTCTAAAATATTAAATGAATCTCATCTGCGTTTGCATAATTTACGATCGTATTCATTAAAAAAAAAATGTAAAATAAAATTTTTGATATAAAATAGGAAATATAGAATGTATGCATAAAAATAGTCATGGTCCATTTTCCATTTTACTTTAAACAAATTTTCAACATATTCGCCTCTATATAAATTTTCCAAAGAGATCAACGCTGTCCCCAGTTCAAATTTTCAAATATTGTGTATATTTAAGGGTGGAAAATAATAATTATTATGTATTATCATTCACACTCGCACATCTTGCTTTAAGGGAAAAATATATAATTTCCGTATTTAACCATATACGAGTATATAGAAGATTACAAATAATTTTTTATGGAAAATAATTTCAATCCTATATTTGGAGGTATTTTTCATGCGTTTTTAGTTATTGGAGTATACTTCATAATATTTATTGAAAAGTTTATTAATGTAAAGATTTGCTATTGACATAACTAAAATATTCTAGAGAATAATTGTGAATGATATCGGAATCAGAATTCGATAAATAGAATTCACAGTGTCGTACATTGGAAATTGTTTCTCTTGTTACCATATTGTCAAAATTGAAAATTTACATATTTTGAATGGAAATTATCTGAAATAGATTTTGTTAAAGTAATTTACGATATTCGAAATATGACATATTTTTGCCATAATTACAAATGTATAATATATTTGATAAACAATAAGATAGTATACGAAAATTATATTACCTACCAGGACTGAAGATGGCGCTCAATCAATACTCAAGGATACATAATTAATATATGTATTCAAAATTCAAACCATAATCAAAAATACATTAAAATCTTAGCACAAACTAAAAACTTAATAGCAAAATTTAATTTCATAACAAATCTAACGGAATCATCATACTAACTCCCCATGATTTCTATATTATAATGCCTCTACTAAATACATAACAACAAAAAAATTCTGATGATTCTGCAAAGCATATTATATCCTGACCATATTAATTCATTCTCAATAAATATAATAATAATAATCGAAATGGACAAACGTTCTATATATTTTCCTTTTTGTAAAACTGTAAAGTTGGGTTTTTCCTTTGAAAGGAAAATGGAATATATAATCATTTTTTTGATAAAATAACACCATCATTCGCAAAAGAGATAACTATGCAACTTACTCATCTAAATTGAGCAAAAAACTATTTCATAAACATTTTAATCCATAAATATTTAACATTTTATTATAATATTTTCAATTTAATAATATCATATACACACCATGAAAGGAAATCAAATCCTCAAAGGATATATATTTGATTATTACAACATATATAAAGTTTAGCTATAGATTCGGGAAAAATTTACACTTTAAATAACTTTGTATCATCCAACTGCAAAAAAACACAAGGATTTATTATAGTTGAAAAAAAAATCATTGATATATAAACTTTAATGGTTTTATAAATAGGGAATTTTTAGATGGTAGTTAACTATTGATATTAACTATATAATTTACAATGTTTCTTTACATTTATACCAGTATATTAAATTGAATTTTCTGTAAATAAATAATGATAATAATTTTTTAGTTACTAAGTATTTTTGACACAGTAAAATTCATATAATATTTTAAAGAATTTATTTCATATAATTAAATTTATAGTTACTAGCGTGAAATAAGAAATATCCATAAATGGATTGTATTAATTTAATATAATTAATTTAATTATAAAAAATCGGGTAACCATAAGCTTTGAAAACTTTATAATAATTTTGGTTATAATTAATTATTATAAATAAAAATTATAACTAAATTAACACCAATCACAGTCTGAAGTGTTATGGTTCCATTGTCCAATAAGAAATGTACTAACTTCAGTTGTTTAATGTATATGAAAATGTAAAAGATGTAAAATTTATTTAAAATAATTGCAATCAAATGAGCTATTTTTTAATTAATTGATAGAAAGTTTGACTATAATAGGAATTTTTTTTATTATTACATATAAATGTAAAATCCTGTGATTTTAATTAGAATTAGGTACCCAAATGAATTGATGTATATTTTTAAGTTTCTTCGTCTACTAGTGCTTCTATATAAAAAAAAAGATGTAAGAACAATTGATAAACTATACGACATAAATTTTCCGAAAATGTATTCATGCAACCTGTTCAAAGATTTCTATAAAAGATTTCCGTATTAAATCTTCGAAAATACAAAAAAATTGGTATACGCATTCACTCTTTAAAATTTTGATCTTTCAATCACATTTGTTACCAAATAATTTTCACTTTATGATTTCCAAAAAATAGAAATCATTAAAAAATACATTCTCAAACTCTTTCAAATCATATTCTATTAACACTAAAACATTTCACAGTTTCACCCTGTTTTATGAATTATTCACTTTCCACATTCATATAACAACAATTTTGATACCCTCAAATATGATATTTTCCAACCCTTCAATTCAAAATTGATAATTTAAGTAGTACATATATAGTTTATATTTTTCTAATTTGGGGGCAGAGATGTTTATATAAACGATGTGGTTATGTATCAACATATTTTACTTACAATATAATTTGTATCGCGATGTCACTCCTTAGGCACTAGGCACAAACCACTTTGACCACATTTTTATATCCCTTCAGAAAAATTTTACACAACAACAAAAAATGGGAGAAATTTTGGTTTTTTTTTTTGATTTGATAGATCGCCTTAAACCCTAATCAATAAAAAGAAAAACTTTTTTTAACACAAATACACTCTGTTTCTTAAGGGCAAAACATTAAAACTACAATAACAAAAAAGTGTCCAAGTTTAGAAAAAAACCAATCCCTTTTAGGCCATAACAAACATTTAAACAAGAAAAACCATAAACAAAAAAAGGGTTCATAAAAAATATTATGTAATGTAAAAAAAATTAAATAAAATTATGAAAATAATTTTTATCAATAAATGAAAACAAATTTTGTATTTATATTATTGAATTCATTATTGGAAAGGAGGTAAAAATAAGGAAGGAGTTTATAAGGATAAAAAAATATATTTAAATAATGAAAAAGAGTTTTCCCAAAAAATTAGAAATTTTTCCTAACAATTTTTAAATATTATTATTTTTAATAAATATGCCACAAGGTGTGCAACATATGTTGCCATATACAAAGAAATAGAAACAATTTTGATCCTGAAATTGTTTTTACCCCACAACAACAACAAATCCCAAAAGAGTTGATAGGTAACAAACACAATTTGTTTTTTCTTTGTGAAAAAAAAATTAATATGAATAAATTTTCCGAAATTGTGGTTTTTAGAATGAAAACAAAAAAAAAATTTGTGTGCAAAAATAGCCTCTGGCAATTGTTTAAGTAAATCTTTATCCTAAAAATGTTGTTAGTATGCTTGTTTATGGAAGAAATATCCTTTTTTAAAGTGTAAGTAATAAAATTTAATTATGATTTTTTTTTTGACTATAGCTGTATATGCTCTACAAATAATTGATTTAAGGATAAATTTTTCCAATTTTTTTTTTGTTGGTTCCTTATGGGGTTATCTAGTTTTAAATTGAATGGATTTTCTTTGTGATTGATTAAGGGTTTTTTTTCTCTTTTAAGTTAATTAACAGATTTTCATTTCTTAAAAAGAAAGGATTAAATAAACCAATATTGAGCTAATAAATTAAATGGAAAGAAAATTTTTGTGGTTAAGGTCAATTTTGACAATTTGGGGGTTTTTTTTTCTTAATTTTGTTGAAGGGTTTCTTTAGATTGATTATCTTTTGTAAGACTTTTTAAGGATTTTATTCTTATTTTTGAAAATATGAAGTTCAGCATAAGAAAATAATATGTTAATTTAGGAAATCAGTTTAAAAGTTGGTAAAAAATTTAATTAATAGTTAATAATTTATAAACTCACCAATTTAATTAATTATATAAAATAATAAAAATTATTATAAATACTTTATCTTCACTTATAAAAATGGTAACAAAAAAAATGACACTATTTTAAATAATTAGAACAATAAAATTAAAAAATACCACGTGCACGTCTTACGTATTCAACATTCGCACTGCGACTGACAATTTAACTTAAATTTATTATCATCCATCATTGTAAAAGTGGGTGGAGTTAAGTTTATTACATTCAATATGAATAAGAGCGGCCATCATTAATTTGTTGTTGTTTTATTAAAATATATTCCTAGAAAATTAAAATACAATTTGGAAGCCATTTTAAAAATGGAGGTGTTCTTTTGTATATGTATTTTTTTTTTTTGTAATTTCAATTCCAGCGGCCATTTTAAATCATACAGGACCATAGTTTATGTGGTTTCTAAACGATGAAGCACAATTGTTAATATTATAGTTTGAAAATTGGATTTTAATTCTTAAATTGTGTATCAAGTTCGATGAAAAGCTATTTTTTAAATCTTATATTTTGAAAGTTGAATAAAAATTGTCCAAATTTGTGATAAAATAGAATTTGTAAAGTAGTCGAAAACTATAATTAATACAATTATTACATTAAACTCAAATTTATATTAAATACAAAAAGAATACAAAAAAAAATCTCTTGACATAAAGTTTTGGAAAAAGTTATTTAGGAATGTGGGTAAACTATATAGACATTTCCTTAATATTTTCATTAGTTATTTTTGTTTTTATATCCATTAAATTTTACAAGAAATCATGACAAAAATGTTTAGAATGAATCAATAATATTTTCATGAATATCCTTTCAAAAATTTTCATAATTATTATTACATGATTTTTTTAACAAAATTTACATTTTAATTACAATGACTTTTAACATTAATTTTACAATATTCCCAAAAACATTCTAATTTTTATAAAACAAATAATAACAATTAATTCTAATTAAATCAAATAAAATTATATACAATTATAAAAATAATTATTACATAATTTTACGCCTGGTAATTACAAAACATTGAAATTAATACAAAAAAAAAAATTTATTCCGGAACAAATAAAATAATTACTTATAAATTTTTATTAATCATTCTTAGGGAAATAAAAATAATCATTAAAATTT
This sequence comes from Empis stercorea, assembly GCA_949752835.1. Classification (NCBI taxonomy): domain Eukaryota; kingdom Metazoa; phylum Arthropoda; class Insecta; order Diptera; family Empididae; genus Empis; species Empis stercorea. The sequence goes on along the minus strand of OX457088.1, from coordinate 16,038,389 downwards.
CTCTCATAAAATATTCTGCTATATCACCATAAATCACTAATTACTCAAAATTAACTATTTATTATAATCATTATACAAAAATAATTTTCCCAAATCATCATTTTCTCAAAAATTCTTTATCCTCAATTTACAAGCCTATTTAAACTGTAAAAGAAAAAATTTCCTTCATTTACAACAGCAAAAGATCCTTAAATTACGCATAGATTCTATATAATAATATTCTGTAATAGATTTAAACTCTACACTATATACATAGTGAAAACTTTTGCAAAACTAATTATAATCGAGAATAATTAATCAAATTTATATGATGAGCAATGAAAAAAATTTCTATTATAATGGCTGATAATAATGATGCTCATATTTATATGCCAACAACAAAAAATGTAAAATTTTCCACCATTTACCCAAAATGAGTGGTTTTTTTTTAGTTTACTTTTCGGTATGGGAAGATGGAGGTAATAAGAAAAGTGTGTGTTTTTTAAATGCTTTCTATGGATGAGTGGTTCTTATCAATACTCATCCTAAAAATAATATTAACCCACGAAAAATTATTCTTTATTTTTTGAATATTTTTCTATTTTTGGGTAAATTTAAGGACCGTACCAAGGACATCACCATTAAAATAGAAATAGATAATTATTTATGCAGCATTTCAAGGATGTAAATTAGAAGAGGATATGAGTAGAATTTGTATTTTACTATGTATTTTACTATTTATAAAACTGCAATTTGTAATTTGCAAACAGGGCGGTAATAAAACCTTTAATAATTGAAGAATTAATCTAATTTAAAAGGAAGATTTCATCTAAATTTCATTATTTTCTTTGCAGTCTATATGATATAAAAAAAAGTAAAGTAAAAACAAGTTTTTAAATAAATTTACTTTACCTATACTTAAAATATAATACGCGAGTATAAGGGAATTTCCTTCTAAAACACGATTTCTTATTCTATTGCAGTAAAGATTTCAGAAAAAAAGATTTCAATATTTCTCTTCGTTTTTTTGCGTAATTCAACAAGCTAACCCAACTTTAACTCACTACCCTCAATCAATTATGTACTTCAGACCATACAACGACTGAAAATAAACCCTTCAAATCAACTTTCTGAACCAAAAAAAGGCCAACAAACCAAAACGAAAAAGTTCATTCAATAATAGACAAAATACAATATAAAAAAAATCGCCATCAATTTTTTCACAATTAAATTTCACTTACAAAAAAAAACGTTGGTTTTTTCCCAATTTGTATTTTATTTCTATATTTTTTTTTTGTATCCTGCATCCTGACAATTATTACACTTGATTTGATTGAAAGAATAATGATTAGAACAAAAGAAAACACTCTAATAGCTCAGTAACGTCCTGACTCCAATAAAATATAAAAATTTGCAACAAAAAAAAAACCATATTTCAAAAAGGGATAATAAAAAGGATGATAAACTGTGCTAATTGGGTACAAATTTGTCAAAGCCCAAAACACAAAACAGAAATGAACTTAAACAAAAAATACTATTCATTTTTTTTAGAGTAAATAGAGATTTGGCACGTGCAGAATTTGATCGCTATTATTTAAAAAAAAACGAGAGGCACAAATAGTCGGTTTAACTAAATTAAAAGAACAAATAAGGCATACAATTCTTCTATGATTGACATAAGCGCAGCTACACAAATACTTCAGGGGGTTTTTTGCTGTATGAACAAAATATTATTTTTTCGGGAAAAAATATTTCCATCATGCGATTGAGTTTTTTCAGCCAATAAGTATTTCAACTATTATTTTTATAGGAACATTTATGAGTAGCTTTGTGATATTTATACAGATTTAAAAATGTGGACTATGTGAATTGTCAAATGAAAATGTTGACAATAGAAAATGCCAAATAAAGCGGTCGACAAGTTTAATAAAAATTTCCACAAGTCAAAGTCTAACAAAATTACTATAATAATAGTATTACTGAAGTCATATTTATCTAAAATCACTTTTACTATAATATCATCAAAATTTTATTTACGATAAAACTATTACCGATACGTCTAATTTGTAAAATATAAACGTTTCCTTGTACAAAAATTTAAATTAATTTTTTTCCAGATAAAATTTATTTTCCCCATTTTTATTATTATTTGACAGAAATAAAAGAAAAACCATAAAACATTGTTTAACAAGAAATAACTAAATTGTGGCATTTTATATACATACAATATTATCTTCTTCCCTTTTTTACAATCAACCCTTTTCTGTGTCTAGTGCAATCATCCCTTTTTTTCTATATGTATGTGATACATGGTGCATATATGACTATATAATGGCGAAAAAAACCCATTGAATTAAATAACAATGAATAAAAAAAGGAATCATATAATGTACATATATCGTCTCTGATGCAAATACATATATATTTTTTTTGAATAGTAGGATTTCATTGAAATTATAAAGTGTTTTACATATATAAGCAATTAATATTATTTAAAAGGATAAAGGTTTAATAATACAGAAAAAGTCACATAGTCACAGTTACATAAAATAAAATCATCATAGTATTATTTTTTTTTTTTGTATGATAGATCCTTTTGTGGGAATAGTGGTGGCGTATATATATACTCTTAATGATTATGAATGGTAATTAAGATGAGTATGTGTATTTCAAGTAGCATTTATAATGTATAATTTTATATTGAATTTTTGGAGAACAGAGGACACAGATTTTTTTACAAAAAAAAAAATGTTTGTATTGTTTATAGTGAACTTGAATTTTGTATTCACAGACATAATAATGGAACTCACTTCTTTGCCATATGCACTTGGAATTTTCACAAAAGCTATAAAGTATGTTTCTTTTATATAATCAAAGTTTTGTTATAATGGTTTTTGAGAGTATAAAATCGTTCAAGTTTTCCGGTTTTCCTGGTGATTTGAATATAAATTAGCATGAACATAAATTACTATTGTATCAAGGTTTGAAACTAATATTAGAAATATTTTTTATTTGATTCAGATATTCTGATATTTTGACTATACATAATGAACTTTGAAACGCCCACCTTTGCAGTGCAATCGTAAAACTATAAGACTCCTTCATTCTTTTCAAATATCAAAATTAGTTTTCTTTCAGCTATTTTGCCCATATCTGCTAATTTTGCTATTAGTTGAATATGCATTAAATATAGTTAGTTTGTTTTAAGATCTTATAAAGCTTCTTATGTACCCCAAAAAAAACCAATAAAATTAGCCATGAATTATAGAATAATAATGCCACGATCATTGACCCTGAACTTAATCAAATATACCTAGTAAAGTTTATAGTGTGCCATATTAATTAATCATTTATAATAATACTTTAATAATAATCTTTAATAATAGACCCAAAAACTAATAAGAAGCAACAAATTTTCCAAGATTATCAAGGTCAAAAAATTATTTCCATCCTTATTTACAATTTACAAACCATTATTAATATAATAATGTACAATTATTTCATCGTTATTTATAATTATAATATAATAAAAATATTAGAAATTATTTTCAAATTACATCTCAGAAAAAATATGAAATATTTTTAATAAATTATTACCATAATTTTCTTTTCAAAAAGCCAAAAAAAAGAAGAAAAAAAATTATATTTTAATACCAAAAATGGTTATTCTCAGTTGATTAACACAAAATTATAATATAAGTATGTATTATAATATAAAACATAATATTTTCATTTCTTTTCTGGTATTATAAAATATATATACGGTATATGTATGTATTATGTAATATAAAATGCGTACAAATTCCTTTATTGTCCTTTTTTATGTTTTACCATAATATTCATGAGATTTCTTTCTTTCTTTCTTTTTTTTTCATTTTATGCTCGTGTTTATATAAATGGATCCACTTTTCAAAATTACTTGATATTCCCGTAGTAAGAGAAGAAATTATTAATGTTTGCAACAGACTGGGGTTTCTAATACAACACATTTTAAAAGGACTATTTAAGGTTGGAAGGAGTATATATATTGAAACGAAACAGCAAAAATCTTAAAAGAAAAATATTTCTTTAAATTTATTAGATAATACTTTAATGAAATGGAAAATTAAGGTAAAAATAAAAGGAATTTAATGATAAAATATATATATATATACTTTCTATGTAAATTTTAGATAAATTTAATATATAAATTAATGATAATACTTATCCAAGGATAAGTTTAAACAGATGACTAAATAGTAAAGTTTACTTTAAAATTAGGTTAATATTTTTAGTAATCACATATTAAAAAATAATCATTTGCAATATTAAGATAATAATATTGGTATAAACTGTTTTAATTGAATTATGATCAAAATAATGGAAAATAATGTACAAAAATTGTAATGTATTATTTAGGTAATTTGTTTTATTAAAATTATTATATTGGTGTATTTTTCTGCAAAATGTTTAAATACAAAATCCTTAAAAGACAAAGGTATTATAATTGTGAACATTTCTAAAATTCTCCTCTCTACACAATATTGTCACAAACCAAACAAAAGCATTTAAATATTATTTAGTAGACTAATTATGGAAACCATAAACAGAATAAAGAACTTTAATTGACCCAAGATAATTGATTTTAAGAGGACTTTGCCCAAAAAGTAAGATAAGGTTTTTCGCTGGAGCAGATAACTTGAGCTGTAATTATCGGATTTTGATCTGGTTTTTTGCAAATGGTTGGTAATAGACCTACCTTTTACACTATGCATATTTTTTTTAAGTTTTTGACCTATGTTGTCTGGAATAACAGCCATTTTCATTTTTACATAAATGTATACAAAATTAAATATATTTCAAATATTTAATTATATAAGAAAATTATCATAAAAACTGTGATTAACTTTCAACCATTTTATAATTTTTTTTCGAAATTTTATTCTAATGTAAAATTCCATTAAGAAATGTTTCAATATTTACTTAAAATAAGTTAATTTAAGTAAATATTTTTTCCCTGTATATAATCAAAATTATATTTTTATTTTTTTTCAAAATTTATTCCAGGAAAATTATTTAAAAAGAAAACAAAATTATGTTTCTAAACAAAGTTTTCCGCATAAAATAGAATAATTTTCAATTTTTATATTTTCTGAAACTTAAAAGAACATTTTCAGCGACTTAAAAAGTTTTAAAAATAAAAACAAGAAAAAACATAAACGTTAATTTTGTTTTTCCGTAGAAAGAATTTTCTTCTAAACTTTTCTTAAACATTATTATCAAAAAAAAAAAAAAAAATTTAACAATTTAATTTTCTATTTTGTGGTATTTCAATTTTTCTTACACAATTGTTAAGCAGATTTTCTTTATTTTTTTTTTTTTTTTAAATATCACAATGATTAGGTGAAAAATCCTCTTTTTAGATTGATGGCATAATTTAAACTTTTCTAAAAGTATTATCTGTATAAATATATCTTCTACCCCTCCCCCTAAAAAACAAAACCGAAAATTTTCAAAGGAACAAGTATTTTCACCATTAATATTAAAACAATTTTTTAAAGAAAATTATTTAAGTAAAATTCCCTCCTTACCCATACATGTACCACAAAAAAATAAATTCCACCTACGAGAAATATTGAAAATTTTGAATATAATCAAAAATATATAATTTTCTACAAAAAAAAAAAAACTTTTGCATATTTTTAGGTGATTCGTAAAAATTTATTATCCAAAAATATGCAAGAAATTATATTTTGGTTAATGGAAAAACTTTTTATATTTTATTGAAATTATCACATTAGCGGATTTATCTGCAATATGTTAAAAATAAGAATAATAAAGTCCTTAGAGAGAATTTTAATCGAAAATTAAAAAAAAAAAATAATAATTTTTTTTTTAAATAATTTTTTAAAGGGAAAATTATATTCACTTTTCCACAAGGATCAAAGTGAAAATTATCTTAATCTAATATTTAGCTAAAAAGAAAAGAAAAAGAATTTATGGTTTTGTAATCGATTTGTCTGATCTTTTATGGTGGTGGGGTAAAAACTTTTCCAAGAATATAAAAAAAAAAATGAAAATTTTTGGCACGCGTTCCTTTTTAATAAAATCAGGAAATTAAAAACTTTATCTTAACACCATATATAAAGGATGTTCATGTCCCTTTTTTTCCTTTTGTTAGAATATTAAAGAGAAGGATTTTCTTTTAATATTGGAAACAAAATATATTTTTTTTTTTAATTTTGCTACAAATTTTTTGAAATAAACAAATGTGGAGAATGAAACAGAAAGGAATTTCATCATGTTTATAAATAATAACAACAAAAAGTTATGGATAAAAACTCAATCCTGGAAAGGATGACAATGACAGCATATGACGTCTATACACAAGAAAAAAATGAAAGTCTATCAAAAAGTTTTGATAGATGAAAAGTAGATATCGAAGTGAGTTTATTTATATTCTTGATGGAACGAGAGTAGCCGCATGAAAATGGATAAAAAATAATTTTTATTTTTTTTAGAAATATTTCAGTAAATATATTTGTAGATTTGAATCAGTTGATGGTGAATAAGATCAGTTCCCTCAACATTTGAAGAAAATAAAGTTTATAAAAATTTTAATTTTATAAAAATTTTAATTTCAATATCTGAGAATGAAGAATTATTAAAACGTGCCTACAATGAATCGACATTTCTAAAATAAATAATTTTACAATATCTATACGATAAATATCGAAATTTGAGTATAATTTTGCCAAAAACTTTCTACAATGAAACATTCCAAAACAACGATTTTTTGTAATAAAATTCTAGACTTATGAAATGACTCTTTTCAGCAAAACGTGTATCAATTCAATACTCAAATTATGGCTTTACAATAAAACTTAAATGATGGCTTTACAATTTTAATCTTGATGATTTTTATTTTCAATTTTTGTTATTCTAATTTTTAAAATATATTTAAATGAAAAAATACTAAAAAATCTTATGCATTTGCTTCTCCTCTTTCCACTTGTATAATTCAAATTTATGCACCCCTTATTATTTATCATCCACCAGCACCCCACAAACTTTTCACTCATATATAAAATTCTCTAAATTTTTGTTATAAATTAAAATGCTTTTGATTTCTCATTTTTTTAATGTATTTTTTTTTTTTAGTATATTTTCCTTTTTTTTTGTGTAAATATATAAATTCTTTGCCTTTTTTTGTATTAAAAAGTGCAATAATTTTTAGTCCTTGTTTTTTTACAGAACAATGTTTTTTTACAGAATTTTGATATCATCAGAGATGGTCCTTCAAAACATATATATGTATACAATGTCTGTCATGTCTGCTATTTTCAAATGATATTTTGTTTGTTTTGATGATATTTGACATGACGAAGGAGATGCGTTTACACAACATATTTATTACAAAGCAAAATTTCTGAATTGTATAGAAGGAAAAAGACAAGGATTCAATTTTTTTTTTGTAATATTAATATGGTATTATGTGAATATGAGATGACGTTGCAAAATAGAAATTATAAAAAGGACGACATAATATATGTGCACTTGAGGAATTTTTCTGATTTAACACTTTTGATTAAATTCAGTAAAATGAGATCCTTTTACACAAAAACATATATTAAAAAGTCTGTAATGATTGAATATGATTTGTATAAATTAAATTTTGAAAAATATGCAATTACATTCAATTGATTTTGAATGAAAAAATTTCTAATAAGAAAGAATGAATATTAGCTTTGAATATATAAAATTATGTACATATATGTATACAAAGATATTATAGTTAAAAATATGTAAAGCAATTATATAAAAATTGATTTAAATATTAAAAGTGAAGTGAAACGAAAAATTCTAGTGAATTAAGTTTTCCATAAACAGTTTATAATAATCCAAATCCAAAAAAATATTAATTAAATAAATTTTCGGGTAGGATCCTTGGAATATGAGCTGCGATTACTAATTAGAGGTACACGTTAATTAAATTTTTAATTAAAAATGCTCAAAGAAGTAATTATATGGTTGATACAGATATGATGTTATTTACTTAAAAATGTATCGCTCATTTTCATGTCCTTCAAGTATTATACTGTTTATCTATCTTCGATCAGTTTACTACATAATTTTCTATTTTTCCTTGTTCTTTGTTTTGGTTAACCATAATTTTTAATACAAATTAGGAAAATGAGAAAATTATGAAACAAAAAAATCTTATAGACCTACATTTTTTATAAGAGAAGTGAGATGAACCATTACAAGGAAACCAAAAAAACATTCACGATGAATTCTGTTTTTTTTTTTTTAAATTCTTTCAACGTTTAGATAATATTTCAGAAATATTATTTTTGGTATTTTTCTAAAAAATTGATTCCTATAAATCGAATGGAAATCCTTGAATCACGAGTGGGATAATTTTCGTTCATATTGAGTGATTTTTTCATTAAATATATTAGAAAATTTTGGAAATTATTTAAAAAAAGAAGTTGTGGAAAATTTGTGGAAATTTTTTACTGTTTTTAAAAAAATTAAAAAAAAAAAAAACAAGTGTAGCTTACCTCAAAACGTTTAGATTTAGTGAAATATTAATTATATTCGTAATGCAAAATATTAAGTATCGTTCTTACCTGAAAAAAGAAAGAAAATAGATTAATTATAATATTTAAGTAGTAAAATTTATGTATATTCAAATTATTAGGAATGAATTATTCTAAGAAATGTGTGAAAATTAGAAGAAAGTAATTAATTATTTAACATATAGATTTAAAATGTCCTTAAATTCAATTATACAAATTAAATAGACAAGTTAGTTTCTAATGTAGAGATTTGAAGAAAAGTCTATTTGATAAATGTTAAAATTCATAATTTACTAACGTACGAAAAAAAATTATACAATGAATGAAATTCATTGATATTATACAAAAGGATGTCCATTAAAATTACTTGATTTGTTTCATATTTTATATTAAAGAACCTGTATAGTTCCTAGTTTAAGAACAATATGAATTCTGCAACAACAAAAAAAAACATTTAGCTACTATTTCAAATAAATTATCCTCCAACTTTTTATAAAAATCAAATTTAAAGAAAAATATTTCACAAAAACTGATTCCATATAAATTATACCATCATAAATTTCTTCTCTCACTTTGTTTACCATATTATATATTTAATCTAAACAAAATACAAAAAAACATATATTAGACTATATAAAATAAATAAAATCGTGCGTAGAAATAATTTCAGTTTATGAATAACCATAAATCTTATTTTATTGATGTCAACGAGTTATTACCCAGGGTTGTACAAAATTGTTATTATTATATTATTATTTTTTTTACTGAAAACGAAATTCTTATGTTCGTAAACAAATTGTAATAAATAAAAGCAATTTGTTATACTCTAAAAATATACAAAAAATTAAATTTACATATCCAAAACTCACTTGTAGCGTACATACGTCAATTGTTGTACAAGAATAAATCTTTACAATTTTCTATCGTTTAATATTTCCTTTATCTTAGAAATAATTTTATTTTTTTATGCAAAATTACTATCAATATATCAAATCCACACCCCTAGGGCTAAAATAAAATAATATTGCTGGGAAAAATGGCTAGAAAAGAAGATATAAGGGTGCGATATCCCAAGTAGCAAAAGTATAGCATTCAAAGAAATTGTAATATGGCTAGCTACCTAAATGTTAGTATTTTATTTTATCCTAAAATTAGGCTGTTTATTGTTTGTTTCAAATCTAAGATGATTTACTACACCGAATGGATAGTATGTTTACTAATATCGAAATGTTAAACATACTATAGTAAATTAATTTTAACTTAAAATTATTCTAAAAGACTGTAAAATTAACAACAATTTTTATGCTGCTTGGGATAATAGCATCCCTCTTATTCACAACAAAATATTCTACAAATCACATTTAGTAATTGGAATTTTTTTTTTAAAAAAAAAAATATTATATTTAATAGTACTTGCAACAATCTGTGCCACAAAACATTTAAAATTATTACCATTTTAACAACATAATAATGCAAAATATTACATAGCATCCTACACAAAAAAAAAAATTTTGTTATAATGTATAAATAAATCAAATAAATTACGACAAAAATTCGTTTTAGTCAATTGTATATTATTTCCGATAAATACGAAAGAAACATTTCAATTTTCGATTTTCAACAACCAAAAATAAAATGTGTTAATTTATGAATTTCGTATGAAAAAAAGGACGAACGAAAAAGGATTTGTCAATAAATTTAATAAGAAAAAATGTGAATATTTCTCTTTTCCGTATACCGTATATACATATAAAAGGTTAGGTCTCATTATTTTTATTAAAGGATTTTTGTCCTTTTTCCAATTTTTTTTGGACTACATAGTAAAAAAAGCAAAAAAATAGAGAAAATTTATAGAAAGATTTTCGAAAAAGAAGAAAATCATAAATAAATTAAATAAAGTTAAAGAATAAGAAGAAGATGAAGAAAAAAAAAATGTAGAATTATATCCTTTTTGAAGGAAATATTATAAAAGTTTATTTGATAAAATTTAAGCCTAAAATATCCTTAAAATACTATTATATAAATTTTTCAGCTTTCACCAGAAATAAAATAATATATATTGAGAGAAAAATTGTCCTGGGAAATTGGTTCTGGTTTTCTTTGTGTATGTATATAGAAAAAAAAAATCAATGCTAAAATTGAAATCTCATCTAAGAATATTTCCCAAGTGATAAAAATAAAATATGAAAAAAAAAAAATGATATTAAGAGTTTGTTAAAAAGGATTATTTGTATACAACTGGTGACAATTGCATTAGATGTAATTGAGATGCCTAAGGTCGGAAAGATATAAATTCCATGAATCTCTGCTGTTATTATGGAATAACTTTCTCAAATTTAGACAAGATTACCATTATTTTATTCGACGCTTTTAGGTCTCCCTGGCTATCGCCTGAATTCAAAACTCATGAAAAAATATTCTGTGATAAGTTTTTTATGATGTCGTCAAAGAGATGGAATTGAGAGAGGTCTTTGATATTATATCAGATCAATATGTCTTTCACACTCCTACAATTCTGAAGTACAAAAATAATACTTACTGTCTGCCTAATAAAAGTATCATAATTATTTTAGCATATTTTTTCAATACGTATAATATTTATACGCCCTTAAAATCTGATTACTTTTAAACAGTCGAAATGAAATATTAATATTATTTCACAAACACAAAACCTATAAATTTAATAAAATAGATTTTTTTTTTTGGAAATAAAGGATTATCCTTTTTTGGTCAACAAAGATTATTTATTTTATATTTATGAATAGGCGCACCATACAAAATATTTTGATATTTCCACAAGAGAATTTAATTCAATCTAAAAAAATGGAAAATATTTTAGAATTATCTCTCTTTCTATAAATATATGTGGATATAAAGTATAATATAATAAATAATGACCACTGAGATATTTTTGTAGAGATTATTATATAAATTGAACAAATTTAAATCTCGATTATTTATTGATTTTGATTAAATTATTTATATTTAGAAAATGATTTGAAGAAAATTTTTTTCACAGTACAAAATAAGTTTTTTTTTTTTACTTTTCAAGAATTTTTCAATGCGCATAAAATTTTAATTTTCTATTTGAAAATTGGACATTGATGCTAAAACTGGGACTATTATGAAAATGGAAACAATTGAGTAGTCAAAATGTGTAGTAGAGTATACACTATAAGTGAGTACAATCACTAAGCGCAAATAAATATTTTTTACTGGTAAAACTGGGACTCTTAAAACTGGGCATTAGTTACACTATATATTCATTTTTAGACTAAATCTAGTAATTCAATTTATTGTGCTAACATGAATTGCTTGGGAAAATGAATTGACATAGCTCTTATATACCAGCATTTTCAATCTTTACCCTGAATTAAATCAATACACAAATTTTTTTCTCAGTTTATTCATTTTCATTTCAAAACAATTCCAATATTGATCTGTCCTATAAATTAATGAAAGTTTTTTATAACGCCTGTAATCAGAACGGAAATCATCAAAATGACGATCAAAAATTCAATTCCATTTCTTCAAACTTTTAGTCCTAATTCAAAAATGTAATCAAACGTACAACAACATCAAATTTATTCAATATTTTGATTGACATTTTTTTTTTTTACAAAATGAAATTCTTTCGTCCTGTAGAATTGAAAATCATAAATCCTTATTCGTTATACTTAAACATAAAATATTCATATATAAATGATAAAAATGTATACGAGTCCACATAAATTTTTTAAAAATAAATCAAAAATTTAAAAAAAGGATTGAACTACATATAGAAAAATGTGCAAATATAGGAAAAAAATCACTTCAACTTTAACATCAGACGACGACGACAGAGATCAAAACCAAAAGGGAATAAAAATATTATTTACAACTACCGAAAAAAAAAATTTGAAATAAATATCAAATCCTTAATCATTGGAGATATGAAGACCTTTTCAATATTTTTGTGTATAGATGTAGATGGAGGTATGTATATAATGTCTGTCTTTACTCGTTGTTCTATTTACCAATTCAAATTTTTATTCCTGTGATCTATTCTTATATTTTTTGTGGTGATTGATATTATAAAAATTATCGATTTTGGTCATTTTAATCAGATCTTTGTATTATCGTTACCATAAAAATATAGTAAATTATTTATATGGATAAAAGAAAGGAAAGGAGGAAATAAAAGATTTGTCTAGTAAATAACATTTATGACAAATATACATATGCATAATTTTGTATGAAGGAATTTTAATCTGCAATTTATGAATATAATTTTTTTACAAGGATTACAAGTCGATTTACAAAAATATACGATGAAGTTTATGATCAATAATTTAATTCATATATGTATTCTTGATAATAAACTTTAAATCTTTTATTTTGTAAATCGTTTTGTAATCCTTTTTTATATCAATTATCAATCAAAATCGCATTATTGTAAAAAGATTCAAAAATTGAAAGGAAATTTGAAGTTCGAATGATTTTGAATAAATATTATTTATAAAGATGTAACCCAATTATAAGACTTTCCTTACAACTTCGTACTTTTCTATCTTAAATTAAGTATTTCTATACATTTTTACTTACCTTGCTGCAAATTAACGCTGTACTAAAGGATATACTAAAGAAATATTAAATAACTCATGTTAAACTTATAATTTAAATTACTTTAGCTTGAATTTTAATTTAGCTTTGTATCATTTATTTGGGCTTTGCAGATCTTCAAATTTTACGTTAATAGAAAACATTAATTTTAATTATTCCGTAATCCCAACAAAAATTCAAATTTTATTTAAAATTGACTTATTTAACTAACAGTAAATGGTTAGGAACAAATGAACCAAATTTTTAAAAAAATAGACCAGCATTAAGAACAATACACGTAACAAAATTACCCAGAGAACAAACTTTCAAACAATTCACATTAACTAATGATCATTTTTTATATTAAACAACTCCATCAAAACTAACGTAAAAACAACTTTATTATTCAACATTACAATTCTCAATTACTCTCTAATAAACTTTCTCACCTAAACTTTTTTTTTCCGTTAAAATCTTTTAAATTACACCTTTTTAAAAGTTTTTTATTTATCAAGCTTTGTAAAAAATCATCTTGGAATTTTTTTTTTCTTGCTGTAAATCAACTTCTGACTTAAATTAATAAACATAACAAGAAAGAAAAAAAAAAACCAACTTTAAAAATATTTGACATAAATTTTACTTAAAAAAACCAAAAAAAAAAAAAAGAAGAAAAGTATACAACAAATTTATCGTGTAAATATAAACAGACTTTTTCCACCAGGGAAGTGAATAAACATTACAAAATTTACTTAAAAAAAAAACGGTTAAAAATTAAGTAAAATAGAAAAAAAAGGAATTTTTTCTCTTTTTTTTCTTAGGGTTTTCCTTTTTTTTTTTTGTATTTATATCCTTACAGAAAAATACAAAAACATAAGAACAAAATAAAACAAGAAAAAAATAAATTTGAAAAACTGACTGAAAAAAAAAATAATGTAGTGAACCTTATCACGCACAAATACTAAAATAAAAATTTAATAGATAAAGATTTCGGGTAACATTTTCACGTTTCCACAATGTCAACGTCAACTTGACTTGTAGAATTTGTGGTGAGAGAAATATGGGAAAAAAGTTCTATTTGATGTAATATAAAATGGCTAACGAAAAATTCAAAGCATAATATGTATTAGAATATTTATATCTAATGATATAAAAAATACATCATATTAAAAGTCATCTATTGTCAAATTAGAATTGTAATTTGTTGTAGAACTTTAACAAACAATTTCTTTTGCATATTTTCCTAGAAATAATCAATCACTAAAAGATGTAATTTTTCACAAATATTAATTTTCATGAAGGTATACATATATCATTTTGCATTCTTCGGAAACTAAATCCAAAATGTTTTCTAAAAAAATATTAAATCAAGCGATGTACACAAAGGTTTTACGTTTTATTATTGTCCCTCCGATAAAAATTATTGTTATTTTCTTTTTATTATACCCATCCGAAATAATTTCTCCACCCACTCTAATTTACTCCCCCTAACCCAAACAAAAATAAAAAAATTTTGTAGCAAGAATTATACAAATTAATTATTTAAATATAAAAAAAGTAATTTTATCTATACTTTTATTATTAAGTTGAACTTAATGACAGCGCAAAAGAAAAGGATATTAAAGGGTATATATTCTTCAGAAGATGAAAAAAACTAAATTAAGGACTTCTTCAAATTTATTTTCTTGTTAAAAAAAGAAGAAGAATAAATCTTTAAATTTATTTAGCAATTTTCTTTATTTCTTTTCGTTTTTTCCAATAATAATAACCTGTAAGACCTCAATTATCCTTTTTTTCTACAATAACATTTAGTAGTGTGTACTCTTCAATAAAAATCCTCCATAAATAATTACATCAACAAATAAAATTCACATATTAAAATTTACCTTTTTTCTTCCTATAAAAATAAAACAAAAAAAAAAAAACAATATCCTTTTGGGATTAATATAAATAAAGAAAAATATTCTTCCTGTCGAAGGACTTTTACTTAAAATGCAAAAAAATAAAATAAAAAATAAAATATAAACAAACGAACCAATTCTTAAACACTTAAGGAGCAAATAAACGCGAATTATTGTACGATATACGTCAATTTTTTTTTTATATTATTTTTTTTAGGTTATTTATTATCCTTTTTTTCCGTTCGTCTTGTATAGCAAAATTTTCTTCACCATCAGGTACAAAAAAACTAAAACAAAAAAAAAATGAATAAAAACAAGAAACCAAACTTTTTTTTGTTTTGCAAGTATAAAATTCGTATAGGTCAATATTATGTCATAAATCCTTTTCCCTGACAATACCCTTAAGGATATAAGACAGAAACACATACAAAGAAAAAAAAAACCATTTGTTTTATTTTGCGCAGAAAAATTATTTTCTTGTCTGGTTTACTTTTTCAAGGATAATTTTATCCTAATTCTGTTGGTTTGGTTTTTATTTTCTTTTTTGATATTGCCAAAATATTATAATATATAATACGGGAATCAAGGATGGAAATTTAAACGTTAAGAAGGGATTTTTTTCATGTTTTTATTTTTTATATCCGGATACTTCAAAAAAAGTTGAAAATTGAAGAAAATTTAAGGAAAAATCATAGTTATAGGTTTATCTGTATAATAATAAATTTTCCCAAGAATTTTATATAATTTTCATCATTTATAATATATTTTTTATGCATTGTACATGATAAAGGATATCCAAGGAACAATAAAATAAAATAATTTTTGGTATAAAAATGAAAAACTGTATTCCTTTAAACAGGATATACCTAAAATATATAATATTTATATATACAGTTTATGTTTATAGTTAAATGAATTACCAACAAAACTGAAAAAAAAAATATTCGTTACTATAATAATAATAATAAAAACTCTCTCTCTCTATACATACTTCTTTTCTCTAAGTTTATATATTTTTTTTTTTTTTTGAATGAATATCCTTTCAATAAAAAGAATTTTTATGGAGAAAAGAAACCTAAACTACAACAATAACAACAAAATGAGAAATATAAATAAAAAAAAAATCTAAAAACTAAATATTTTTCGTTAACTCCTGAAATGCGTTTTCATTTCTTATATTTTTATATATAAATGTATGTAAGGATTTTTTCATGAAAAGGACGAAGACGATCGAAAAAAATTATACAAAGAAGAAGAAATAAATATATTTTTTTGCTGATGGGTAAAAATAATAAAAATAATAATATTTATTTATTTATTTTTTTGAAATTGTTTGTTGGATTTACTTTAAGAACTTTAAACCGTATCCTTACTTATATATAGTTATATCCATTCAAAGAAGTATAAGTCGAAAGAGGATATTTTAAGTTTCCGGATGAATTTTACATTTCTTTCTTCGTTCTTTTTGTTATTGTTATTGGGGGAATTGAATTTTAAGGCAACAGAAATTAAGGGCTGGGAAAATAGTTTTGAATTTGAATGCAATAATAAATAAATTATAAAAATTATAAAATAGGAATAAATTTTGATTTTTTGGATGCATGGAATATTATAGAAAAATAAATAATATTAAATATAGTTAAAGAAAATAAGCTCAAGGATTTAAGTAAATTTAATTTTCGTGATTTAAATTTTAGTTTTTGAATGATTCATGAAAGATTGATTGCAACGTTTAGAATAATGTTTAGAATCACATTTCATAATTTCTTTGTACAAAAGTAAATTAATTGCCCAGAATTCATTTTAAAGAAAATTATGGCAAAATTTATTAAAATGTACAGATAATTACAACAAATATTGAATACAAATTAAATACGCAATTAAAATATATTTAAAGCATATTTTTGTAGTAAAAAAAAAATTAATTAATTATTGTTATAATCCATATAAAATATATATACAAAAATATATTAAAACTGGGTAAAATTCATCAATAAAAATCTCCAATAAATCATATATCAAATCCACTTAAACAATTTCAAACTTCCTTTAAAACAATTCTAGTCCCTTTTCACCCTAAAAAAATACAAATATAATAAATACTAAAATCACTGCTCCCAACTGAAAGAAATCTAAAATGCATAAACGCAATATTATTTCAATTTTTATGGCTTAGAAATCTACAGGCGGTCATGGTGATTTAGATTTTCCTAATATAATTTCTCCCTTGATAACTAACACAAAAATAGAAAGCTCTTCGAAGGTAAAGAGGTAGAAATCCTGTGTATATCCTCAAAATCGAAATAACATTTCAAGGAATTTCAAATAAGATAAATAATAAACGTGCTATGATGACTTTGGAGTGTGGCTAAAAAGAAATAATCTTCAAAAAATTTAACAATTTTCATTTCATATCTCATTTCTATTCAAAATCAATGAATATACAATACTAAGAATTGCTCAACAAACAGAACAGGATCAAACTATAAATTTAAGGAGTACAGCATTAAAAAAGGAAAAAAAATATTAAAAATTAACATTTGAATAAGATTTCCAGCTGTGAACATTTTTAGATTTAAAACACGGATTGGAATGCAGTATAATAAATTCCACCCCCCAAACGCATAAAAAAAAAACAATGATCAACGTATACATAATTAAATTTTGGGGTATGAAATATCATACAACACGAAAAAAAAATGAAGATTTACGGAATAATGCGTTGGCGATATGAAAAGCAACCATCATTTTAATTTATATTTAAAAAAAAAAAAACGAAATTTTCCTGTTAAATTAATTTAAAAGTAAAAAAGAAGGATAATTCTTCTTAGTGCATTGTCAGCAGCATTAAATGAATTTGTATTAAATCGAAAATTCAGAGAAAATTTAAGGGTAAAAAAATCCTTTTTATCCGTTTTCTATATATGTATATAAAAAAATCGGTGAAGGAAGAATATTGGTGTGTAGTTTGGTTTCAATGACACATCATTTTCCCGACACCACATATATCTATATAAAATTTTTCACTTAGTGAAGGGTGAAATCGGAAAATTATTATAATATAAGTCCAAAAATACGCAAAGAGTAAAGATTTTCATCTTCTTTTTTGCCTATAGGGAATTTACATTTGCCATTCATATTAAGATATAGAATTTAATCCGATTTTATTGCTCTCAAAGGATATAAATCGGACTAATTGAAAAAATCTTCTTTTCTTTAAGTAGAATTAAAATGTGTAGGAGGTATTTAAGCATAGCGAAAGTTATTATATATTTTGTATGCTGTCTGATAATTTGAGACAAAGAAAAAATATTAATTGAATTTTCACCCTTTTTATAAAAGTGCAGTGACATTGAATTTATTGAAAAAGTTTGTGCAAGGCAACTTTTGGTAAAAATTTAAAGTTCGAAAATTAATTGAACCTATAAAATATTTCGATTTATCATTAAATTTTTTACCTTTGATGTAGTATTTAATTTAAAAGTAAATTTTTGACTACTTCAACATAATTACAAAATTTATGTTAATTATGCTTGTCCTGCGAGGCGTTCTTTTTTTTAAAAACAAATTATATGCAATATTTCAATTTAAATATGTATATAATTTTGCATTCGAATTAAAAGAAATGAATGAATGATGAGAGTGATTCTATTATAAGTAACCAAATTTATACTTATATAAATGTTGATAATTTTTATTTAAACAAATTTAAAACAAATTTTTTTTATTTAAACAAATTTATGTTTTCACAACAATTTTACCCAAAAAAAAAACTAATAAAAACATCAGACAAGTAGAAATAATTTTATTGAGGAAAACTTTTTATTAAAGCACTAAAATGACATATCAAGGCAAATTGTTGTTTAAAAAAGTCTTGTAAATCTTTTTTCATATATTTATCCGATTGAGCAAAACTTTAAGGATACAAAAAAAAATTTTTATTTTATTTTATGTTTTTTTAACCGTCAGGAAAGAAAAGGCTCTTAAAAATAAAGTAAAGTTGATAACTAAAAGCCATTTCAAACAAAAAAATCAGTGACTGCAATGACATTATAATATTTTTAACAAAACAATCCTTGCAGCTGGTGAGAAATCTGTAATTTTTGCTATAGCTATATATTTTTTTTATTGTACATATAACAAATGGAAAATCTTGAATGCAAAAGTTTTCCCCAACATTTTTTGTGTTCTTTTTCTGTTTGTAGTTTTTCTTTATTTTTCATAATTTCTTTTTTTTTTTTTTTAATTTTTTAGTTTTTCTTATGACGTGCAGGGAAAAGATAATTTTACAAAATGAATGAGTACCCGAGAACCAAAAGTATAAGCCTAAAGTGTGGTGTGAAAATGATAACAAGTGAAGTAGAATCTATGTACTTATAAACGTATTGGTGGAAGAGATGAAAAAAATAATGCAAAAAAAAAGACAATTTAACATATGCTTAAAAAGTTTGTTTTCTTTATGTTTTGTGCATCCTGAAAAATGATTGCAAATTTTCTGGGTTTTAGAAAATGAAGGAAAAACTAAGTTTTTTTTAATACAAATTATGTTGTCATGTGAAAGATTAAAGTTAAATATAAAAATGTTTAATGTCATTATTATTGTCTTTAAAATATTTTCTGATGATAAGGAAAAGTTTCGTAGTAAGAACATGACGTAATGAAAAATATAAAAATGTACAGAAAACTATGGAAGTTTTTGTTGGAAAACTTTGGAAAGTTGAGTTGATAACACAAAAAAATTACCTCATAACACGAAAAATCTGAATGGATCAATCGAACTATCTTTTCTCTGAGCTGCGAGTGCTTATTCATCAAAAATTATTGGACTCTCTTTTTATTGTAATTCTGCATAAAGGGATTGTTGCCATGCTTAGTTACCATACGGTCCAATTGTCAGAAGCTCAAAGTCAATTTCATACCAGTATTTATTTTAACCTAAAAATATTTTCTACAAATTTCTAAGCAATCACGATCATAAGTCAAAAACCACATTTACTAAGATATCATTTCGTATTTACGTATATTTTCCAAGAAAATTTATAATAATGAAAAATAGTAAATAATAAATTATTGAAAATCAATTCCACAACCAACAAAATAGAAAACGAATATAAAAAAGAACAAAAACCAATATTTTCCATTTTTCCCTCAACAATAAATCATATAAAAAAAAATTCAATTTTTCTGCACCACAAAAAAAAAGCAATCTATAAAAGTTGCTGTTTTTTTTTTTTTGCAGCACTTCACCTGGTACAGATTTTTTTTTTCAAAACCAGGAAGTAAAAAAAAGTAACAAAAAAATATTGAAAAAAAAGGAAATTTGAAAATTATTCAAAATAGAAAAATATAAATAAAATTTTATATACAAAAAATTCTGTCTTGTTCCTCTAAGTATTTAAATATTTTTTTTAGTCAAAACGTTTCTTGTAAATATTTAATGATTCGAAATTTTCATTTTCAATTTTTTTTTTTCATAAAGGTTAATCTTTGTGGGTCGTGGTGGGTGGTAGTTCATTTTATGGGAAAAAAATATTTTTTCTACTTTTTTGTATAGACTATAAAAAATAAATAATATATTGTATTTACCAAATCAAAATCACTTGATTTTCATTGTATTTTCGTCAATTGCACATAACACAAAATAGAAATGTTGTGTTCTCTTTACTTTAAATTTTCATTTCAAGGGGAAATTTTCAATTTTCCGAAAATATTTATTTATAATATTTAATAAGAGAATGAAAAATATTTAATGCTTTATTCAGTATTTTCATGAAAAATACAATTTAATATATCAGTGAAAATATCAAAATTATTGCAATTGTAAATGAAACATATCACTCGTAAAATTATTATAGGGCACAATAAATATGTAGAAAATTAGCTAAAGGTATTGTCGTGTATTACAAATTTAATGGACTTGAAGAATTTATGTTTGAAAAATTTAAGCTAATCCAAGAATTTTATTTTGTATAGTTATTTTACCTAAAATATTAAATTGTATTTTTCGAAAATCTATCAACTAAAACTGGCCCACCCCTAATTTACTTTAACTTCCAATATTTCCCTGAATTTCTTTACAATTTTTCAATGAAAATTCCATTATATTTAAAAAAAAATTATATTTCAAAACGAAAAATTATAATCATTCTCACAAAAAATAAAATGATATTCTTCTGGCAAATCCTATTTAGAGTATATTTCTGATTCATGACACTCAAGAGGTAAATATTTGTAACCCAGCCCCAGCCTAAAGTTATCAGAAAAAAAACCTCAAATTTTCTACATATAAAAAATTCAATGATTCCCAAAAGTCACATAATGTTTATGTATAAACCACAATACAAATATAAAACCAGTAAAAAATAGATTGAAAGGATTTTTTTTTCCTTTCGAAATTGGAATTAATCATAATACAGAAATTTGTAAATATATTTTTTTTTTTAATATTTTCCAGATCGTCTTCACAGAAGATTAAGAGCACTCTTGTTACATTTTCTCATTATTGCAAGAAAAAAAGGAGTTTGGCATATAAAGAAAAGAATGAGGTTCAATTTTTCTTTAAAAATCTTACCACCTTTTCAAATAATGTCATTTATAAGAAAATATCATTTGAAATTTTTATATGAAAAATAATCAATCATCACATAAATTCATCAAATTACACAATAAGAATAAGTGAAAATCCTTTGCAGAGCAGAAATAAAATAAAGTATACAATCTGAAGAAAAACCATTTACAAAAAAAAAATAATACGCCAAATACACATACTCCTTATTGAACGGAAAGAACGTGGATTTGAAAGATTTTTTTTTTATTTCGCATATATACCATAACAAAACTGATAATATTATTTCCAATTGTTCAATTTTTTTTTTATATTTCAGTTGATACTTTTTTCAAGGCAACAAAAAATATCATAATTTTTTTTAGCTTTTTTAATGGATAAAAGGACGATAAAACCTCTTAGAATGGATAAAATTGGCGTGGAAAAAAAAACGTGTTTTATCGAGGCCAACAATATTTATGAATATATTTTTGTATACCGTATTTTTTCTCTCTATAATTTATAAGTTATTTTTCGCCTGAGGATGACTTTTATTCATGTGCCAACGGTATAAAAGGTATAGTAGTTAAAGGGTTAAATACAAAAGAGTAACTGAAGAAGTGACGTGCCGGGATATCATTGTCTATTTCAAATATGAATATTTTTCTTTTGGATAAAAAAACATTACATTTTTTTTTTGTTATCCTCGATTTCTATTTTTATAATAATAGAAAATTTTCACCAATTCTTTACATTTTTTCGTAAAATTACTGATGGTAAAGTAAAATTGAAAACTTTTACATTACGAATTGTTTGTATAAAGGAATTCAAATATTTCAAAAAAAAAAGAAGGAAAATTCTGTGGGGTTGAAATTTATGGATTTTTTACTAAACAATAAAATCTACTAAAAGGTTTATAAAATTTGTCATATTATTTTGTACAAAAACCATATATTTTGTTGGAAAATTTAATGCGTTATTTTGCGTATTCAAATAAATAGGAAAATTTATGATCACGAACTGAAAATAATACGAAAAGAGGACATAATATATGTGTCACTAACTTGGCCTTCGTATACAAATTAGGAGAACATTATGTTAAACTATGTGCGTTCATATTCCTAAACTAGATTTTTGTACCAGAATTTGAAGAGGTCTATAAAATGTATCCTTAAATAGTCGACAAAATGTTTAACTATTTTTGGTTATAGATTGGAACATGCTGAGAAAGCGATTAGACATATTTTTTTATATCCATTTCTTCGAGTACAAAAATAGTTTCATTATTTTTCATTAATTTTGCCAAATGATAAATTTAATTTCAAAATGGTATACATAAATTTAGTATTTTTTTGATCTTCCAAGCAAAATTTATCAATATTTTTTCAACCAAATCGGATTCTAAATTAAATTTCAAATCCTTATAACATTTATACTTCTACCTTCATCTTTCTTATTTCTTTTATAGTCTTTTTTTTTTACAAGCATAAAAATTGTAAACATATCATGCACATTTTGTTTTTATCAGGTACATTACAACATGACTTTTAGTAATTCTTTCGGTTACGTGTCATGTTCGAGTACTCTATGCCAAAATAATAATAATAATAAAAACAAGGACTTCTCTCACTTGAATACATAAAAACCACCACTTTATTGTATGTGTGGTTTTTGTGTGTTAACGGAAAAACTTCACTTTTTTTTATAGAAAAAGTTTTCATATAATATATTTGTTTGTTAATCACGGAATTTTTCCAATAATACGTTTTTCAGAAAGGAAAATATTTATGTATGTACATGTATGTAAGGAGTAAATAGATTTTAGGAGAAAAATTATTGAAAAATAGTGATTTTTTTTTTCATAAAATTCCTCTAGTAAATAAAAAATAATTTTAAGTAACTGTCAAAATAATATTTTTTGATATATCCTTTACAATATACATACAACAATAAAATCGAATTTTTATTTTAAATAAGAATAATATCCTCTAAAAATATATATACGTTTTTTTCTGTAATGTACACATAGCGAGTATTGTGTATACAAATCAGACACCTGAAAATTGAACTGAAAAATCATTGATAAGAAAATTTTCACAAATATTTTGATGGAGTTCTGGAAAATTCAATTTAAAATTTTTAAGTTTTTTTTTGTGTTCGTTTTATAGAAAAGAATTTTTCTTATTCAGGACATTTTTTATGTTATTAATGTGAAAGAGTTATGTTAATATCGAAAGAATTTTGAGAATATCTTATAGTAAAATTTTTAGTCAAAAATCATATGTTTGGTTTGTTGAGCTTACTTCGACACACTTTAAACTTTGTGCAAAAGTTTTGGTATTGAACTATTATAACATATTGTCTGATAAATTTTATTGGTGCTAAACTATACTATATAAATAGGTGGAATTTATAACTTTCATTTTATTATAAAACATTGTCGACAGTTTCATTCGACAGTTTTCGCTCAGATTTTGGAAATTTCTTCAGTTCGTTTTATATCAAAAGAAGAATTCAGATAAAAGATCAAATGAAAATTTATCAAAACACAAATTATTCATTAGACATTTTCTTATGTCTTAAATTTTCGCTTGAAGAAAATCATCAATGTATACATAACTTCATTTTTTTCAGTGGAAAATAAATTAATTTACATTTTATGCCTGTTATTTTCAATTTTATTATTTTAATAATTAAATTTCTTTAATTCGTTTAAATTCACAAAAAAAATTATATAATCTATCAATCAGAAAACCAAATAAAAAATAATAATGAATTTTGAACATATATCAATTAAATATATATATACTAATTTTATATTTCAAAACAGCTGACAATTTTCCATTTGTATACTTTATTTTGGCACAGAAAAATTAAAAAAGTTTTTGTCAATTAAAAATTTAATAGTATAAAATTATTTAAAAACTATTTTAATTAAAATAATTGACAATTTTACGACAATTAAATATTATTTTCCCAACTGCAAATAATTAGAATCAATTATTGAAATTCCATTCTCCTCTCTGTTATTTCCCTTTAAAAAAAACTGTGTTAATGGTTCCTCTAGTTGCAAAAATAAAAAAAATATTTTCTGCATAATCGAAATTTATTTACCCTTTAAAAAGTAACAAAAGTAAAAAAAGCAATATTAAAATTCATGCACCACCAGTATATGCACCACCAGAGAGAAAAATAGTATTTAAAAAAAAAGTTTTATACATTTATGTGAAAAATTGAAAATGTTGAATTTTTTGTTTGTTAACACGAAAAAGCCTTTATGAAATTTAAATTTTAATCACCATAAAAATCGTTGGAAATTGTGAAATTTATAACTAACTAGTAATAAAGGTAAATGTGGTAAATTAAAGGATCAATTGGAAAAAGGTTTAAATTTTATTTTGGTGTAAGATTTCTTGAAAATAAAAATAAATAGATTATGCAAACACAAAAATATGACTGCACCTAAGAATAGGAATTAATTGCACCTAATGAAAATGATAGATTTACTTCAAGTAGGGTTCTTCGTTCTTGATTCTACATTAAATAGTACATATATAATTTAACTCTGATTCTCTAGAAAATCTTATTCAGTTCAGATTTGTTATGAAAACTTCAAAGAATGCGATAGTATTCCGATGTATTCAACTGTGAAAGTATATGTGCATTTCAGTTTCGTAAAGTTAATCACCTTACAGCTCTTATACTCGTAGTAAATACAATTCTTATGATAAGGTTTTATTAACAAGACCCCATCGAAGAGGTTACACACTATTTTTTTAGTCCTTTCAATGTTATCCTTTTTTAGGTAATACAATCAGTAGCGCTGACTACCGTTTATTTTTCAAATAAACTTGATTTTTGAATACTGAAAAATACCGAAGCTCTAATTTATCTTCTTATTTTCATTTAATCACAAATAAGTCAAATAGTTTTAACAACTCTTTGACTATATATCTCAGAAATATGATTGAAATGGACTTTCGTTACATTTGTATATCTATTTATGTATGTACTATAATATATCTATTTATGTACTATAAAATATTGAATTGAAATATTCTTGTTATTTTTTTTATGGTATATTAACAACTTTATCCTCATGAAATTTTGCTGATTTTACACATTTATTATTTACCGTATAATCCTGGAACACCAAAAAAACAATTTTAATCCTCAAATTCAGATAAATACAATAAATATATAAAACCAAAAAATAAAATCAGTAAATAAATAAACTGTTTTATTATAATTTACCAAATAAAAAAAAAATATCCATTCAGAATTAAAATCAAAATTAAGGATTTGCGTAAATTGTAAACAATAAACATTATAGTTACATAAAATCTTTTTATTATATTATATTAAACTGCGATGAAATGCATTTATCTCTTCCATGATTATTTTTTTTTTCGTTCAGAAAACAAGCAGCAAACAAACGAATAAAATTTTATGGTAATTGAATGAAATTGTTCAGTAGGTGGACCGAAGGAGGGGAACAAAAGACGGGAGGATAATAATCAGAGTATATTTAAACAAATGTGAATGAAAAAAAAGAGAGCTATACTGAATTCAATTTGGAAGGATTAAAATGACATGTGTTCAAGTTGAATTTATGATTGTGGATTTTAATCTGATCCGATTTACAATGAGTGAATGCGAGAGTGAGTAAAGTGATTAATCTTATATTGCAACTGCGGTATCCTAAACGTTAAAAATTTATAGGAGTTTATTATGGGAGGAGAAATAAAAAAAAAAATATTTTTAGAATGGATTCAAATTTGATTTTCGTGTGAGTACATATTAGAAAATTTACAAACTTTGAAAATAAATTATGAAATTTATAATACCTTAACTAGTAATTATCCTGGAATTTTGTTATTTATAGAAATAAAATATTACTAAATATAAGGTATGTTAAATAAGGAAAATACCTTGCCAAAGTAAGCTATACTCGTATGATATCATATACAGGAGGAATATAATTTTGGGGATTAAGCTTAAATTTAGGACAGATAAATGAACTATATTTTCTAAATATTTTGAATTTTCAATATGTATTACATATATTTTATCCAAACCAAACCACAGTGTAGAATATTACCATAATAACATTATTATTCTATTATTATTTCAATTTATATATGTACAAATTTTTCGAATTATAACTTTATATTCCAATTTATTCCTCTGAAAATTCATTATATTGCAGCCAATTTTACATTTAAATAAAAAAATAAGTGTTCAAATTAATATTAATTGGCCAATATTAATGTATACAAATGAATTTCTGGTTTCAAATGATAATTTATTTATCTAATAAAGAGAATAACTAAAACAATATATGGACTAATATTATTATGATTCAATTTATATCTTCAAAATAATTTCAATTTTACTATCTATTTTACCATGCAACTAAACCATTTAGTACATGTACATTTATTGTTATATTTGTACATAACTATAGTTACATTAATTTTAATTTCCATTCATTGATTTCAATTTATTTTTTCAGTGAATATTTATACACATTTTAAATCCTGTAAAATATTTCACCTATATATAATCACCCACAAACAACGAATATCCTTGTTATAATAAATAAAATTTTACTTTCAATTATGCTGATTTTTCACGTTCACATTTATTGTTCTTATAATATATTAAATATTTAAACAATATCCTTGTACATCTTTATTTAATATTTTTGTGAATTTTTTATTACTTTTTTTCAGAAACAATTGTTAAAGGAAATTTAAGTGTAAGTATAGTAAAAAAAGAACTAAACAAACAATTACTGGGCGACTAAAATCTAAACACCTCACTGCAAAATTGAAATGGTTGCAATATTATTTACCCACCCTAATAACACTATATAAATTCTTATAGACTTACACAATCGACTATAAAGGTTATTAACTATGATTATTTATTAGGAAAAAATCTTTACTCTTACCGATATTTGCCCAGGATATAGAGTCATATTAGAAAAATTTTGTAATATATAGAAACGTGTGTAACGAAATATCTACAGGAATAATATTTGACACGTTTTCTGCATTTCACTATGCACAGAAGGAAATTACAATACTATTTATATGAAAAATATTTATGATTGGAAAAAACGTTACGATGCACGAAAATTTCTTTATTTATGTATACAATTTTTTAGTTTCAGTATCCTTGAATCCGTCGCGTAAAATTGAAAATATAAAATAGTGTAACACCACATGTGTTAAAGGGATTTTTTTTTTTGCAAATGCATTGATTTTTGTCTTTCTATTAAAATTACCGAACCGTTAGATAGTATAGGAAAAATTTGGTGTTTGAAAAAGGATGAGGGTAAAATTATTTATGAAATAAAAAAGATATTGTAGATTAT
This sequence comes from Empis stercorea, assembly GCA_949752835.1. Taxonomy (NCBI): domain Eukaryota; kingdom Metazoa; phylum Arthropoda; class Insecta; order Diptera; family Empididae; genus Empis; species Empis stercorea. The sequence continues at coordinate 16,010,444 of OX457088.1, read as the reverse complement.
TGTAAATTGCGTGAATGAATGAATGAATGATTTCTTTTGGTATTCGATTGTTGTATTTGTTAATGTTGTGTAGAAAATTTATTAAAATGTTTATTTTTGTTAGGGTTACAATTTTTTATATTATGCCAGTGCATATGTGGAAAAATAAAGACATCAAAACTTGTGTTACTATTTAGATTGGGAATTATAATAGAATCTAGAGAAGATAGAAGGTAATTTTTGGAAAGGAAGGAGTACTTAATGCGGAAATCTCAGTTGAAAGGGCCCTTAGTACGGAAATATATCCCTTTATAGTTTTTAAACTACATAGAAAAATATTGACTTTGTTATGTTTTGATTAAGGATTTAGTAATTTATTTATGGTATGGGGTTGAATTAGAGAGTATTTAATGTAATATCAAAAGGAAGAAAAGCAATAATTTTGAATTGTGCTACCACAGTGCGGAGCACTAAATTCAAAATGGTGCTGCTAATGTTGGTAAATTTGCTAAATCATCCAGTACATTTAATTAATATTTATCATATATCAAAAACTTTTCAAATATAATATGAAAGAATTTTATAATTGTTAATATTTTTTTGAAATTTTCTAATTTTCCAATGATAAACAACATTAAATTAATATCATTTGGGCAATCTGACGCATAATCTAAGGAAACTAATCAAACCCTTCTCCATCATCTCATCCTAAAGATTTCGTATAAATAAAAAATAATAACCAAAACTTCCTTAAATTTTATTCATATTTACATTAAACTTTTATATATGATTATTTATTTAGTAAAATTAAAAAACTTTTTTTTTTACCTTAAATCTTGTTATTTATTTAGAAATTTTATTTGATTTGAATTTCTTAGGAATTAATTTTTTTTCTATATCATATTAAAATTTATGTCTTAAAATAAATTAATTAGAAAATTTTACTTCAATAAAATTTTTGTTATTAACAAACCAAGAAGAAATTTTAAGATATAATTTTTTTTTTTGCAGAAATTATTAAAAATTAAACCACACATCAAAAGAAAAGCAATTAAATTTAATTTCCTTTCTATCTTAGCTCAAATAATATAATAATACAAAAAAAAAATCTGAAAAATTATTATTAACACATGACGGAAGCAAAATTGTTTTTCATTTTCCCTTCATTTGTATACAAAAAAACTTTTCTACCCTAACCAAAAACAAAAATGACTTATTAAGGATATAATAATGAAAAAAATAAAAATAAAAGTTAAAATATTGCGTCAGTTTTCTAAATTATAAAAATGAAATTATATTTATTTATTATAAAATCTTAAGTTGTCATATATGTATATTAAGTCCTACCACCAAATCATTTCGAATTTCAACCCACCATCCCATTAGAGTACAGTGTAATTTCCATCTCCTCCCATTTGATAATTTTTTTTTTGGTACATTATTATTTTTTTAAGTTTAATTTTATTTGCACATAATCAAATTTTTTCACTAACAAAAATCGGATTTTTTAGAATTTTATTTCCCCTTGTTTTGTCCTCTATACTTTTCACATAATTACAAGAACGAAGTAAGACATTGAATGTCCTTTTTTTTTTTAGTTCTAACATTTAATTTTATTTTTGTAAACTGATGGCAGAAAATGCGGGTTGTGATCCTGTTATAAACTGACAGAATTGCAGCAGGAGCATAAAAACAAAAAAACAAAATAATTTGAAAATGAAATCCTCTTAAAGGATTACAGAAAAAAAAAACTTTTCTGTATATAAAAAGTTCAAATCCGATTGAAAATAATAAAGAAATGTTGACGACGATTATAATAAGGGATTTTTTTTTATAAACAACAACTACAAGCTACAACTATTGGCATTGCACTTTAAAAAAAACTGGAAAAATATTATTTTTTTTGTAAATTTTTTGTTTGATCCTTTAGAAGACTACTTTTACATTGGCGACATTATCATTTGACATTTCAACCGCACAGATGTTTTAGATTTCTGCACAATTTTGTATTTCCAAAGAAAGACAATTTTTAAATTTCTTTAATTCGTTTGAATTTTCTTGTTATATTGAACGAAAAATGTCGAACGAAAAATGTCGATAATGTAAAAGTATTCCTAAAAATTTATATTCTTACATTTTGGTAAAAATTTTATAGTTTCTGTTTATTTATTTATTTTGTTTGTATACAAAATTATTGAATAATATGTATTAAATATAATTTTTGAGTTTTTCTAATTTGTTTAACTTTTTTCTAAGGGCCACTCTAATGAAAGTATGTTTAGAGTTAGAGTGTTATCCCATCAGCATGACAAACAATTAATTACTTAATCAAATATTTTGTATGTTAATAAGTTTTATGAGGGATCTTCACAAATAAGATTTAATTAATTATATTTGAACAGGAAATTTGGTGCCTTGAAGTTCAATAATCTTATGGAAATTCTTTTGTAAATTAAAAATTTTATGCTCAATTCTTATAATGCCAGAGGTTAAATATTGTATAGAATATTCATTTCAATATTCATATCACTATTCTGATTCACTATTCTCATTCGTTATGCTTTAAAATTTATAATGCTTTATAGTTCTACACGAGAACACTTGGAAGAAACGTGATATTGATAAACCCGGTGTTTGTTTTCCATAATTTTTTATCATTCATTCAACCTTTAAATTTAAACATTTACAAATTGCAAAATACTGATTAAAATATTAAGAGCATTCATTATTGATCGTGTAAGGTCCCAATTAAGAATTCACACATAGTAAGTTTGCAAATTAAGTCAAGACAAAAAAACTCTTGCAGAAAAAGACAAAAATCAACATTTCTTTATTGATTTCAGTTGCATTTTTAGACTATTACAAATATTTATATTCTATAGCCTAACCAACGAAAAATATTAATTTTTACTAATTAACAAAAATTTAAATTACTTACAAAATCCATTATCCTAAATAATTAGATTAAATCGTTATTTTATAGTATATTTCGATAATTCACAATCTGAAGTCCAATGTAACAATTAAGAAAAATATAATCTTTAATTACCCAATTTTTTTAAATCAGGAAACACTCTTGTAGAAAAACTTTTAGATTAATGTACCTAAAATCTTTTCAAATATCCTATAACAATAACACTAAAACAAACATAAAATACCCCAAAAATAAAATCATTAAAAATAAACATAAATTTACTTAGTATAAAACTATCAACATTATCATTAGTCATTATATAATATTTTATTTCTTTCTAAATAAGTTTTTTGTTACCAAAAATATTTATTATTATTATTTAATGAAAGTAAAAATACTATAAAAATGACCTTTTCAAATAACATGTAATTATTATTTATCAAAATAAATAACCGATTAAAATCTGTGTATATTATAATAAAAATATAATTTGTTGTATACATTTTCTTTCATTATTACAAAAAAAAATAAAAACAATAGTCTAGGTCTAGCTCTAGGGTCTAGGCATTACCATACACACCCATTTACAAATAAAATTTACTGCCGCCTCCTTTAACGTCCAGAAAAATTAAATATTATAATAGTAAAAATAACCTTATATGTATATGCTCTTTAAAATACTTTTTTTTTCATTATTACACTATGCAAATTAACTTGGTCTTATAACATAACCTTTTTTAAACAATTAATCAAAAATATATAAAAACAGAATAAAAAAAATTTATTATTTTTTTAATAGTAACCAAAGCGAAGTTAATGAAACATTTTTCCCACATTTTAATAAAACTAAAATGTTATTTTTCTCTTTAGTTTTTCCAAACATACAAAAAAAAAAAAAAAACCTATATAAAACTTATAATTAAAATCTCTACCACAATTTTATGGTCTCAAAAGGGAAATTTTCTTTTTTGTTGTATCCATAATTTGCATACAAACACTCTAGTGGGTATAATATAAACCAAAAAAAAAAAAAAATATATTTATACAAAAAAACAAAAAAGCATATTATGATAATGATTTTCTAGACAAAGTCAAAAAGAAGATTCAGAAGAAAATGAACTAAAAAAAAAATTATTTCAATATTCCATATTATATTTATATATATGTAGAAAAACATATCCTAGGGGAGCATTTTTCGTATATTAATGGTACAATTGTTGTATCTGCAATTTGATTGTTTTTTTTTGAATTATGTGATATATGGGAAAAGAGTGTTTTGGAAACAAAAATATTCACGACCGAGGAATCAGTGTCGTTCTAAATACTTCTTCAACTTTAAATGAATATCAGAAGAATTCAGAGTAGTTTTCAAACTGTGAAAATTTATACAGATTTGGTTAAATTTTTTAACAATAATTAATTTACTATTTAAAGCTATTTACTTCTTCTTATTCTTATAATTTATCAAGTAAAAAGAATGCTTCGGGATATCTATAAAATAAAGGAAACATCAGTGTAGTATGGTTAAGCCCAAGATGTTGATCCAAAATACTTTTCAGAAACAAATCGTATATAACCTACAAATATTACGTTCAAATATAAAAAAAAACTTAAAAACAATTTTCTTACTCGACAAAACTATATTTTTAAACAGCCATCAAAACTCATTTTGAATTATTATTTGGAAGACATTTTATTCTTAATTTCCCAAAAACTAATATTTTATTACTATACGTCATATTAATTTTAAAGTAAAAAATAAAAAATAAAAATTTCTTGATTTTCTTTTATACATATATAGATAGAACGATTACAACTTTATAGTAGCCTACAAAATAACTAAAGAATAAATATTATTATATTCATTTTGTTTTTTATGTTTATGAAAATTTCATTTTAAAGGTCTAGGGCTGGTCATTCTGTACAATACATTAAAAAAAAGGGTCAAAAAAGTAATGTCTAGCAGGGATTTAACTATAAACAAATTGAAGAGGGTATATTATATAGACACAACAGACACAATATACCAAAAAAATAATAATAATAATTTACAGAGAATTGTGAAAAATGTATGAAATTAAAGAACCATCAAGTTGTAAATTTGATCAAAATCTAAACGTTCTTTAATTACACCGTACGGACACACAGAAAAAATACACATATGTATTAAAATTATTATAGTTCAAATTATAGTTAAGATTTAAGGAGACAGATATTTTAAATTAAAACAATAATACACTGTAAAATTATAAAGTAAATTAAACAAAAAAAAAAGGTAAAATTAAGTTACGATGAAATGTTTCAGTATGTACGAAAATCTGTATACAATTTGAAAAATTTCACATGGAGAGTATTAAAACAGCATACCAACTTTGACATTAAATTTTAATAACAAAAAAAAATAGACCGTCTGAGGTGTCAGTTATTATTGAAAAGATATTGATTTATTCTGTCTAAATATTATGAATTTTAAAAAAGAAAAATGTTGTACTCCTTCATTACCAATTTACCAAATTTTTATAAATTGAAATATTTTTCTACAATATTATTTTCTATAGTTTTTTAACAGTGTATAATTTAAAATAAATTATACTCGCTTGTAAATTCTTATCATGAACACCATATATTATTATACAATTTCGTAACTTTATAAATTACGCGATATAAAAAAAAACTATTTTGAAACTATATACCTTCTTTTTATACCCCCAACTAATTTAGACAAAGTCGTCTCCGTTTCAGCCATATCCTTTGATGATGTGTAATTTTTCATGCCAACCAAAATGTCATTTTAATTCGATTTTTTTCTTAACCACATAGCTACATAGTAGCTTTTTTCAAAAACATAATTTATGATTTCGTAAATTAGATTTTTTCTGGGATTGGTTTTACAATATGTAATTTAGCACCTTCCCCGAATTTATTCATTATGTGTCCTTTAACACCAAAAATTCATATCCCTTAAATATAATGTCTTTAAATACCCCAAAAAATTTTCTAATAATAATGAAAAAAAAAATGTGACAATATTTTGTAACATGTGCGACAATATACAAAATTAAAGGAGTAATTACAATCCTTACATAGAAAATGACCACCCAAGTTAAAAAAAAAATTATTCTGTCCCCGAAAAAAAGAAATATAAACGAGGACTGTAAGGGGGGTTAAATTTAATTTCAAATTTTATTTATAATTTATCGAAGCAATTATTAAAATAAATTTGTGTAAATATAATTTTTTTTTATCAAGTTTTATTTTTCTTCCACTTTTACAAAATATATAAATCAGTGCACGCTAGTTATTTAATGCAATTGAGTAAATATTTTTAAATTAATTAAAAAGAAAAAAGATGGAATATTTTCTCGTTTTCATCTTTATGGAATAATTAATATAATAAGTTCGAGGTAAAAGTTATAAATAAATAATTTTAAAATAAAAATGAAGAAAAAAAAAATTGCCAACATTGTAAATGTAAATTCAAAATTTTTGTTCAATCAATTTTTGATACAGTATGAAAGAGTTTTTGAGACTTCATTAAAATTTTGTCAATATAATAACGAAAACTTATTACTAAAATAATTTTTTCGATAGATACTTAACGTTTTCATTTCTAATACATATACTATCAATATCTTATAAGTTTGGTATTTTTTTTAAGGGATCCGGAATTTTAAATATTCTGTCAAAGTTTTTTTTTGCAAAAGTATTTGGGTGAAAAAAGGGAAATTTGAATTTTTTGTTAAAATAAACTTATTAAGAACTTAACTTAAAAAATCGAAAATTATGCAGGGAAAAATTCTGAGATTTACAAGAAACATTATTAATAATTTGTAAATAATCAAATAAGAATGGATCTAAGCTAAGTTATTTCAGACACTGATATTCATCGAGAAAATTATGAACTTAATAGAAACAAAATCAAAGATATCCTTTAGATATAAATTAACCTTAATTTCAACTGCAACGACTCTGGGAATGCATATAAAAAAAAATTAAAGTACCAAATAAATTTTTATATAATTAACTTAATGGGGAATTAATCCCTTAGCTCAAAACCTCTAAAAAAATTTTTTTGAAATCACTGTAAACAAATTTGTAAAATTATCATCATCATCATCGTCATCTTCGTTATCATCACATAACAAACTTATTTTCATCTTCAGCTTGTCAGATCAATATATGAAAAAACAAATTTTCATTTCGTAACATTTTTTTACCCAATTTCATTTTAGTTTTGCTGTTGTAATACTCTTAACAAGACGGAAGAAAAATATAAGAATTTCAAGATTTTTATATATTAAAATTCATTCGTTTTTTGATTGCATTTTCCTGTATAATGTTTTTCAATTTTAAAAATATTGTCAATTCATCTTTCCCTAACATTGCATCCAAGTCAAAAAATATATAAAATTTGAAACATTATATTTCCCTCAACATAAAAAAAAAATGAAAAGAAAATTTTCTTTTATTTATATATATATTTTGATAACTAAACATCCTTATTTGAACGGAAATGACGGAATTGTGAAATTTTCCTTTTTCTCTTCTCACTGTACGGAAATAATGAAATTTTTATATTTATATACTTTTGGAAGTTAGCTTTGAATGAAATATTGTATGTAAAAAATAAATACTTTCTATGTAGAAAATGATAATCATTTGAAATTTAGTTAAGACAAAATTGAATTTTATTTATTTTGTTTTATAACAAAAAATTCACAGTATACTCCTTGGCTGTAAAGTTTAAAAAAATTACAATTCGTTTTTTCATTTCTTAGAATTTAGTACCGAAATCTCCAAGTAAATGTAAATTTAAATCTAAATAATTTAGTATTTAATAAGAATTTTGTTGGATTTGTTCAAAATCCCTAAGAGGAGTATATTAATTGAAGCCTTCCGATATTTCAAATTATATTTTTAGAAACATAAATTTTCTGATATGAATTACTATATATTTTTACCAGATCATTTTTATTAGCCGATTTCCTTTTTAAAAATTGATTATTCATTAATTTTCTACACACAACAAAACATTATTTTCTATTTTTCCTTTACAATCATAAGATGTTAAGTCAATTTCCTTCTCCCTTTCCATTAAACTAAACACTTATATATAGCAAACCATTCCTAAACATTTTATTCAAACAAATTTCACCCTAAAAAGCCACACTCAAAAAATATATATGACTCTTAAAATATCCTTTATTTTAATTTTACTTAAATTTCTGTTTTATATTTGTTTTATTCTCGATTTCTTTAAGCGGACTTAATGGAAGGAGCTACTTGAACACTTTTCAAGAATCTATATAATACTCATTTAATATCCTTTTACTGGATGCTATTGGGCAAAAAATAGATGACATAAGTAGGTCTCTAAAATAATGATAATACGATTTTTATGCCTTCCAGGTGAAAAGTTAAGAAGGCCACACAAACAACGATAACAAGAAAAATATATGCGTAATGTAAAGTATCATCGTTTGCAGGATATATTTCTTTTTTCTACTTCAAGCTTAAAAGTCTTTAATAGGACAACAAGAAAAGAAAAATATCGAGAAATTTGTTTTGAAAAGAAAATCTGTTTCGTCTTAAGAAGAAAAATCAATAAGAAGGAAGACATAACACAATAGGGCAGGATGGATGGGGCTGTTTTTTTTTGTTTTGTTTTGTTAAGATACCGATTAAAATTATACGTAAAGACTTTTAATGGGATTTTTGTTTTGTTTATAAATTTTCATTAAAAAAAATAAAATGAATGAAATTGAAGGTAATTTGTGGTTTCTAAAGTTTAAGTTAATAAATTATTCAAGTGATATAGAAAGTGGAATATTATGAAAATATTATTTATAAATGATTTTCTATGAAATTTTAATGATTTATGCAAGAAAAATTAAAGATTATTTAAAGTAGATTAGTAATTTGAACCAAGAACCAAACTTAAACAAGAATAAAATAAATTTTAGTCATATCGACGGTGAATTACTCTTATTAAAATTATAAAATTCATCCAAAAATTATTATACAATCAATTATATTTCCAGTGACATTCCTCAGCATTATGTGCAATGAATATACCCGACAAGAAATTTGATACCGGTAACCGTTTTACGGGAACATTGTTACCGAGCGAGTTTGAAAAAAAAATCATGCAAACAAACACATACAAACAAAATTTAACTATTGCTCAGTGAAATTCAGTTGCTCAGTGAAATTCAATCGGTCAACACATCGGTCAACATTATTTAGTCAGTGTAAAATTTTTTTGTGTAATGTGTTAGTTTTAATATTAAAAAATCAATATATTTAAAAACAAAATTACAAAAGAAAAACAATAAAGGTAAATATTATTTTCTATTTTTTTAAATATTAGTGACAGAAAAAAAACACAATTTTTTATCGACTTTTTTTTTTACCCGTAAATTATCGGTAACTTTTTGGTAATTCTCGTTAACAAATAATTTATTGTAAGAAAATGTTGTTTAAACTCTAAAATAACGGAACTAACGGACTTCTTATTTTTTAATTTTGTTAAAATATTAGTTACAGCGCATAAATTAATTTTCCGCACCATTTTTATAGACTCTTTTCCTGTAAATTATCGGTAACTTTTTGGTAAGTCTCGGTAACAAATAATTTATTGTAACAAAATTTTGTTTAAAATCTAAAATAACGGAAACAACGGAGTATAAAGACTTCTTATTTTTTAATTTTGTTAAAATATGTTTATTAACATTATATTATTTGTTTCAGACTATCCGGCTATATTCATTTAAACATCCAAATATCACCAAAGCTGTTAAACACATGTATGAACATTTATTTCAATATTCTTTAATAAGACAGTATTCCTGGACAGGACAATCTGGCATTGCCAAAGGTTTTGTTTTTAAAGTTATTAATTGTCTTATATGTTTTGAAAATATGTTTTTAGGAATAGAAAAATTTATTTTCTTGGAACTTTCTGGTGTAATACAGCTCACTGAAAATGTTTTAAATTATGCAAATGCCGATGTTCCTGTAACTACAGCAGAAACGAAAAAGGCAATACAATTGTTTTTAAAAAGATCATCTATTATACTTGCACGAAAGAATCAAAAATCCTGAATCAAAAACTAAACTGTCAATTTCAATTCTTTTTTTTCTTTTTTTTATATATAATATGTGTGTAATTTTGTTAATTACCGTAACATAATATTTTTTGTTAATTACTATAAATATAAATAGTAAAATATGAATTTTATTATTTAAATTAAAATTTTTATGAAATAAGAACGTTCATAAAATAATTGATTTTTGTTTTGTTAGTGTGCCCGACATGTTACCGGACAATAAAAGCATAGCAAAAGGCACATTTTTCACAATGTGCCCTATATGTTCCCAAATTCTACTTTCACAATGTGCTCGATATGTTACTGTACTATTCCTTCACAATGTGCCCTATATGTTCCTGAAGCATACTTTCACAATGTGCCCAATATGTTACCGCACAATGTGCCCTATATGTTCCCAAATTATACTTTTACAATGTGCCCGATATGTTACCGAACAATGTGCCCAGTATGTTACCGAAATATTTTATAGTATACGACCAATCTCTAGAGCCCCAGTGTAACTGTTATTGGAACCGATTAAACACAGTCCTTTTATGGTATTTATTACCATGAATTAACCAATAGTTAAATTATGGTAACAGTTCCTAACCAAAGTGTGCTCCGATTTGGTTAGTTTATGCGATATTCTCGGGCTCGTTACCACATCGGTCTCTCGGTAACAGCTCGGAATTGTTTTGGCATCAAAATTGAAAATTTCTTGTCGGGATAATTTCACTTTTACTAAATAACAAATATTATTTTAAATAAATTTTCTCAATTTTATAAGAATTCCTAGTTGAAAGTCAAATTTCATTAAATCAAAGATTTAGAATTTAGACTATAATATTCATAAGATACTTTGTTGCGAATTCCAACCCTTTGTATATAATTTTCTAATATTGTTTACCAAATCAATATTGAAATAATGAAGCAAATAAATTGATAATATTCATCAGATTTTTCATTTTATTATCCTGCAAATCTTTTAGAAAATATTAATACTATGTTCAATATTTCAACTATAAAAACTTGTTGCAAATACTCAGAAAAAATAATCTTTAACACGATAACAAATGCTATATATAAAAAATAACAATAACCTTTTTATACACCTTCAATCCAATAACTAGCTGAGTCTGTTATCCTATCATTGAAATATTCTAGCAATTTAGCTTTTTCCTCAACGAAAAAAAAAAAAAGAAAGAGAAATTGTGAAAAATGTTTTTCTGTTATTAGATTGAAGGTACATTAGAATACCCAGACGACATTTTACAAAAAAAAATGCTAATATTTGTCAGAATATATAAGAAAAACATGGTCACATAACATGACTATATTATCTTTTAGAATTAGAGACTAGAGAAAATCACAAAGTATATATGTGAATCGTCTTATGAAAGATTGTTTTCGATCGTTATCACCGTTGAAATCTTTTTTATATTATCCTTAAATTTTAAAGAAATTTATAATTTGAAATTTAGAATATTAACAGAGACAAATCAAGGTTTAAAATATTAACATTTTTGCAATACATTTTTCATATAACATTTTCCAAAATTACTTTATAATCATCTAAAATTTGCTCCATTTGTTTCTTAGAAAAATTGTAGGGAAAACCAAGCGATTTATAAATGGAAGTATTTAAAATCTGTAATTAAGTATGTACAAAAACTTAATTGATTTAATATAGTCAAATATTTTTTTCCGGAACAATTTAAAGGGTTCGGTATATATAACTTTCAACTATTAGGATCATATCACGATTCATATAAAACTAATTTTTCCAATTTTCCTAGAATAATTCAATTATATGAATTTATTATATGAATTTATTTTTCACTCCATCTCTGTTGTGAAATATTTGATTTATTCTGCAAATTGTAAGTTGGACATAAATGCTATATCATTTTAAATAACTTCTTTCGTTATCACACATTTTCCTTTCTATTCCTTCATTTCCATATCCTTTAAGGATTTTTATAGAAAAACCTTATGTTTTCTATTCAAATCCTTTCAAATCCTCTCAATTTTTATTTTTATCTTATCAGATTTTATACCATGTCATCTGCGAAATATAAAATTGCTTCTATGCTGCTTTCCAGATAGTATCCAGAGTATATAATATAAAAATACTATATAATTTCAAAACGAACAATATCAAATAGAATGTTCAGATTGACAATATAGTTAAAGAAAATTATATATATGTTTATACCTGGATCCAAAGGATAATAAAAAATTCGAAATTTGAATTTATCTTATCTCTTAGTCTAATGACAATATTTCTATAGTTTTCCTTCAAATTCAAAGACAGTTCTATGATTATAGCAATATACAAACAGACATATGCAATTTCAGTATCGAGTATTACAAAAGGTATTCGAATTTTATTAGTTTTATAATTTAATATTTTTTAATAAATATTACTGTTTTGTGGGAGTATAGGAAGCAACTAAATTGATTAAAAAAATTTAGTTAGTGCATTTTGCTAGTATTTTGATAGTATTTTGATAGTAATTAGTTCTTCAAACTGATTCAATACAAAACAGTGAATTCGTTCTGAAAATAATTGTCCTTATTAATATTTTTGAATATATGTTAGAGAGTTAAATGATTCAAATCCGCCAATGTCTTAATTAAAGATTACATTTTTTTATTTCCATAAAACAAAATTTCAACAAAATTTTCAACTTCTTTTTCAAAAAGATAAAATAAAATAATTTTCTATAAATAAAATTGAAGTTTCCCTAACTGGTTCAGAATAAAAATTCAGAATACAATTTTCAATATTAAATTTTTCAGTGAACAAACTTGCAAACAATTTTTCTGTCGTCCGATATGATAAAAGATAAGACTTTGTCGCATTTATTTAATAATATATTTTTTGTAGATATGAGGGGCGTATATTGTCATACAGTAAAATTATTATTATTTATTTATATCATCAAAAAAATTATTTTACTACAGCATTATTATTATTATAGCTACAAACTTTTATAGCTAACAGAATTATAAAATGAATTATATATTTGTATTTTTCGAAATAAAATAGGATATGGTATCCTTTTTTATATACAGGACAATAATACAATTAAAACTTTGTTAGAATCAATATAGTGTCATAAAATATGATACAATTTCCTGAAATGGAAAATAATGTTAAAATTTTCATATTTTTTTTTTTTTGTTTCTTTATCACGGAAGTGAAAACAAAACCATTATAGAAAAGTCATAGTATTTAAAAGAATGAGTTTTAATGTTCAAAATTCCTCAAAATAAAGTTTTAAGGTAAAATCACATCGAGAAAATGAAAATCTGAAAATGATTATTTATTATTTTTTAAAAACATTTGATATATTAATATGAGATGGTATTAAAATACAATGTCTAGAAGTGCAGAATGGACAGCATAAGGATATTACCATTGTTAGTATGAGGACTATTGAAAATTTGTTTCTACAGACTGGGAGCAAGTATGATAATCTCTATCAATAAAAATCAATAAGCCATCATTCAAAATATAATTCCGAGAAAATCTAATTTTTTTTGTTCACTTTGAAATATCATATACCATTTACATTTTGAATTATAAATGAGTAATTCACTGTATAAGTATGATAAGATACACGACTACCTGAAGTCAATAGATCTGCTTCACCTAACATAAATACATCATTTTAAATTGCTTATATATTTTCTAAATAAATATAAAGTGTATTTCATATTCATATACATAAAATATTAAATTATATAAGCTTTATAATCCATTACTACATATCATAAAATATAATGAATAGCCCCTAAAATTTAAAGTCAGTTCATAACAAAAATTAATCTAATAATTTTAAAGTTTGTAATGAATATTTTCTCTATATAAACAAACATAATGAATATATATCCTTATATACAATCATATTGCAGACAATATCAAAATATTACCCTAAAGGATAATTCTACAAAAATTAATGTTCCATATATCCAACCAAACATTTATCTAATATACATAAATACATATACTACATATTTCGAGATAGAATCATAACCTTTGGCATTACTTCATTGATAATTTTTTTTTTGAATTTTCTACAGCTAACGCTCTATAGCTATAAAGCTACATATGGTATATAAAATTTATATGTTAACCAAAATAGAATTTGTTTTTTTTTGGTTTTAAAAATATTCTGCAGTAGCCAATCAGTAAGTTGAATCACATTGAAATGATTTTTTTTTTTTTGAAAATTGTATTATATTGTCTTCGGTAATCATAAAAAATCTTTTATTGATGTCCTTCGCTTTTTCATAGGTATATTTCCAATGAAAAAATGATTTATTACTGGATGAATTTTTTTGACCTAAAACCTTATTTTAAACAAAATGTAATTTAATTTTTTTTTTTTGTTTTGTAGGAACAATTTTTGTCCATCGCAAAGGAATGATGACTAAAAAATTTTAAATGAATAGGTTAGTCGCGTTGACGTAACATTATTGTTGTTTTTCAGTGTAGGATTTTAGAAGGAAAAATGGTGGTTTATATGGGCTTATTTCTCGGGAATTCTAGACTATGATAGGATAGCAAAAAATAAATGTTTTTATGGTCACATAAATTTTTTAATGAATATAACAATGAAATTTTGTTTCATTAAAATTCGTCGTATGATTTTTTTTGAACAAAATTTTGTGGTGGAATTTTTATTTTATTATTATTTATAATTTTATACAATAAACATAAATTATGTTGTGGGGTAAATTAATTCATATTTAATAAATGGTCAGGACAGGACAATGAAATTAATGAATATGTATAATGATTCTTTTTTTTTGTATCTAAATTGGTTAAGGTATAATTTAGATTTGCTTAAACAATTTAAAGCATTAAAATTTATTGTGAAGATAAATATTTGACAAAAAGTTTAATTTCTGTACTATTTATTCAAATATATATTTTATTACAATTAATGTGTACATAGATCCTTGACAAATATTTCTCACATATTTTTCTATCTTAAACACTTGTGTACATGATATGCTCCGAGGTATATGTTAATATTATAAAATTGATATAAATTAATTTAATTTAATTTGTATTTAATTGATAATTTCTGAAAGTTTTTGTACTGTTAATGTTTTCAGATTATTAAATAAAATATTATATATATACTATAGTATAGTAGATGCTAACCCTCAATCATATTATGATTTGAAATTAGTATTTTTATATTTTTTATGATCAGCCTTTTGTGTCTAAGGAAATAAGTAATTCGCTATATTGATAGTCTCAATAATTTTTATAATCAATAAATTCAGCTTAATTGTGGTAATTAGGTATATGCATAAGCATAAATAAATAACATTACTAAAATCAATTTATATGTTATTTTAATATTTCATAATAATGAAAAGAACGAATTTTAAATATTGAAAATAATTTAATATTTTGAGAAAAAACAGTATTATCAGGAATTTTCAATATATTAAAGGAAATGTCATAATTTTTCAAATTTATTAAAATAAAAATTTCCATTTTCCATTCTATTACAATTACAATATATTATTATGAAAAATATTTAGAATCTCTTTAACCCGTTTCAGAAAAATAAAAATAAAAATTATTCCAATTTTGAATAAAAATAAAGCCATGATTTCTTTCTATGAAAAAAAAAAATTTATATTACTTTGTTTGTGATAGATTACATGCCTGAGTTTTTGACAGCTTTCCTTTCTTTTGTTAATACAATTGAAATAAATATACAACAAAACATAAAACATAAAAAAAAAAACATTGTAAAATTGAAATTTATAGCTTAAAGCTTACGAAGAAAAATGAAAGTTTGTTTGTTTTTTACTGTTCTGCAGAAAATTTATTCGTTGATGTTGGTTGTGTGTTGTCTGTCTTTGATCTCCCCAATTTAACCCTCATTCATTTTCTTCTTATTTTATTTTTTATTTTTTTTGCAACCATATTTTATTTTTCACTTAGAATGAAAATAACAACAAATACATAAATACATTGTAAACTTTTACATAATAAAATCATGTCCTTTCTGACATTTTATGAGACATATTATTTCTTTTGTTTCTTTTTAAATATGAAAACAAAATGATGCAGTCAGCTCATCATCATGCTGGCTCTAAATGCACCTATTTGGATGATGAATTAAAAACAGGACATAAAAAAGGACGATAATATAAAACTAAAAATATTTGTATGATTACAACAACACTAACGAACAATATGCACTATAAATAAGGAGATTTTTTTTTAAATTTAGAATCCTTGTCATGTAAAAATTTTAGATTCAAAGCGTGTTTTTTAAAAGATTGAAAAAAGATTTTACAGACAGGGGCACAAGGATATTGCTACAGAATGTAATATTTTAGTATGCGAGAGGCAGTAAAAAAATGCTGGTATTTGGAAAGGATATAAAAGAATATAAATTTAGAAAAGTGTAATTAAAAATTGTTTTGAAATATTTTCAAAATAGGTAAAAAGTTAATTTAATATTCGATTTGTCAGATCAAATAATACAAAAAAAACAAAATTGTAATTAAAGAATTTAAAGAAAGCATTAATATCAGAAAAAAATAGATAACATAAAATTGCAGTTTATCAGTTTTTTCATATTTGGTTAATATATTTTTTTATGTTACTTTAATTTGTGAAGTTGAAAAAATTAGAAAATAAAAATGATAACTTCCTGTCTTTGAGTATATCGAAAACTCAATATTTTTTTTTGCTCCTAAATTACAATTCTATATTGTATATATCCTTAAACTATTTGACTAAAAGATCCACATTGTTATGTCATAACAATTCTTTTCCTCAATAATAAACAAAAATGTGGAATTTGAAAATTTTTATTAATCCACATTAAACTTTCCAAGGACTTTTAAATCAAAAAGAAAATCGTGTTTAAAATTTTATACAAAAATTCCAATCCAAATTTATAATATTTTTTTGTCCGGATAGGAGAAATAGGATAATACCCCAAAATTTTATTTTCTGCAATTATTTTCATATTCTTTTTTTTTGTCTATTGTAAAAACTTTTTAGTTTTCCCCTTGAGTAAAAGTTCTTAACAAATTTACGTTAACTTTAAATTCTTTTCATTCAGTTAAGAATTTTTTTCCTCCTCTTTTTATATACCATCAAATTAAAGACGACAATTTCGGATTGGAAAAAAAAATTTATTGTTAATAATATAGAAATGTTGAAGAATAAAGATAAAATAAAAATTTCTTGGTAATGAATAATTAGAGACCACCTCCTGGTAATGTTAACAGAAAAAATAAAAAAAAATAATTATAAAAAATTTAATAATTGCATAATAAATGAATTTTTTTTCTCGTTACATTATTAATTGCACTTGTTTTACCCAGTCATAGGAAAGAAATAACAAATTTTAATTTTCTTTCATTATTGCCATCTGTATTACATGTCTTAATGATTTGCTTCTATTGTAAAAAGGATAAAAATTCGATAAGAGGTGAATAAAGTCTCTTCAATTTTCTGTAGGTAAATGTAATGCCAATGAACTTGTTATAATTTAAATTGATTATTGGATCATTTATTTTGTACAATTCACTGATGAATTTTTGTGATTTAAAATTCGACTTAAAGTGAATTTAAAATATCACCAAACCTATAATATACATGTACCAGAGTGTTATGTTACAACAAGGTTATAGTCCATTTCTACTAAGTACGTCACAAAATTGGCGTTAAATAATTTAAATATTTTGGAATTAATGACATTACTCAAGTAAGAGTGACACTTCAGTATATTTGGAAGAGTACTACACAGATAGTGTCACTAAATACAACGTATTGGCTACAAAGTATCTGAAATCAGTAGTGATCAGTAATTAACCATTGGATCATGGATAAGGCCAGTAATGTACAAAGTCATTTTTTCCAGACTAGTTTAAGGTACGATTTCACTAAAAGAAAAACATATATATAAAAGTAAATATACCTCTGATATTTAAGGACAATACCAAAAAACTCGATTCGAAAAATTAAATTTCTTCGAGACAACTTTTCGGCAATGTAAATTTCTCCTAATTTCCCTATTCAATAATTTTCTTCTTCCTATCATCAATTTTTTCTTTACAATTTTTGGGTTGGACTCCACTTTGAAAAATATCCTTTTATCCGATGTTCAAATTCAACTAAACGAAAGTACGGGGAACAGGAAGTTAAATAAATAATATAATCTTTTGTTCTTATAATTTCCGCATAACTTCTCACTTCAATTGTTCCGATTTTGAAAATTTATCAGAATATTTTTTTTATGTTAACAATTACAATGGTTTAAAAAAAATATATATATAATTTCCTCTGTAATAATTTCATGTTTTATTAACTTTTGATGGAAAATCCTTTCATTTTATAATATTTTTTGGCCAAAAATAAAACTATGAGAAAAATTTTGCAAAAAAAAAATAATCAAGTCAAATAATCGACTTAAAATATTCTTTTGTTTCCATCAAAAAATAATTTTTATTACTCCTTTTTTTTGAACTGGTGATCCTTTTCCGTTGTCGATAATATTTAAAAAAAAAAAATGAAAAGGAAAATTCATGTTTTTCTTTTGTGCAAAGAATATTTATACAAAAAAAAAATTAAACAGTTGAATGATTAATTTCTAATGATTAATTTCTACTCAACGTTTTTCTGTGTTCTTTATTGTGTTTTATGATTTTATTAATGAATTTGAACAAGAATATTGAATTGATTAAATAATAATGATTTTTTTTTGTTTGTTTAAAAATTGAAATGAATAAAAAAGGATAAAAGGAAGAAAAACATGAAAAAAATAATATGATTGTGTAAAAAAACAAGAAGCCAGATAATAATATAAATTTTTAAATTTTTTTAAAGATATTTTTGGTTAATGAAATAATATTTTTATTAAATATTCAGAATTATGTCAAATATTTATTTCAATTTTTGGGCACTATACATAAATAATAGAGTTTATTAAAAAATAGTTCAATAAAATAAGACAATAATATAGGCATCAAATATTATATTCAACTAGTTTTAAAGAACTGAAAATTAGCCATACAAAATTTATGCATAATGTCAGTATAAATTCTACCTTCAAGAAAATCTATTTAATTGCAAAAATCTGTATACAAATATAAAGTTTATTGCTCACTCTTAGTTCAATCGGGATCTGTCAACGAGTGTATTTTTGTATTTTTTAGCTATTCTATGCGATATTTGATATTTTGTAAAATAGTTACTAATTCAATTTTTCTAGTAATTTAATTAGTGGCTGGAAAATTTTAAATAAAATATGAAGTTGACAATAATTTAGATTCCTTGTCTACTAAAACATAATGAACACCGACTGAAGCAATGATCTATCAAACATATTTATTCTGCTACAAATAAAGTAAATATTTATAGTTTTTAATTCATTTTAAAGCGTATTTGAAATAAAATATTTTCTATATACTTTATCCAAATGTTATTAAATATAAATTATATATTTTTTGTTTCAATAGTCTAAGAACATGAATTTTTATAGCATTTAAAGTTTATAGTTGAACGTGATCTAAAATAAAATTTAGAAAAATTCTTTTAAAAAAGAAAATGTATAAAAATTTTATTTTATGTTTGAAACGACAACAAAATTTTAAAAGTATTTATATCCTTATTTACCACTTATAATATTTTTGTTTTATTTCATGTTTTTGAATTAAAGATTATTTTGGAATCGTAAATTGTCTAGAATAAAATTGTCCATAGTGTAGAAAACTATAAGAATTGCATTTATAAATAATAAAAATTGTATACGATTATTTATGATTATAAAGAAATTTATTTGAAAATATTTTTCAACTTTTATAAAACTTAAAATGTTCTTTTAAAGATATTCTACAGATTTCAATGCTTTCTGTAGACTATGGTAGATTAATGATAAAGCTACTAATAGTGTAGATATATCTTCATTGAAGGATTTAATTTAGTAGATAAGTTCTGGCGTCTAACAATGATATCTTTTAAATTGTTCTCAGGCAATAATACTATCTAAATTGAAGCTGAACGAACTTTAGATAAATCATTTATAACTAATTATATATATAACTTCAAAACTGACGAAGTTATTGGAATTATTTTAAATGTGGAAGAAGTATAAACTCTATAATCTAATGTTATTCTTATTACAAACAAACTAAAGTCTATTTCGAAAAATAGATAGTCCAAAATGAATTTAGGAGAACCCCTTTAATTATTGTTTACTAGAAAAGGGTTAAAAATTCTTAATTTTCCAACTTTTATATCAGAAAAATTCCAAACCAAACAGAGATTTTTTCTACTCAACATGATTGTAGAGATAATAATTACGTTCTTTTTAAGATCAAACAAAATAATTTAAATGTTCTTCATTTTTTCCAAATTTTCCAAACTCTTTCCACGCATACAGAAAATAAAACCAAAACAACATAAAAGAGTCATAAATTCAGGAAACAGGAAGTTGATTCTTCTTCATAAAGTATTTTTTTTTTTTTTGCTGAATTTGCAAAAGTTTAATGGAATGAACTAAAATTCCTTTTATATAATTTTTATTCAAAGATTTTCATCAAAAATTATTTATGTATAAGCTGATATTCCATGTATATAATATAATAATATTGTTGTCGGCGTAGTTGTTATTCAAGTTGTTGCAATATGATCTATAATAAAGCTACACAAATAACAACAAAAATGAATATTATTTTGATAATGTCCTCTTTATTATGTTATCCTTTTTAATGTTGTTATTGTATATTCATATTTATTTATATATATAAATCGAATTTGCTTGTGATTTCGATAAATTTTAAATGGTTTTTATGGTGATATGATAAAATATGATTGTTCAAGGAAACTAAATATATGGAAAATATATATACTTTTTTTTTACAGAAACAAATTTTTAAAATTGTTTAATGGACCAGAGAATATAGAATTGTATAAAAACAAATTTAGACATTTTTGTACTTATTATATTTATCTGTTTATTCCAAAAAAAAAAAAATAAATGTTGACATTTCGAAATAAATTTTGTTAGTTGAAACGGAAATTTATTTTCTAGTTATTTACAAATATAAAATAGGAGTAAAATTTATGAAATTGTTTATAGTAATATGATTTCAAAATAATTTTAATCAGAAATTATGCTGACTGTTTGTTTACGAATTGGTTTTTTTTTCGAAATAATTTAAAATGGCATTTTATTAGGAAATATAATTATATTTATATATAGTATATAAGCTTACCTGCTGCTGGTGATAGTTTTGTGACAACACCCCAACGAATTTTCCACTAGAATTATAAAGAAAATATTGGAAAAATTATTTTTTTTATAAATTGTTGTACTCAAATAATAAATTTTTAAATATTTATAAATAAGTCCTTATACCGAACATTGTATAGTAACTAATACTCAAAATCTCAAAATTCTCCTAGAACTTTTTTCAGCTGAACAAAATGTATTAAAAATTAAGGTTCCACAAGAAAACGCCCAATTAATCCTTCTCAAATACACCACACCCTTTTAAGACGCATTATTTAAGCCACACAGAATTCTAAAGTATTTAATCTGTTCAAAATAGCGAGAATTTAACTCCTTTATTAAACTAATCAATAACTCAAACAAAAAATTTTTTTTTATATATTTTCTAAAAATAATAATAACCATAAAAAAAATGTGCCCCTCCTCTCAATTAATTCCATAAATAAACTTTTGCCCTTTATTTTTCCGTCTACTCCCATTGAAAAAAAAATCTATAGTAAATAATTCAAAGTAAAATTATGAACATATTTTTTACAGCTTTTCTTTTTTTTTTTGTTGTTGCGTATTTTTCTTCAATCTTTTGATCCTTTTTTTTTTTTGAAAAAAATAAAAGCTCAAAGGAAGAACAGCACTGAAAATATAGTCCTAATAAACACCAGTCTAAAAAGACATTTTAATATTGGGACAAAAAAAAAACACAATAAAATCAAAGAGTTTTGTTTTAGTGCGGATATGAATTTGTATCCGTATAATAAAAAAATATTTTGTTACGAATTTAATAAATTTAAAAAAAAGAGGTTATTTTAAAGGATATAAAGACGTCCATAACACAATTGTAAAGTAGACAACTATAATATTCAAAGATGTCAGATTTACATAAAACAATTTCATTTTTTTTTTCATCCTTTTTTCATGTTTTGTTGTTGTATTTTGATGCCTGTCGGCGGAAATTAAGACCGGAAAAGGATAAAATTTATTGTTAAACTGTTTATTATATTTATGTGTTTATTTTTTTTCTGGTCTTTTGTTTGTTTTTTAAATAAAAATCTCAAAGGCGAACCTCAATAACAAAATCCTATTATTATCACAATAAACAACAACATTTTAGGTGCGTCTTAAACGTCCAGCAAAAAAAAAAAAGGATATAAAATTGATGAAGGTATTTTCTTTTTTTTGTGGATGGTAAGGTAGAAAATTTTGTTTGTTTTGGTCTTTTCTGAATATTTTTATCCTTCTTCTTTTTTTTTGTGTGGGAAATTTACATAAAATTCACTTTTGGCTACAAAACAGCCATCAAAATATTTTCATTAGTCTTAGAAAAAAATGGGATTTAGGTATCAACCAAATAATTTTTAAATATTTTTAAGAAAAGTTTATTTTCTAACATTTAATAAAATTTTCTTATATTTATTAAAAATAATTTTGTATTTTTTGAAAGCTTTTTGGTTGACTTAGGCAAAGTACAAAAATAATTATTTTCTTTAGGCAAAAGTTTGTAATTAAAAATAGATTATACCTTAATAAAATTAAAGGATTTTTTGTTAATATTCTTGGAATTATTGAAATTATGTAAAACAAAAAAATTGGTAAATTTAAAGTTAAATGATTGGGAAAAGTATTTTTTATCATTGCATTAAGAAATTTTAGAATAAAAGTTTTGAAATAGTAAATATCGTCTTAAAGTGCATAACAAGTTAAATTTGAAAATTTATTGTTCATTGTCTTTTAAATTTCCTTGTCCCTCTGAAATTTTTAGATTTTTTCATTTATTTTAATTAAAAATTTATGTTAGCTATAAAATTTTATCCAATCAAATACCACATTAACCAAATAAATTTTGATTCACAATAAAAATGACATCATAAATATTTTCGACTAACTAATGTTTTATAAAAAACCCTCATCAAAAACTAATTTTAATTCCTTCATATTAGAAAGATATTTTATTTAGTAAATTGCTGAACTTTTGACATTCTTAACTATAGAAAACTCATGCACATAAACGAACACTTCACCCTTTTACTAAAAAGTTATGAAAAATTCCACTTTGTAATAAAATTATTCATTTCTTCATCCTTAAGGTAAGAAGATCATACAGAAATTATTCCTACTCTTATGTAATTTTGTCTAAAGTTTCTCTTACTTGACTTAATGAATTTATGGAATTTTCAAAAATGCGTGTATCCTTCTTCTCGTTAGTGATCCGTTTTATAAAAAAAAAAAATATTTTAATTTCTATTATGAGGGGAGTGAATAATTTTAATTCATTTTAATTGTTATACAACAAAAATGATCTTAACATATTATTTCGTTTCGCTTTAATTGATGTTTTTTTATGTACACTAATGCTGCGATATTTATGCAAATTGTTTTGCCTACTGGTTTTTTGTTGTTACTATATAAAATCCTTTAAAATTTACTGGAAGCATAGAGAGTACTTAAAATCTTCTCCAGTTTAAAATAAGATTTATAATATTTAAATCGGTCTCTGTTCTGGCATACCAAAACACATGACAAAAAATATCCTTAAAATATTAGCCCATTGTTGGGAGAAAGTTAAATTATTATATATATTTTCAAACGAGGGTGCAAAAAAATTATAAAAATATATTTTTTTTTAGAAATGCAGAATCACTTGATTTTCCATTTTCAATATGGTACACAAAATATGGTAAAAAAATTTTTAAAGGAAAATATTTTATTTTAGATGGAAAAAAGTGTAATTATTTAAATTATTCTATATCTAGCTATTCATTTTTCTCTGTGTATAAACTTTTTGAGGGTTAAAGTATGGAGAGGTTGAAAAGTCAGAAGGATTTATTTTTTAGGTCTGTGGGTACTAAAACCTCGAGATGAAATGAATTGGAATTTATTGCATTTAAAAGATAATAATTTTCAACAGAACTTTTTTTTTTCTTTGTTTGATAAAATTAACGTATATAAAGTAGTGGTGTCCTGCAGTAAAGGACGAAGCTTAAAGAGATTAAAATATGTTTTACCATATATTTAATTTTCGTGGCATTAGTTTTATATATTCAAATAAAATACCTAAATTAGAATAAATATTTTAACGATGATTGCACTAAAAAGAATAAAATTTGTAAAAATTTCGAAAGGATATTATTTTTATTTTACTAATTTTTATTGAATTTAGTTTTATTTTTAAAGGGTAAAATACTATTTCACAAATTGGTCAATAATGAATTGCAAAAAAATTATAAATAAATTAACTTTAATTAAAGTTATTATATTATTAGGATCAGTAAAATTATTGTTTGCTAGGACGAAGCTAACTAAAAACATGGATAAGCACGAACAGAGCTTAAATCAGTTCATCGTACAATGAATTATAGTACGTCGAGTATACTTACTGCAATATCAAAACTTTAAGGGAATGTTTTATTACTCATGCACATAAATATCGCAGCATTAGTGTACATAAAAAAAATTGTTAAGACAATTCCGTATTTGTTTCATAGATTACACACTGTAATTGAATTTAACCATATTTCTATTTTTATTTCCTAAATATTATCCAAAAATATTCGAAGATATTTTTATTTCTTTTATAATTTCACCCTTTATAGAGAAAGTTTTAATTAATTTTCAATGTTTGTCTCAGAAGGATCTGATTATTTTCTATTCCATTTAACTAAATTTAGTTCACGAACATTACAAATGAAAACATTTAAGGATTACCATTCAGTTCCAAATATTCAATTATTTTATTAAAGCACATAGAAATGACTCTAAAAATAAGTTAATTCAACCCAAATTGATTTAAATGAATTCATTATTATTACTTTCTTTATTAAATAATTGTTATACCTATATTATCCTTGTATTATTCTATGATTCTATCCCTTCACTCTCTCCATATCCTTAATTAACTAGACACCAAAAATATTATAATACATACAGAAAAAAAAATGACGTAATTTAATAAATTCCGTCTGTCCAGTCATTATACAAAAACAAATATTATATTTTAGTAATTGCTTAATTTGTCTACCTATAAATTATGAATTTATATAAATAAAAATATATATAAATTTTTATTACATGCAACAAATTCATTTTTTGTTTTCTGAAAATTCATGCTGACTTAATGATATTTTTATGTGAAAGTCATACATACAATAATTTCGAATATAACAAGTAGTACATTAATATTTAGACAATAATTTTTAAAAAACAAAAAATAAATTATAAACCACAAGAAAAAAACACCTGTAAAGGTAACCGCATTGTAAATGATTTTAATATAAAATAAAAAAAAAAAATAATTTGAAGAACTTTTAATCACGCATATCATTCACCTATAGAACGTATATAAAGCGGATGTGAATGAATTAACAATATTTACAGTGATTTGGAATTCAAAAGCTGCGATTTTGTCGTGTTTAGTAAATTAAAAAAATTATATATATATATATATATATAAAAATCCTTTATGTAGGAACTCTTATAATCATAACATTTTGTGTTCGATGAAATGTTATATAGCAGAAAAATTAATATCCACTTGTAGGATAAGAAAAATTAGCTAATCATGTTTCTTTAGTATAAAAAAAAAAGAAAAAATATTTAAAAAAGGAAATCTGAAAGTCATTTGATGAAATTCCAGACTGGACGATTAAGTTGACATGCAAAAAAAAAAAAAGTTTTCTTAATATTAATAAATTTTTATGAGATTTAATATAATAAAAACTTCATTTTTTTATGATTTATTGCTGGCGGTTAATAAAAATGAAAACTATTTATGAAATTAGAAAAATAAAAAAAAATGTTGCAATTATTGTTAACATTTTATTAAGAATTTTAATAGTTTTGTTTTATTAAAAACAAATTTTTACGTTAATTAGTTTATTTGAATTTTAAATTTTATTAAAAAAACTTGAAAAATTATTCATAAATTGGGGAATCTGAGAATCAGAGAAGAGAATAATTTTAAAAAGTGAAATTCTTGGAAACATTTGTTAATTTGCTTCATTTTGCACAAAACATAAATATGATTTTTTGAATTGTAGAATTTTTTATGAACCATAAATACTGTCATTGAAAATTGTTGAGTTAGCTTTGCCAATAATTTTGTTCCTATATACACAATTCCTACTTTATTCATGAATTTTCTAAAAATTAATATTATTGTAGCCTGGCGACCTCAATCATTTGAATTTCTTTCACCCAGAACTTAAAATAAAAAACAATTAAAATAACTTCTAGATTGAAGATCTCAAACAAATATAAATTAAAATTCCATTTAATAAAATGAATCTAAAAAAATTTGACTTTATTAAATATCATATATCAAAGTTTCTATAATTAATATCACCCCCACCAGTCACTTCAAATAACCGAAAATGTCAAGTTATCTTCATTGTCTATTCGTTATACACCTTAAGAATTTTAATTAAAATTTTATACTATTCACTTTTCTCTATACATATATCTAAATATGTTATATAGATAGTCACACTATATCAAAATAATTGAATTCATTTACATTTTACATAAAATTTTCAAATCAAATAAAAAAAATTTTTTTTTTCGTTTCAAATTGATTGACATCATACACAAACATGAATTCAATCATTCATAAAGGATATTATTTCTATAAAATAAAATATACCTCTAGTAATGGACGGGAGAAGAATGTTAACTAGACAGACATATATATGTATATATATATATAAGTATTCAACCAAAACAAAATTACTAAGAACAACAAAAATGACATTTTGGCCATAATATCAAATATGAGAAGCATGTATGAATTTTCAATTTTCCTACAACCTTAAACCCTAAAAAAAAAAAATGAAATGAGGGATGATACCTTCAATTTAACAGATTTTCTAACAACCAAAAATTAAAATAAAATAATATTAACATTTCTTTGATTTGATTTTCTAACATATTTTGTTATTTTTTTTTGAATATTCTATAATATAATTTGAAAAATAAACAGATTTTCATTTAAATTTTTGAAAAGTTGTCACTTCCTGTCAGAGTTGAATGTCAAAAAATCAAAAAAAAAAAAAAATCGTTGTTTTGAAATAGCTTTAAATTTTTACACATATAATTCGAAATTTATGAAAAAAAGGGATTCCTCATCTGTTTCAACATTAAATTCCCTTGGATTTGTGGAAATTTTTTTACTATGAACCCTTAAATTTCTGTAGAATTTTGATATTTTTTAACAAGGATAATTCGATGGGATCTCTATTTAATGCAATCATCTTTAAATTTTTGTAACATCAAAAAATCATAACAAATTGTCAACTGTTTTTTACACCCGCCCTCAACTACTATCATTTTTTTCATCGAATGCTGTCATTCGCTCTATCTCAGGTTTTTTCATAAAAGTGGAAAAATGAAATTATATAATAAATATTCATGAACTAGAAAAAAAAATGTATATATTGAAGGATGAAAATATCCTTTTTTCCAACAAGGGGGAAACAAAATATAATTGTATCCAATGCATATTTGTTTTTATCCCACATTCCCACTTTCATTTTGTAGGATATCGTTGAAAATATTTGTTGCTTTTTTTGGTATCGTGAAATCCTTAATATTTTTTTTTTGTTTTGTATACCCATGGGAAGGAAGATTCTTGTTTGGTTACATTATTTAAGTGGGGACAATAATAAAGACAAAAAGTTATAATCAAAAATGATATAAGGGGTTGGTAACATTAAAGAAATTGAACATCTTCATCCCATGAACAAAATCAAATGTCAAAACTTGCAATAAAAATTAATAAAGAATTTTCGGATATTAAACCTAGAATTATTCATTTTTGTGCTTTTTGCTCAGAAAATATTAATTTTTGAATCTAAAAGTATAATTTTCTTTTTATTTACTGATTAAAATTTCAGATAATAAAAAATCAAGAAATAAATATCTTCAGTAATAATTACTAACTAAAAATCTTTACATGAAATTCCCAAATAAATTTGACGTATTTCCTTATAGGATTATTATCCCCTCAAAACTTAAAACAGAAAAAAACTAATAATCAAACCCAAAAATAAACCAGAAAAAGCAATACGCATTTTCATAACTGTAAAATATTAATTCTACTCCCCGAAAAAAATGAAAATATGCTCCTCATCTTCCAACTACAGAATCCAGTCTAGAAAAGTTCCAATACAGAATAAAAGGGGACTCTAATTTCTAATATATCCATTCGTCCATATACAAAATAAATGACAATCTATGTTAAATTGCTTTAATTTGAGAGCATTACCACCCTTAATGTGTGACCAACAAACGGTGACAAGCAACAGCAGTGACTGAAGGCCTTTTTTGTTGTTGTTGTATTTCTTATTTTACCCTAACGCTTTTCTTTTATGGAAAACATATTTCGAGCCTGTGAAATGGAATTTTAAGTTTGTCTTCATTGAAATTTTCCTTTTGTTACAAAATATTACACCAGCTGAACAAAAATCATTATATCGAGATAGTTTAGACAAAAAGGGATCATAATTTATTATTACCAAAAAATTTCCTTATGCTTTTTGATGGCTGTTGCATATATGCTCGACTTAGCAATTATTTTCTTATAAAATTTCAATAATTTCTTTAATTTTTAATTTGTTTTTCCCTTCAATTTGTTAGTTAAAATTCTGAAATTTGGTTTGACGCGTCAATTTTATGTAATTTTTGTATTTGTATTTGTTCAAATAATAACTGTAATAATAATAATAATAAAAAAAACGTAGAAAAAGTAAGAAAGGATTTTGTCAAGTGGAAATCATTTTCTTTATATAATAAAAAAACTTTATGTTCTTTTTTCCTTGTTGCATAATCGTCGTACATGTTTAAAATTACATGACACGCTTCTGTTAGACTACATAAAAAGGGGAGTCTTTTATTTTAAAAAGGTATAATGGAGAACGTTTTTTTATTTGTCCTTCATTAGGACGTAATTGAGTTTAGTTAAAGGACAGAGTGTTTTGGAAGTCACACATAATCAGTTCAGAGGACATTTATAGAAGTTTTCTTGTGATGGTTTATACTCTAGAAATAAAAAGGATCATTGTTAAAAAATTATGATCGAAAGATTTCAAAATTAAGAATCTATATATTAATAAATTTCAGCTATAACACAAAGAAATTGAAGTATAGTAAAGTTTGTAAGGCAATAAAACGTCACCACATATAAACTTTATTTTAATCACCCTGCACGAGTATCCCTTCAAAAAACTTATTGAAGCATTTTTTTTTAATTTTCCTTTAAAAAACTATACTTCAGTTTCTGCAATGATAATTCCCTAAAGAATTAAAACAGAAAATTGCTATTGTGCTTCTTTCCGGGACCAGTCCAATAATAAGAAAATAGGGTGACATTCTCAGGTACATATATATCCGAAAATCAAATGTCCTTTATTAATTCTTGCTTAAGATAAATTTAAATTCAAAACCATCAAAATTGCTATTTCCTTCAAGGGTGTAAAAGACAACAAACAACAATATTCTTCAATTTCTGGTAAGTTTATTAAATTTAAAAACTTTTTATATTCTTTTATTTTATATTCGATTATCCGCAACGAACCATTAAAAATCAAAAATTACTAAGAAAAATATTTTTTTATCATAATATTATAAATTGAAAAAAATAAGAAAAAAAGAAAAAGGATAATTTCGTTACGGTTTTATTGATAATTTAATATAAAAAAAAATTTCCATATAGCATAAAATTCTCAAAATTTCTTTTGCTCATTTTTATATTACAAACAAGTATAACGCCGTATACAAAAATTGAATGGTTTGTATAGTCTGTTTTTTCGAGAAGAAACAACACACAAACAACCACTAAAAATATAATTATATTTTATCCATTGGAAAAGTCCTTTTCTCCTGTTATATTATTTAATATATAAAAATCAAATTTCAAAAGAAATATAATAAAAAGGCAAAAAGGCCAAATAGAAATTATAATACATCATAAAGAAAATTGGGAACTAATAAATAAATCTAAGGCAACAGAAAAAAAAGGATTCCTCTAGAAAAACAAAAACAGATAAATAATAATAATAAAAAAATACTATAGTATTAGAGTCCTTGATTTTTAATCAATAGAATGGATTATATTTGACTGACCGCTGTTCAGAATATACAAAAAGTTATACGAGTATAGCAAAAAAAAAATTAATTATATATTCTGACCACATAAAATATACTCTGAATGGACATAGAAACACATATAATAATAATAATAATCATCATCATTGATGGAAATAAGTCAATTTTTTGTTATGAAAAACATTTTTATTTATTTGGATATTTGCCAAAGCCCACAGATAATTTAAGTCTAAAAAGGATGATTTAATATATTACAAGAAGAATTTTTTTTTACCTATTTAATAAATGTTTTAGTATTCAAGAAAAACATTCACCTTAAGGATAACTAAATTGAATTTTATTTATATAATATGTATTTTATATTTTTGAAGAAATCCGTTTTTATAGTGCACTTAAAGAGGTTGAATAACCTTCTGTTTTCTACACAAAAAAAAACAACATAACAATAATAAGGAAAATTTATATTTAAGATATAAAAAAAAATAAGAATTTATTTCTATTTGGTATCAATTGAACCGTAATATGTATTAGATTGATAGAGAAATATATATAATCATATATAAAGGATTAAAGGATAGAATATTACAGTATATATATAGTACATAATAGCAGTTTTCTGTATTTTAGGAACCAACCAACAAACAGCGTCATACAAAATCTGATTCGAAAAATTGTCAGAGGTGAACGTCATGGTATCATATTTTACATCATTCTAGCAATTATAATTTGACAGAGATGTAAATAATGTAACTACTACACATAAGAGATATCACGTAACTGGTACATTAATTATCCGGAATGCACTAAGTACACATTATATTCCTTTAATGCTATTAACCGGAGGCATTAACAATTAAAGTTAAGTGCGTCGAAAAAGAAAATTTCTTATCAAGAGAGATTTAAAGAAAATTAAACAAATTCAGAATATACATAAATTATTATAATCATAATGTTATTTAGTATTTTTTAATTTATCGTTATACTATATACTATTCACGCATTCTAACATAATTATCTTAACAATGTAGAAGAAAATCATGGAATATACTTCACATAAATGCAAAAATAATCTTCTTCTCTTGATTGCTAACGAAATTGCAACCTAAATAATTCTCATTTATAGCATATATGTAGTATCCTTCTAGTAAATACTAACTATGATCATCAACAATATGTAACTAATGAAGCACATACATTATAATGATAACAAACAATTTCTATTTTTCAATACTTAACGTCAGAAAAGAAACCCCAATTACCTATATGCTACATTTTCGGCACAGTATTATCTTTCGTACATAAATTTTCCAACCATAAAAATAACGAAAATCCTAACTGCATGCCATGAATTCGAAATTTGATCCAAACAAAAAATTGTACGTGTGATTCATTTCTAACCTACAAATAAAAACTATATAAACAAAACAACAACAATAATAAAAGGACAAGAACAAAAGTTAAATTTTGTTTTAGGATAATAATTTATTAGTACAAAAACAAAAATATTTATAGTTATACGTATAAGGCATCACAAAATTTTACAATATAGGACAATCGACAATTTAAAGCAAAAGGATACCACAAAAAAATAGGAATACTTGGCACAAATAAAGTAAAATCAATATTTTCAGTCTGGTATGTGTACAAAAGGCACACAAAGAAAAATATAAATACAAAAAAAAATAGAAAACTTACACGTTTGTTGTCTCGAAACTTTAGCCAACCTGATACAACAGTCTGGTCGGGTTGTGGTTGGTCTGGAATTCCATCATTATCATCATTATTATGTTTATCGTCACATGGACTTGGACTTGGTGCACAAATACTACGTGACGGTGATGCAAATACACCTGGTTCACCTAATATACTTTTTGATGGGCTACCATAAATTCCACCACTACCACTACCGATTGTATGTATATCTAATGATGTACGATGATTATGATGATGATGGTTTTGATGTAATGGTGAACTAAATACACCTGGTTCACCTAATATACTTTTAACAGGTGATGATGTTGCAAAAAATAAATCTTTTCGTTTTGTTTTCGGTGTATTTGATCCTGATGATAATGGATAATTTATTTGTTGTTGTTGTTGTTTACCAACACTATCGATTAAATTTCTCCTTATACAATTACTACAATCTGATTCAACACGACGTCTTGGTCTATCAATATTATTACTACAATTTATAGTCATATCACCATGATTATTTATTGTTTCTGGTGATTTTAATACACATGAACATTCTGTATTACGTCGTATTGAGTTTGGTGTTAATTGATCAGCTGTATTTTTATTATTAAATGATCTATTGCTAACAGAACAATGTGATCCATTATTATATGAATGATTTTCTGTTGAACAGGAACATGTATTTGATGTACAACAATTTGCAATACCACTACCAGTTAATTGATTATTTTTACGTGGGAATATTGGTGATGGTTCAACTGAACTATTACAATCATCTGATTCTAAATAACGTCGACCGCATAATGGAGATGGTTTATCTCTAATAACACCTTCTAATTTATCGAGTCGTCGATGTGGTAATGGTGAATTATGTGCACTATGACTACCTGATTTAAATATAAGATTATGTTGAAAATGATGTTCATGTTTCCGACCAATATTTGGTGTATTTTTACATGATTCTGATGAAGATGAATTAATTTGTGATATTTGTGGTATTATTGTGGTGGCATTTACTGATGAATTATTGGGATAGCATGGATGATCTTGTCGACGTTTAGGCGCTTGTGTTATTGGTAATGATTCAGACATTTTTCCTTTTTGAATATTTTATATTATAAATTTTTGTATTTTGATGTAAATTGAGATTATTTTGTAATTGAAAATGCTGAAAATAGAAGATGAAAATTTTTAATTTAGATATAAATTTAATTAAAATTAATATTTATTTAATTCAATTTTATATAATATAATAGACGATTAGGAATTATTTATTTAATTAGTTAATTAAAATTTTGATAATTTAATTTTAAAACTTTAATCAATAAAAATATATTATATAACATGGAAACTATAATATTACATATAAGATTTCAGAATCATTAAAATTATCATTTACATTTACCATAAATTCAAATAAAGTATTTTATGTAGAAAGTAGTGTATGTTTAAGAATAGTTCTCAAACAGAATAATTTGGACACGCACTGAAATAATTTATTAAAATTAGGCGCAAAATTAAAATAGATAAATTAAAAATTCATCAACTGCACTAAATGTGGTATAGCTTTCTACTCAATTACTATAAGGTCTACTCAAATAAAAAGAAATATATCAACTGCGAATTCTCATAATAATTTAACCTAAAGTATAAGCAATTTTATACTGAGTTTCAAATTGGAGATACGTCTTTCTTAATTATTCTTATTACATAAAAAAATCTTTTTCAAATATTTACTCTCACATCAATGTTATTTTAAGAACCATTATTTTACTAAACTACAATAAATATAAATCATACAAACAAACAAAATTTTAAATGTTAAATTCTCATGATAATTTTCATTTTTTGAAACATATTCCGCTAAAATTTTCTTTTCATAAAATTACAAAGAAAATTTGTATAAATATATTATTATATCCTGTAGTTATTTATCTCTGGGAACAAATTTTATTACGTATGCGTTACGTATATGAATATGAAAATAATTTATTTCAAACACACAATATTATTTTTGCTTGCCATATTATTATAATCCTTGGTATAAATTAAAGACACTTTCTTTAAGAAATTCCCTAAACTGAAAAGACTTTTTTAGAGTTTGATTATTGTACAGTATCCTGAGAACAATATCTTCAGGATATATAAAAGGAAAAAATAATAATTTTTAATAATTTTTTTTAAGGTTTTATGAGCGTTTTTTTTATATATTTAAAGAATGAAAGAAAGTTACTTATAAAAATAATTTATTTCTTTAAATATTTAACTTTTATTTCAAGTTCAAGTAATTTCTACAGATAATTTAAATTGAATTTAATATAAAAATGATGAATTATTAATTCAGAATTAATGTAATTTAAAATGTACCCTTTTATCCAGTAGAACAAAGGGAAATTACCATTTTGCTCGATTGTATCGCTATAAAAGTTATAATTTTTAATGAAAAATCTTACAAAAGCTGTTAAAAATATTTCAAGTTTTTTTTTTACTCATTATATTTATAGCTGTATTGGTTTTATTCTAACTTCTTTTCACCAACAGTAATTAGCTTTTACCGACACAAAAATTCTAAATTAGACGAAAAATCTCCATCAGCAAGGATTATTCTCCTTCGTTAAAGCTATTTTTTTATATGTATAACACAAAAAATTTAGTTTAATATTCTTCAGTCAATTTTGAAAAACTTTTTCACCATAACAATCATTTTTATAACTTTCCATTAAAAATAGAAATTATATTATTATAAGAACTCAACTATGAAAAACAGAAACTAAAAGTGAGAGAACATTATTATTATTAAAGAAAAAAAATAATTTTGTTTTAAGCTATTTAACTTTTCTGACGGTTAATTTTTATGAAGCACATCATCAGATGGAAGCTATTTAAGCATAAGGTAAACCAAATTTTAACTGGTATAAATAGTTTCAAAATGAACTAAACAGAAGATGTACGAGTAGGTAAAATGTCCCTAAATTTTACTAGAAAGCAAAGTGGTTTTTTTTTAGAAAAATCAATTTTCTTTTTGTAAAAAAAAAGATAATTTTTATCTTTTAAATATTTCTAAGGATTATTGAAGGCAAAATTTTTTAGGGAAATTTTTAAAATCTGTTGATAATATGAAAATATCTTAAACTTTTCGATATTCTAAACTAAAAGTAAAAATATTTTGAAGAAATTTGATATTTTCTAATATGTATATTTATACAAATTTTCTTTGTAATTTTAAAACACGCAAATTTTACGTAAAAGACGTTAAATTTCTCAATTTTCTTTATAAAAATAAAGTTTCCCTCTAACAGGATATCTTCAAAATGAGAAAACTTTTCTTATATTTTATGAAGTGGTAATTTAAAGTGTTGAAAATTATGTTAAACATAAAGTAGAATTTTTTCTTTCTTTTCATATTATTGAAGTCCTTTTCCAAGTTACTTTTTTAAGTATTAGAAAAAAGTTACAAAATTAGAATTTTGAGATTAACAAGATACTTAAAAATAATGATGTCACGTTTTCCAATTATAAACAAAATGTACAAATTCTATATAAATATTTTTAATCGAAATATTTATGGTATAATAGATTGATCCGGATATGAATTATCATTTATATTTTTGTAATTAATTTGAATAAGCAAAATTAAACAATTATATTTTAGACATATTATATCAAAAAAAATTTAGCTTGAAATTATTCAACTAAATTAAAATTATATTCTAATAATTTGTAGTGTCCAGATTTATGTACATCCGCTTTACTCAATTTCACTCATATATAACAGTCTGTATATATAAACATTATGAGATTCATAATTAATTCAATGTTTGTTTTTTGTAATTAAAAAAATAATATGAAAAACAAAAATTTATATTTATTACTAGCAATTTGTTCCGTGATTCACTGGTCCATAAAATTCAAAATCATATTAAATTAAATAAAAAATGTATGTTAGTTTGGATCCTTTTTTTTTGTTAGTTTTATTTTAATAACGAGATTTATGTTGTCTATGCTTTGTTAATTTTTTTAAAAAAAACACTAATTGGCAGTTGGATTTTTTTTTATATATTTGAATTATTCCCGTCTGCCTACAAAATTAAATTAATAGTCAAATTGTGACAAAAAAAAAAGAATGATAAATTTAATTAATACAAAAAAAAAATTGTCAAATCCTGAAAAAAATTTACATTACTACATGAGTCTACATTATGATTTCTGTAAGTTGTAAAAATCTTCATGGTTAAATAGTTTTAGGCATATGATGATGATATTTGTAAATTTATTATTTCATCAGTCGTGTTGCTAAATTTAATATGAATAATAAAAAAGTAAAATAAATTGTAAAATGTATACCAAGTATTTCATAAAGTTTACTACATATAAAACTATTTTGGAGAATAAATAATTTTTTTGGAAGAAAATCTTTAAACTTATTGAATTTATTGCTGAAGAATACATTGAAATGCTAAATTTATATGGTCAAATTTATATGTAAGGGTGCAGTGCATTTTCGCCCGAGGAATTTTCACCCGAATCGTTAATTTGTATAGGTTCGATCCCAGTATGATCGAATCCCGGTATTGACAGTCCGATTCGAGCGAAAATTCCTCGGACGAAAATGCACTGCACCGTATGTAAGATTTTCCTACTGTTCTATAAATTCGATTATATTAAGATTATAAATTGGAATTACAAGCTATAACAAATTGGAAATTATAGAAATGAGCGTCTTTGAATAATTCTTTATTATGAAATTTTATATACTCTACATCTCTCTAAAAAGAGAAAGTAAAAGGAGTAAAAAACCTGATATGCAAAAATTTGCATTTCATGATAAACTCGTAAAGGAATAATACACTTTTCCTGTTATGTTATATAATTTACATTATCTTTGCGATACAAGTTAGGAGTAATATATTTTGAATACAAAAATTGAGAAAAACAATTTATTAAACTCACCAAGAAAATTAAATATGTAACACAAACACACTAAAAAATAATATATAAATTATTTTAAAATCAAAAATTTTAAATAATTAGAACAATAAAATTAAAAAATACCACGTGCACGTCTTACGTATTCAACATTCGCACTGCGACTGACAATTTAACTTAAATTTATTATCATCCATCATTGTAAAAGTGGGTGGAGTTAAGTTTATTACATTCAATATGAAGAAGAGCGGCCATCATTAATTTGTTGTTTTATTATTCTAATATATTTCTAAAAATTAAAAATATCGAAATTGATATATGTACATAATTCAATTTGGAAGCCATTTTAAAAAAAGGCGGTATTGAAAGAACTTTTTTCAACACATGCGGCCATTTTATATTATATTTGAGAATCACATACCTTATGTAGTAGCTCGTAAGAGGTAAAACAAAATGGTGAATTTTATATATTTTAAATTTAATAATTCTAAATTTTAAATTCAATTTTCAATTTCACTAAAAATAATTCAATTTTTTTTTTTATTATTTCAATAATAATTTATACTTAACTAAGATTATTATTATTTGTTATTATTCAAAGAGAACTAGGAAAATTGAAAAGTACATTCAAATAAATAATTTTTTTAATAAAAAAACCCAAAAAATTATGAATGAAAAATTTTCAAAGAATAAAAAATATTATTGAAAAGGAAAATTTTTCGGTTTATAAAAATAAAACTTTATCAATAATAAAACCGCGATGAATGTAGGACTTCCTACATTTAACAGAAAAAATGTATTTTGTCTATGAGTTTTCTACAACATCTGAATAAAATATAATTCCCAGTATTTCATTTTGGAAATAATATTAAAGTCAGCAATGAAAAAATGATTTGTAAAAAATTCTTTCTATTCAAAACTCGAAACTAAAAAACAGAAAATTATGATTTTTTTTTATGAAAATGGTCAGTTTAGGGCTGAGAGAGCATATAAAAGTAAAACTTTTAGTCCTTTTCAACTTTTTTTTTATATAATAATATAATGTAGAAAATTAAGCGTGGAATGGAAATCATAGAACCAGACAAAATGAAAGGTCAAACAATTTTTTTTTTGGGAAAGAGTAAAAATAGACTTGATTATTACTTTATATATTTTTTATATATAGCTGAAAATTTTGAATGAAAATATTTACAAAACAAAAAATTTGGATAAAAATAATGTTTATTACATTTTGCTGCAGGATAATGCAAAAAAAGTTCTTATTGGTATAGATTTTTTTAGATTCTTTTCAAATAAAGATATTAGCAGCTTTAAACAATGAACTTGGAATTGCACCATTTTCGGATTACATAAGAAGATTTAGATATAAAATTGTGAATATTTGTATGAGCTAAAAAATATGAAATTATATCACAATGTTCTGTTTGGCACAATTCACAATCAAAATTATTACAAAATTTTAATCATATTTTAAATTGATATTTGAATTTTCCGATATTTTATTTATATATTTAAAATATAATTATATCGAAAATGTGATTCAATTTAATTCAGTCAATATATCAATCAAATGTTCATTATTTCACTATAGTAAATATTAAACCTATATACTTTTAATATATAAGTCATACCACAAATTTAATAAAACATGGTAATAAAATAAACATTTTTAATCATGTCCATCGCTTAATTACGTATACATATATCAATTTCGATAGCCAAACTAATAACACCACTCCTTTCTATTTTTATTAAATTATTTTTATTAATTCTTTTCTTCTTCTTCTTTTTTTTATTATTTGGCATTCAAACTCAATTAAATCAAAGTCATTTCATCATCATCAGAAAGAACACGTTAATAAAATGTTGTTTTTTTCGAAAATAAAATAAATATTTTTTGGTAACATGCTAAAAAAGTTGAATGTGTGTGTTGTCTTTCAAAATTAATTTACAGAAATTAATCTTCTACATATATATAACATAATACTTTTCTCCTATCCTTTCCCATTCCAAGAAAAACATAAATTCCTATCCACACTCTTTATATATAATTCAATCAATTTATAATTAAATTTACCTTTTCATCAAACCATAGGAAATCAGTGAAAAATTTAATTCTATCATTTTAAGGACACAAAAAAGAAAACAGAAAATCCCAAAAACAAAAAAAAATAATGTTTGGTATTCGGAAAACCGGAAAAAACTAGGTCACCTGTAAAGTAATTTTCATTTTATTACTTATTAAAACGATATTTTTTTATAGTCGTCCTTTTTTGTTGTTGTTGTTTTTGTTAGAAAATCATTTTCCAGTCGAGACTATCAAATAAGGGTTTTTTTTTTCTATTATAGTGTTTGATTTTCACAAAAAAATAAATGTTTCTGTTTTTTTCTTTTTTTTTGGTATCATTATCCTGATGGTTAGACTAATAGTCAGCCAGGTAAAATAGGTATAAAAAAACAAACCTTTAAGGATTTCTTTTTCTTTTTTTATATAGTATAAAATTATTTTGTATTACTATTTGTTTTGAACGACCTAGTAATTTTATTTTTATGATTACCTTAACCAGGTAAAATTTGTAAAGCATTTAGTTAGGAGAAGTGGTGTAGATTTTATTACAAATTTTCTTGTTGTTGGATTTAATGATTGTGACATTAATGTAACGATATATATATATTTTCATTTTTAGGATGGTAGAGAGAAACCTTTTTAACAATTTTCGTCAAACTGTTCATATGGAAAATTTTCAATGAACTAGAAATTCATTTATTTATATAAATAAAAATGATAATATTAGATTTTTATATTTTGTCTGTTTTAGATTTGTTAAAATAATTTCCTTTTACATGATTTATATTTAGAATAAATTTATTTAAAGTTTTTATGATTTAGTAGGGGAAAATTATAGATAAAATAAAATAATATATTAATGAAAATTATAGAATTTAATTTTGATCTAAAGCTGAGCAACTTTTTTTAATTGGTATTGACGATATTTTTAATATTTAAAATTTTATAAATTTATCAAATAAATTAATTTCATAATTTTTAAATATTTAAATAGAATTTTCAATTATTTTAGTTATGAAAGAAATATAAACTAAATTTAATTAAATATAAATATTTGAGAGTTTTCAATTTCAATTAAGAATTTTCAATCAAATTAATAACATTAAAATTTTCCTCAAATTAAAAATATGAAAATTTATCAATTACATAAAAAATAATTTCCCAGTCATCAAAATTTGAACAAGAAATTTTCCTTAACATTAAAACCTCTTTAACTTCGAAGAGTAAATACATAATATAATGATCTTTCATATAATAGTAAAATAATCATCATCAACTTTTCCTCCTTAAGTTCAAGATTAAACTTTTCCTCAAATCTCAGCAAAAAAATAAAAATTCTTTATAAAAAAATCTCGAAATTTTCATTTAATAATAAAAAAAAAATCAGTATTGCAAAAATTTTAATAGATTTGCATAGCGATTTTCTTCAAATCAAACTTTATTTATGAAACCAAAAAAAAACTACGAGAACGAAAATCTCAACAACATCAACAATAAAATCTATTTTTCTCGAAGGATAATCTTCCTCAGGAAATTTTAAGAATATTTTTTCTTTTCTTAATATTCTCTGCACTTAACTATGCGTTATTTTGTGTCTCTCTTGAAAATGTAATAAAGTCGAAAAGATTTTTTTTTTAAATAAATGCAAAAGGATAACAGAAATTTTCAAATTAAATTTATCCTTGTAAGAAAAAAAAAATGTATGTACATATTTACAAAAACAACAGATCAACAAAATAAATCAAAAATGATTTATTATCATATCCTTTCGGTTTATTTTTATTCATTTTGAAATATTTAATAAAAGCGGATAAGAAAAATTGATAGTAATAAGTGCAATTTTATACATGTATACAACCTCTTTACCTTTCTCACAATAAAGGATAAATGTCTAAGGACATTAGAGGACAAATCTTTATTTATATAACTTAAAAAAACTACGGAATAGAAAAATTTAATAAGAAAAATGTTTACAAAATTGAAATATAAAATAATTCTTAGAAATTGTAACTATAATAGTATATAAATGAAATTATTATTATTTTGTACTAAAATTTATAATCATCCAGGATGAAAATAATATATAAGTATATGTATAGAAGAAAAATTAAAATTTAATAGGAATTTATATCCCAGTCATGTTCCACTAATCAGAAAATGTTAGGTCAGGTGAATGAACAATGATTTTAGTTGTGAGATATTATACGAATAAATATATAGGTATATCTGAAAGTTTAATTAAATTGAAATTATGTACGTGAAATGTTTTAGTGACCGTATTATGAAGAAATAAATGTTTTTAAAGAGTAGATTTTATTTTATTTTTCATATTAAATTTCTCTGATTAGAAATGAGTGTACAATAACATATGCTATAAGAAATCTAACGAAGAAAATTGGCTTATTATTTATTTGGAGAAGTATGAAGTTGAAGTATATATGGTATATATAATAATATGAAGTATGGTATATAAAAACACCAGTTCTATATTACAAAATAATTCTTTTAACTGTTATTATTTATTAATTTATAGTATTTTCTTAAGTTTTATTGATAATATAAGATGATTAAAGTTGTCTAATTAAGTAAATGGAGTATTCAAGTTACATTTTTTCCATATTAGTAACATAACATTAAATATTTTTGGTATACTCCTCACTTCATTATCGCTGAAAGCAATATATATATATATATATATATATATATATCTATATAGATATATATATATATAGATATACATAAATATGTATTAATTAAATATATAATATAATAATACTAATAGTTGCATTAAAACTAAATCATCGAAAAGTTATGAAAGATAATTTACTTGATTGGAGTTTTTTATTATTGCATTAATTTTAGTGAGGAAATCAAAGATTTGTTGCTAAAAAAAACTGCATTAATGCTAGTTATCAATATCAATATAAAATTATAAATAAATATATATGTGTATTTCTAAATATACTTAATTTCTACGGCTATAAATTTTCCATAGAAGCAATAAATACAGACTTCCATCTCATGTTGTGTCTACTTACCAGATTATACAAATTCATACACACATTGAACTAATCAAACAGAACATTATCTGTCAAGGTATATATATGGTAGAGGAAGAGAGTATTATGTATAAAAAAATATCAATAAAACAAATATCAAGGTCATGAACCATATTTTACCTTATGAGTTCTTACTTTAGATAACAGATACATCAATCTGAATTATTATATTAGTTCGAATTTATGTTTGCAAAAGAACAGACAGAACCGTATTTGTGATAATAATTAAACATAATTATAAAATTAATTTTAGTAAGAATTTTTATTTTAAAACAATAAATCACCATTACGAATATTTAAAAATAAAATATATTATTCTAATTTTCTTACTTTTCCTTTCAGTTTATATAAAAAATTAAATTAAAATATAATTAAAAAAAATTTAATATAAAAAAAAACAAATGCTCCAGGCGAGGATCGAACTCGCAGCCTCGGCATTGCTCAACACCAAATACTGTTTATAAGTACCGCGCGCTAACCAATTGCGCCACTGGAGCTATGAGTAATACGTCGACAAAATATCAAATTCATATTTACAATAAATTAATTTTAATATTTAGAAATGAGAACTACATAATAAATATTTAATTGACAAAACTAAGATTAACTACTTAGGTAAGAGAATAATGAATAGTCTTATCTACAAACAATTTTTTTTTTATACATTTGATAACAGAAAAATAAAATAAAAATTTTTCAACCTTTGGTCGGAAGCAAATTGAATAAAAATTGAAATTCTTTAGTAATTTATTTTGACATATTATTGCTCTTTGTTTGTTTACATTTACATGTTATTTTTTGATATTGTACAGACAGTACTCGATGTAACGAATCAGTAATAAGTATTTCCAATTATGAATTTTAGTAAACAGCTTCAATAAATACACTATTTTATTTATCATATAAAAAAATGGAATGAATTTAGTATTTCAAGTTTATTGTATTTACTGTCAATTTTTGCAGTTCTTAAAAATTGTTTTCTTAAAAATAACAAAAGATTATATCATTTATAACTTGGTAATAATGTCTCACCAAAGCAGTATATATTATGTACGCCTTTGGTCTCACTGTTACAAAATTTCAATAAATTTAACAATATCTCTTCATTCTTCAAATCAGTTACTAGTCAAATGAAAAACATTTCTAAACATAGAGAGTTGCCTGTAAATGAAGTCATAAGAAACTGACAATTAAAACGAATGATAAATGATTAAGTATATAATTTATATTTTATTAAAATTCCGTTTACAATTCAGTGCGACAATATAGCTTCAAAATATTTAAACAGCTTTGCTGTTGGTTTGTTTAACAAATATATTAAAAATTAATTAGTAAATAGAAATTTTTTAGAAATTATTAATTAAGTTTGTAAATTTTTAACATAATAATAAAGTAAATTTGGTTGCTATTTTTGCATAATATAGATTTAACTATATAACAGACAAATATTGAATGGCTAATTAAATTATTGTATTTGAAATCTGAGTTACATCTGTGTTAATTAATTAATTAATTCTTTACTAGGTTGAAATTTATAGATGGATCATTGATTCCATATAAGTTCTAAATAGAATGGTACAGTAAAATTATGAAATATGAAGCTATTTCTATATTGTGTATAATATTCTGTAAGTCATTTAATGGTTAAATAAAAAAATGCAAATTCGGCAACTTTTTAAAGTGATTTATCGTTTATCTTCCTAAAAGGCGATATATACATAGTAAAAATTTATGAATAATTTATATTATATTCTCATTTATTTTATTGTTTGAGACAAAAATTACTATATTATAAGCATTTGAGAAGATTTAATTGAACATTTTAAGTAATTAAATAATTTGTGTTCAGTTTTGAAATAAAATTTTTCATTAAATTTCGTTTCGTCTAAACATTCAAAATATGTTTATTAGTTAATTATCAATTGTGATTGTAATTGAAAAAACTAATCTATTTAATTTTCACAATTTTTATCATTTTTTTTGATAATTTCGTTTTTAAATATCCTTCACAAACACAAAATTAAATTTAGTTAAGATATGAAGATAAACGGTAATGAAGAAAAACAATTTTTTTG
This sequence comes from Empis stercorea, assembly GCA_949752835.1. Taxonomy (NCBI): domain Eukaryota; kingdom Metazoa; phylum Arthropoda; class Insecta; order Diptera; family Empididae; genus Empis; species Empis stercorea. The sequence goes on along the minus strand of OX457088.1, from coordinate 15,966,256 downwards.
TTTATTAAAATTGATGATTTTGACGATATTTGTCCTTAGCTGAAATTCTTAATCTTCTTACAATGTTTTCTGACATTGTTTCCAAACTAAAATAATGAAAAACAATTTTCACACTATATACGAGTACTCGTATATAATATATAAATAGTTCGCACAGAGAAAAAATCAAGTCATGTTTTAGTTCTATTATCTAGTATAAACTTTTTGCTTCAAGGAAAATAAAGATAAAGGATGAGTTATGTTATTTATAGACAATATAATATGAAAAAAGAAAATAAATATCCTTCAAGGTAAATTAAGATGTATTGACCTTTAATTAGGTTGCTACAAATACATGAGAAGAAATTGTTTGATATAAATTTTAATATGCGACCTTTAAATAGACAGAAATTATTTTAGAAATGTTGGATTTTTTTTAACCAATTTAAATATTTAAGTTACAGAAATAATATATTATGTTTTATCATCATTTTTAGAAGCATGAATTTCGATTTTAATAATTGTAATAATAATACGTTAATTTCGTTACATTTCTATTTATACTCCTAGTACATAACCAATTCTCGGCGTCAGAATACTAAACCATTTTATCAGCAGTCATATAATAAAGCTTTATTGCAGTATAATATTCGAATAAAGGCTTTATTAATTATATTAATTAATACGGCTAACAAGCTTAGCTATAACAAGCTTTGCTCATTAATTTTAAAATTAATAATATATTTATTATTAAATATATAAATATTAGACGTCAAACAAAGTTCGAGATGGCACAAATTGTCAGAATCACCAGGTCGCAGGCTCTAATAATGGGATAAAATTCGTACAATTCCATAGTTCAATAATAGAAAATCATATAATAAATATTTTGCGAAAATATCCAAAATTAAAAATTTAATATTTTAGTTAATAAATTATCTTTTTTTTATATAATATATTTTGAAGAAATTTTAGTTCTATTTACTAAAATTATCAAATATATTTCTAAATATTTTAGGCACTTCAAGAAAAATTTCACAAAATTAAATAAATTTTCCAAAAACTATTCTTAAAACTTAAATAAAATTCTGCAATTTCACAAAACTTAAATACTGAAACAACTTATATAAAAACTTTTTCGTATCGTACAGAAAATATTTCTAAAATCCCAAAAAAAAGGTTCATTATTGAAAAAACCTTAAAGAAATTTTATGTAAATTTAATTATTAAAGTTTTATAATCAAATTTTTGGACATGTTATATTTATATTTTTGTCATTTATATAAATTTAGTGGTTCTAAAGGTCATCATCATCATCACAGGTAATTTGATTTAACTAACGATACATTGCCGGAGACAGAATATGAGATATGAAAATATTAACAGACTATGGGGAATTAATCAAAAAAAAAAAATTAAAAAAAAAAAGGAAAAACAAATCATCGAAGTAAAAGGAGAGAAAATCGAAATCGATTTTAAATTATCCCCAGTTCAATTAACTATGTGGTTTCAATATTATTTTATGTCCTTTCTTTTTTGCACTTTGGAATTTAATTTCATTGATTCTCGTCTAGGATTCCCAGTTATATAATATTTATTTATTTTTTGGGAAAGAGTCGAGGTTTTCAAAAATATCATGTTAACTACTTCAATTTATTATTACAGCTGAAAATATCATTCTGAAGAATGTCCAATGAAAATTTTAAGTTTATAACATAAATCAATAAAATTCAATCATGTAGAAATTTTTATGGCGGAACATTTTTAATATATACGGTTTTTTTTTTGGGAGGTGTAGGGTTGAAGTTTGAATATGAAAAAAAAAAATTAATGTTATGTTCAACTAATGATATTTTAATTAATTTTAATTTGATTTTATGGTTTGGAGGGTTTTTATTATTGATAAAATTTATTATTTTTGTGGCAAATCCTTAAAAGGTTTTTCCATAATTTTTTACTTATTTTTTTTTTGTGGTAAATGTTTAAAAAATAAAAAAAATATTATTTTTTTTAGTCATATTAAAAATTTAAATATATTTTTAATTAATTTTGATTTTTCATAAGAGTAATATTGTAGAGTAATATTGGATTAATATTAATTAAACTTTTATTTATACGAATATTTATTTAAAATGAAAAATATGGATGAGGTTTTTCGGCAAGTTAAAATTTTTATGAACATGTCCAATTACTGTCAATTTGAGAAAATAGATATAAAAAAATTTTGAAATTAAAATTTATAAATTAAAAATAAATTACTTAAAAAAATTTGAATATAAATTAGTTTAATTTTAATTACCAAATTTAAGGTATATTTTATTGATTTGAAATAAATGGTACTAATTAATTGTCATACTATTTCGTATATCGATTTTCTAACCTCACATTGAATACTCCTAGGCTACTATTAATAATTCAGTTAATTTTTTTAATTTTTTTCAATTATATCTGATTATACATATAATCAGATTAGGTTTAATTACCAAATTTTTCGAATAATTTAAAATATTCGTGTTCAATTGAAATTTTAATATTTGATTGAATTTACTGAATAAATGAATACAAGTTAAAATTGACTAAAAATTACCAAAATTTTGTTTTATTTATTAAATATTTTTGCCATCAGTAGAAAAACAAATTTATAAATATAAATTAAATTTATATTTATAAATAAATTTGATAAATTTAACACATAATTTTTTAAATTTATTTGTTAATAATTTGGTTTATAAGTAAGTAAAATTAATATTAGTTGCATACAGCTGACACTGATAATATTGATTACAATATTAAATTTGAAGTATATTTCGCACATTTTCTTCAATAATCGGAAAAAATATTTTTGGTACTACAAATCATGAATAATACAATACCGAAAACTATAAAAATTGTGAATAATACAATACTTTTGTGACATTCTAATGACATTATGAAGAATCCTTAATGGAGATTAATGTATTAGATAAATTAAAATGAACTTATTTTAGTTTTTTTTTAGTAAACTTTCTAACAATAAAAATGTCTCGTGTAAATATAAAAAACGATTTTAAGCTATATTTGCAAAAATTAAAATATTTAAGAGCATTTCCAATAACCAATTTTTGTGGTTAAAACATCATAACTATAAAAAAATACAAATTTTTAATGAGTACTTTGTAAATATGTAAAAACGAAAAAAAATTATTTCAATTACTAAATAAATAATAAAATTTAAAATCTCAACCAGTTTTCATCATGTTTTTTATTTTACCAAACCAATATATTTTTTCCATATTTTGGTAAAAAAATATTTATAACATTTTAAATCTTCTATAAAAAACATTTCACAATTTTTGTTTACCCATTTTAGTTATGTTTGTTATAAACACAATAGAGAGCATAAAAGCTTTCTTTCCTAATTTGTATTGATTTCACCCAAAAAAAACAACAAACCATTTCCTATTATAAACACACAAATTCCTTTAAAAGTCAAGTTGCATTCAAAATAAAGAATTTTCAGAAAATAGAAATAAAAATTGCATAAACTTTTGAACTTCCCAATATTCCAGAACAAAAACAAAAATTGATATTTATACATTTTAATATATATTTCCTAGAGGACATCCTTTTTTTTTATTCATAGTGTATATCTCAATATATCTGCTTTTAAGAAGACTTTCTGCTGTTAGAACTCTCGGTCTCCCTCCGAAAAACCATTCATACAACAATAACAAAAAAGAATTCTATAAACTTTGTCCCGCACAAATGGAAAAAAAAAGACAATATTTTCGTTAGGAGGGAAAAAAGGACTAGGACAAGTGAAGATAAATTGAAAAATACAAATGCCAATTTATTGTTATTGTCCTCTCTGCTGACACTATATTATATTGCTTTAAAAATAATAATAGAAAGATAGATTCAATTTTTGATTTTGAAATTTGCTTTCCTATTATTATTTTGCGTGTATCTTCATATTCTCGAATTTTCGGAAAATTAATTTTAGACTAAACTCAGAGTAAATGACTGGTGAGTCATGTGATTTATTGTTTCAGTTCTAGCTGAACAACTTGTACGTTTTCAAGTATGGTAATTATTAGATTATAACTATTTTTACTATAATTAAATTAAATTTTCAGTTGTTTTCAAAATAGTTTAAATTTTATTTAATTAAAACAGTTTAAATTTTCAAAATGGTTAAATTTTATTTTTATTTAAATTTTATTTAATTAATAAAGAATTTAATAAAACTAAGAGTCAGTCTACTCTGAAATACTGAATTTATTTTTTTAATTTGAAATCAGATCCGCAAATATAGTTATAATTTTAAACCCAGTATTGAGCTAAATTTCAACAATAACGAAAAATACAAATACGACATAAGGAACTCCTTTTAATAACCAAAAAATTACAATCTATATATGTACCACAATCTTTATTACTAAAATATCGTAACAAAGTCAGGATACTTTATTATCCTATCACCCGAAAATAATAATAATGAAACTTTAAAAAAGGATGTTATTATCCTTCGAATGTAATTTACCACCTATTGTGCGAAAATATAATATTTATGTATATAAATTTTGTTAGATATATTGATTAGCCCACCTTATTTTATTTTCTCCCTTAATATAATTAAATATTTTTGTATCCTTTTAATGAGACCAATACCAACAAAATTAGATTATATTATATAAATTTTGTTAACCGAAAAAAGGGACGAAAATGTCTTAATAAAAAAAAATTATCTTTTTTTTTCTACTTTTTTTTTTTTTTTTTGGTTTTTGTACTCATAAATATTTTATAGTATTATATCCATTTAAGTAGATTATATTTAAAAGGGATATATACATATATAACGAATGTGTGTTATGAAAATCATTGAATTAAAAATAAAAATAAAACAAACTTTCGTCATGTTTTTGATATATGGTTATAAATTGAACGGATAAGAAATAATTTTATATATAGAAAATGTACAAATAAGAGAATATCGTATAAGTTTGCCAAGGATATGATTAAGAATTTTAGTATAGAAGGACCTCTGAATCTAATGTAATTGTGATGGTTGTGTTGGTAAATGTATAATTATCATATCAATTTAATAAATTAGTGTATAAGGATAAAAGAATGTAAATAAAATTGAATTTGTGGTATATTTTAGAATATATATATCATATATGATGGATTTATTGTGTGGAAATTATATACAGGAGATAATGGAGTTGTTCCTGCGTATAGACAGGAATAAAATGTAAGCAGTAAAAGAAATTTTAGTCATATTTTTGAGATAATGAAATATCTTTGTTAGCCTTGCATAACAAATTATTTAGAGATTTTTTTCTATAGGGTAGATTAGGATTGTCTAGGAATTAAATAAAGTATTGCGTAGACTGTAGAGGGTTAAAGGTATTAACTAAAATCTTGTGAAATGAAAAATAAAAATTGAATTAGTTTATTATTAAAAAGAAATATTTCTAATCTGTTAGAAGTTCTTCGCAATATTAGAAATATTGCCCAAAGGTTTCTTTTATACCAATATATTAGTTAAATATTATAATTGTAAACTTTAATTGCATATTTTCAGGCATATGCTTTTTTTAAATTTATTTATTTAAATAAAAAAAAAATGGAATAAAAATCTATTCTCTAATGAAAAGTAAAATTTCTCCTACATATATATTTTACTTATTCACTTAAAGTAAAGTTGTCTGCTATAAATCCATTTACCTTATATAATCCACAATACAAAAAAAAAAATTGTCTGGCTGCTCAAACACACTTGTAATAAATAAATTTTAATATTACAATGAATAAATAACATTATAAAGATATTAATTTGATTTCTGGAATTTCATCTTTATTATACCACACATATATTTTAATTCTACACATATTTATTTATATATACCACAAATTTTTCACCCCAATCTCTTTTCGCAGTTATACTAAAAAAAAAAAATATTACAGGGTTTTAAATGATAACGCAATAAAATCAGCTAATGATAATCTTCTGTATGTGGTTAAAACACTCTCGCACACAACACACTCCACAACATAATAACTGATGACGAATCTTAGTCAATTTTATATATGATGCCATAAGGATTCAAGAAAAAGGTTTATATTAAGTATATGCTTGTTGTAATGATAAAAAAGTGATGAACAAAATTATGTGGCTTTATGTCATACATCATCATGAGAAAATTAATTTCCGCAAGAGAAAAAAAAAAATGAAAATACAAAATTTAATTTTAATCCATTTTTTTTTTTTATATTCTTGAGAAATTGAAAAGTTTATTTCAATTTTAAGTCCTTTATTTTTGTTGTTTTTTGTTCTTGTTATATTCAAATTTTCAAATCCTTTCTACCAAAATTTAAATTGTTCTTCACAAAACGAAACAAAAAAAATTTTTTTTTTTGTTGTTGTTTTTAAGATAATTTAGTTTATAGTATTTTTGCCTACAAGGATAATTTGATTATAATTATGAACATACGGGGAAAATGTGATAATAATGAATATAAAGTTTTCTTTGTGTTATTTATGTATATATATATATATATATGTATATATTATATAGAAACAGATTTTAGTGAATGATCCTGAAGGGATATGAATTAAATTATGAAATAATAGAGAAGAAAAAAATAAACAATTTTGATGTTGAACAAGCTTGTTGTTTGTTAAATATATTTTTTTTTTGATTTGGTTGTTGGTTATGTTAAAATGTAGAATATCCATAAAGTTTTAGAAATTTAATTTTGAAATTGTCCCTAAAAAGGAAGTAGTTTGTATTTTGTGTAGGAAAATCCTTGAAAATTTTCAATTGAGTGGAAAATTTATCCCTAAGGTTAGTTTTAAAGTGATTTTGAAAATAATGTTTTCTATAATTATTTCACAATTTCCAGTCTATAATAATGTAAATATTGATTTTTGATTTAGGCGATTTTAACTTTATGTCAGATTAATTGTTAAATTAATTGTAGATTTTGGATTAATGTAAATTACAGGATAATTTTTTTCTTTATAAAATTTATTTAATGACATAATTTAGAGTATATTTAAGCAATATATATTTTCAAAATAATTCTAACACATCTTAAATCCATGATAGTAAAGAAAAAGATTATATAAAATATTTTTAAATCACAATTTATTATGATTTGTATATAAAAAGTTAATTAATTCCAAAATATCTTTAATATTCCAACAAACTAATTTACTCTAATTATTTTTAACCAATTTTTTCAATTTTTTTATCTATGTATGTTATCTTCGAAACCTAATACAAAATTATGTCCTGAAAAAAAATGATTATTTAACCAACCACAAAATAATAAAACTTTTTGATAATTTTCAAGTCTTACGGGCCTTAAAAAATAAGTTCACAAAACAATTTTTTTTTGTTGAAGCAGAAGATTAATATCGAAAAAAACAACAACAATAATATTAAAAAAAGTTTGTAAAGGACACCAAAAAGATATGAAAAATTGTAATAAATTCTTTAATATTAAGTTTTAAGGATTTAAAAAAGGATATTCTTGTTATTACTGTTTCAAGGTCAAATCAGTAATTTTGCCAATAGGCAATTTTAACACACAAAAAACAAAAACTAGAAAAAAATAAAGACATGTTTTTTTTTTTAAAACAAAAACACAAAAAATAAGGACTATTAAAAAATTGATTTTCATTTTGATAAAGAAAAAATATTAACCACATAAAAAATACCAAGAAAACAAGGATAAACCCCTTTTTTTTAGTCCTGAACAAAAAAAATATCCTTAAGCTAAAAAGTAAATATTAAATTTCCTAAAGTATATTTCCTACATCAATTTTTTTTTTACCAAAATTTTGATAAAATACAAAAAAAAAAATATAAATAAGGAAAAACATAAAAAATGTGCTTTGCTTAATTTTATTGACAAAGTGGAAACGACATAGAATAAAAAAAAATGTGTGTCCTTTCTATATAGAATTATATTTATTTTTCGGTTCAAATATATTATTAAGAAAATCTTAGAAAAGTAATGGGAAAATTTTAAACTGGATTTTATGTCCTTTTTTCGGACTAAAAATGATTTTTCTCCGAATTTTCTTTTTTCTCTCTATAACAGTAATAAATCTATATTTTTTTTTTTGGCCGTTTTATGGAATATGATAGCAAATTTTAAGGAGTAGGAGGACTTTCTGGAAATCAGATATATATGTTGGAATAAAATATGACATTAAACATATTAAAGATTTTTTTGCTAAACAGAAGCATATTTTTTATATGGTTCAAAGAAAACCAGAAAAAAATTGAAGATGAGAAAATTGATAAATGATTTAAGGAAAAGCCATAATTTGGTGTTAAATTTTCAAGGACATTTATAAATTTTCGTATTGGGAAAATTTATAATTCTAATTTGATGGCAAATTATATAGAATTTATTTAGATAAATTGATTTTTGATTAGTATTTGTCAATATCTTAATTAACAAAATTATTAAAAAAAATTAGATTAAATAATTTCATCAAATTGCAATAAGAATTACTTTTATTTAATTGCACAGTACAAATATTTCCAAACAAATAAAAGGAAATCTCTCTCTACAATTAAATAATGTAAAGTAGAAATTATTAGCTTAAATTTTATTATTAGTATTTAATTATTAATTAAATTAGTATTTAATTATTAGTAGAAATAAATGTATATTAATTACAGATTTTTATTACTAGTTTTTATTACCTTAATTATTATATAAAACTCAATAGATTCTTAAGGATAATAAAAATAAATTAAATAATTTTAGATAATGTAATTATAATGGAAAAAAATTCTGGGGGAAAATAATTTAATATAAAAATGATCATAAATTTCATTTCTTTTTTTTTTTGGAACATTAAATTAAATGGTGTTGAATTTTATTTAATATCATCTTCATATTTAAGTCTTCAAAAGAATTTAATTTAGACATAAAATTTAAATAATAAATTTGACTAAAACTTTCCAAAAAATATTTTATATAATATTTATAACTTTATGAAGATCAACGACAACGAATTAATTGCTATATAAAAAGCTAAAAATGTTCTTGAAAAATGGTTCTTTATATTCATTTAGACAAATATCATCTATAAAACATATTAAATATACATATTAACTATAATAATTATTCCGAGACAAATAAACTCAAATTGAAATTAAAGTGTTTATCAAAATTTATATACACTAGAAAGTCTTTAAAAGTTGTGGTATTAAAATTTCTTCATTTAATCAAAATCATGTACTAGTATACTCGCGTACAAATTAATTCGTACTCTTACGTCAATTTCATTGTCCAATCTAATTAAAATTATATTTTAACATTAAACACACTAAAAACCTTCTTGCAAAATTTGAAATTGTTTTCTAATTAAGTACAATAAAATTTATTATTTTATTCATAAAGTTTATACTAATTTTCTATTAATTAATTTATGATCAATATACATTAAAATAATTAATATACAAAAGTGTATCTATCCTAAATCTATATATAAATATATTATATCAAATTATCCTAAAGTACTAAATAGCATAATACATAATTATACAATTAAATATAATTTTGTATTTAAAAGCCAATAAAATAAACACTTGAAATCTTGAAAACTAGAAATTTTCTCTATTTAAATTTACTTAACCGCAACGCAACATAGCTTTTATATACATAATAAGGTATTTATAAAATTATCCTTTTTAACAAATAATTCTATAATTGTTTATAATAATAAACACAGAAAATGTATATAAATACAAATTAATTGAATTTATTATTTATGAAACAAATTATTGAAAATTTAATTTAATAAAAATTTTAAAATAAAATAATAATTATAATGTTTACCTTTAATAAAATCCACAAAAATTATTGATATAATAATTACAAATAAATATTAATTATTATATTAAATTCGAATTAAATAAATTTTATTGTTGAGTAATTTTTCAATTTCTTGATGGTAAAATTGTGATAATTTTTATTCCATTTTTATATTATAAGATTATTTTTATGATAAACATTTTTTTATTTTATTTTATGCATTGATTAACATTTAAGATTTCTGTTAAAGATCAATTCAGATATTATTTATGATTAATTTTTTTTACTTAATTAAAGTGGGTCCTTAATAAAGGATATTATTATTTTATATATATATATAATATATTGTAGAATAATACACTTTATATTATAATTAGTGATAAATATTATATAAAAAAGGATATGACTTAGCTTTAAATTATTATTTTTTTGAACACACACAAAACACACAATCAAAACAAATTAACTAAGAAAAGGATATATATAAATTTTAAATTACTTGATATTATTGAATAAATATTTTCTTGATTACACACACTTATTTGTGATTATTAATTATATAATTAGAAATATTTTAGCACTAAGATTATATATATATATATGTATAAAAAAGGATAATTTTTAAGGATTACATTTATGATATTATAAGTAATTAATAATTTTAGTATGTATACAAAATTCTTGTAATTAAATATTTAAAGTCTTTTCAGTTGAGTAAATATGTTTGATATATTTGAAAATATGATTTAATTAAATATAAATTCAGGATTAAAACAATTACTTTAAGTTTAATTACATAAATCAATTACTTTGAGTTTTTTGGATATGTAAAATCCATTTAAAAAATTCCATTCAGAATATAAAATCGTGTTTTTTTTTTTCAAATCCTTTAAATTCAAAACAATTTTATAAATAATTTGATCCCTTTTTTTGATGTTATATTTCCGGAAATAATTTTTTTATTTACTAAAATAACTAAATTTCCATAGAAAACCGAAGAAAAAAACCAAAAAAAAAAAACCATTAAATTTTTTCACATCATTTTAAAGTACACTTCAACTATCCCACAAGGACCTTTTTAATTTAATCAATTTTATTCTTTGTTGTTGTTTTTACGAAAATATTTTTGAAAAGGTATTTTTATGATCCTTGAGTTCACGAAGTATTATACCAAAACAAAAATATAAAATTTTTGGGAAAATTTTTTTATATTATTTGTTTAGACAATTTTCCGAAAAAAATATTATTTATACATTTTTCAATATTTTATCCTTTTATTTAAATATCAAAACATTTTCGTATACGATTAGAAAATTGGAAATTTTTATTATTAATAGTCAAATTTAAAGAAAAGACTTTTACAATTTTACATTATTCACTATATAACTTAAAAACAAGACGAAACAAAATTTTGCCCCCCGAATTGTTAACAGACGAACGGCAAAAACCGCACTAAATGGATAACATTGAAATATTTTCCCAACATATAAGAACAGTTATCATCATATTATAATTTTCCTTGACTCTCTACACGAAAAAATAAATAACATAAAAATAAGGATATTCTACATAATTATAGTATAGAGGAATTTCATGTTTTCATTTTTATTGGGAGTCGGAAAAATTTTCATTACTAAATTGTTTACTATGAAAATTTTCAATTCCTGTCCTGATAAAATAAAAGAGATTTTCTTTCTCTATATAACAAATAAAAGAGAAAATATCCCTAAACAATAAATGAAAATAATATATAACTGGAAAGAGAAAATTTACCTTCAAATTAGAGAGTTTGCGTGCCCCATTTTCAAATTTCTTTTAGGTAAAAAATTTCTTTTAGTATGTTATAGGTTATACTAGTCAATTATAGTAAAATTTACCCTATTTAACATTGACTGATAAGTGCATCCAACCCGGAAAATTCTATAATTTTTGTAATATTTTTTGTTGTTTAAATTGTTTATTCGTGTGCGTGGTTTGTATGCCGGAAGAGCATACTTTGTCGGATATTTTTTTCTATATTATATCTTTTTCCTATATAAAAATCGTTTGGATGGGAAATTTTTTTATGATAGGGGGGTTACAAAGGATATTATTATTATTAGAATTTATTTCAAGACTATTTTTTTTCTTCTTTTAAATAAAAATTTGTTTTTTCTACGAAAGTGTAAATTAAATTTGACATGTGCACAAATGATAAAAGCGCAAGCGTTAAGTTTAAAATTTGTAATTCTCTTTTAATTTTTTAAATAAATCCTTTGAGGAAATAATAATATCCTTGTGAATTTTTACTTGTTCTTATTTAAAAAATAATCTTTAAATTGAAAAATTGAATTAAATTAAAGAATATAAAATAAAATTTAATTTATTTCTTGATATAAATTTAAAATTATCATTTTATTAATCTAAAATGAAATCCAAACATGAAAACCAAATGTATATGAAACCGTATATGGAATTGAATCTATCACAGAGATTAGTAAATTAATTTTTATTAATTATTTAATAACATATTTTGTAGAAAATCTAATCATAGGTCAAGAAAATTGTCAAGAAATTTATTCAACTCGCATAGTGTATGCGAATTATGTTCCCAACATTTAATCACTTTTTCTTTATTAAACAATGTATGTAATTAATTTTAATTATTGCTACTGCATATAGAAGGTAATTTTTATGCAAATATCCTTGTTAAACGATACAATTCTTAAGTAAATAATAATTAAATATAGTACAATATGTACAAGGAATACAATTTAATTTATTTCTAGCCATATTATTAATAGCAGAGTTTATATAAAAATATAAAATTTATTTTAAATTTCTTATGGTTTTTGTTCTTTTAGCTTACATTATAAAAAAAATTTACTTTTATTAATGACATTTAAATGTCAGTTTTATGGATATTTTCTATGCTTATAATAAAAATTAATTATAAATGACTAAAATTTCAAAAAAAAAATTTAACAAGAAATATTGAAATCATAACTTTCATTCTGGTTCTTGTATTAAAAATATATTTTTTGTAAATCTCTAGAGTGACATTAACTGAATCATTTTGGTGTTATTTCTGTTGCGCGAGAAAAATATCATAAATATTTTTTGAAAAACTTTTGCCAGTGAAAAATTTTTAAATTTCATGACAGAAAACTTGATTAATTGTAACAAAATTTTATAATAAATTGTTATTTAATCAGTAGGTAACAAAATATATTTGGAAAAATTAATCATATTATATAATGAGATATGTAAATATGATTATAATTAGAATTTAGAGATAAACTATATAAGTTTTTTATAATTTATCGCAGAGAATTAAATTAGCTATAAAACTGCTTAAGGCTATAAAAAAATTCAAAATTAGTTAATTTGGTTATAGTACTTTGTTCACATTGCATGATGTCGAAATTGTTGTAGAATATTTTTGCAAAAAAAATGGCAGGATTAAAAGTGATTTTAAAAAAACTTTTACTTTTTGTTAGACTGGCACATTTAAATTTAATATTCGACAACTTAAATCATGTAAAACTCTTAAAAAATATGTTTTTCAAATATTAAACCTATTTTACTTATTTTGACCTGTTTAATATATATTTTTAATTAAATGTGCAAACATCATATTAGTTTTTTGCCTAAAATGGTGAAACAGTTTGCCTCCTTTAAGGTTTTCATATTTTATATAGTTTATTACTATTATTCATAATTATCCTTGTACTACTTTTTAAAATCATATAATTACATCATCCTACACTTAACTAAAATTTTAATAATGTAATTCAAAATATCATAATTCTTCAAAAAAATAAAACTTTAATTTTCATTTTAATCTAAAAACCTCATTTCTAATATTAAAGTAAATATGCAAAATTTCAATTTATATACAAAACCAAAACAAAATTTTCACTTTTCCTTTTAAATTTTTATAGAATTTGTAAAATTTAAAAAACAGCCAGGTACAAAAATATTTTTAATTCTAAATTGTTTGTAAAATTTCTAGCATATTTTTTATTTGTTCAAATATAACAAGGACTAAAACACTAAAACAAACGACTAAAAATGTTAAAAAAAAAAACATTAAAAAAAATGTTTTTTTTATTATTACAAAAAAAAAAAAAAAATGACTGCAGAAAATTATAAATAAAATTGTTATAAGAACCACCATGGCCGGAAGATTTACTTGTTCCCATTTCATAAAACCACTATAAATTTAACTTTTATAATATGTGTAATAAAAATACATAAATGGATATATAAAAGGAATTTTTATTTACCTTTCGAAAAACATGTAAAATTTTTTACTAATACAATGAATAAAAACAAAATATTATAATAATAAAAATATTTTTTTTAGTGTTTGTTAGATTGCACAATCCTAGATGGAAGAAAAAAGTTTTTAATACAATTTTTTTTTTGTGCTGGTAAAAAATTAACCACACATATCATTTATTTCGAAAAAAAAAACCAAGTCAGAGAATTTATCGTTCCCCCAGGTAGCACAATGCGCCATTTTTAATGAAAATTTAAAAAAAAAAGGGTCTCTGTAATTTATGTTACCTTACGACTAAAATAGTCTGAGTTAGTAGCATTTCTTATTACAAAAATTAAGCTTGTATCAAACTGGAGTTTTAGATTTCGAATTCCAAATGAAATATTTCCAAAATTTCCAGTCGTAAGTAGCAGTAAAGATCAAAAATATATAATTGAACTTTAAACTGTGCTTTCTAAGTATATAAAGGATCCCGATATCCTCAGTTTATTTAAAAATATAAAGCAGTTTAGATATGCTGGATTGTAGGAAACTGAGATTGGTTGGATTTGTTATTTATGGTTCAGTGTGCAAACTAATGTTAACGCTAATGGGATTTTATAAGGAGAATAACATTTTATAAAATTAATTAAGCAGCCTGTAATTAATCAATAAATGAATAATTTATAGATTGATTATTAAGGAAGCAACTTTTTATGATATAAATTTTGAAGTTAAAAATCAATTCGCTTCTTTAATAGATTTTTTCTCTGCAAAAATGTTCCTCATTTATAATTCACTTAGATTTTGTATAAAATTCAAAACTATTAAAATTGCCCTACAAATTTTGCACACAACTTTCTGCTATCTGGGGGATAATAATAAAAGAATATAATTTTTATATGTTCAATTTAGACACTGTTAATAGATTCTCTTCATAAATACCAAAGTATTACACCTTATTTTCAGCTCCGAATAGACTATAAAAAAACGTAACTCAAATAAATTTTTTAATATTCACAAACCCGAATGGGTAAACACTTTAGTAACACCTCATACTTGTAGACATCGACCAACAAGGACATTTTACGTATGACATTTTTAAGGACTTAACATTTTAGAATAACTGTAAAATAAAATATGAAGCTAACTATATTTATATGAAGAAACATATATAAGAAAAGCCAAGGACTACGAAAAAAATATATATCTTAAGTGGTTTTTTGATGAGGACGATGATGATGACGCTGAATAGGGTGTGCGTAGTGAGTTACTTGCAAAAATTCTACCCATAAGAATAATTTAACCACAAGTTCAATTTTTTTTTTTATGATTACAATTCTTTTGTAAATTTTTTATATATTTATTTATTTTTATGTTTTCTTTTATATATTTACACATAATTTTTTATTTTTTACATTTCTTTTTATGTATGTGCAGATTTCTTTCATTCTTCAAATAACATTAAGCATGAATATACATATGCATGGTATATATAATATACAAAATAATAATAATTTACATTTACATTTATATTTATATTCATGGTTTATGGGGTTAATATAAGATATGTGATTTAAGGAATGCAATTTTAGCAACCCTTATCTATAATATCCCAGAGAATGTCGTAAGGATATCCTTGAATGTTCCTTGAATATATATATATGAAAATTTTATAAAGAATTTCCATCTTGTCTTAGTGCTTTCAATACAATAATACATAATAATGACAAAAAAATATATTTATTATATCGAATAGATAAAAAAATTCTTTGTTTGTGTTTTCGAACAAAAAAAAAAGTGGGGGATAAAAAAATTGCATTATTTGAACATAACCACATAAGCATATATATACCCTAAAGATATTTACACCTGAATTTAAGTTATTTTTATAAGTTAGATTTTCATAAATTATTAAATTTGTTATTGTCAAAAAAGAATTAATATATTTTTGAAAGACATTTATAACCAACTTGCAGAATTGTCTATTAATTTAAATTGTAGAATGTTCTATGCCAAAGAAAGGAAACGGAAATTTAAGTATTAATAAGTTATGGAAAATTGATAAGGGTACAATTTCATTAGTAAAAATGAGTTTTTTGCGTCCTTATATTTTGGAGCAATTTGTTAAAAGTTAAAAGTATTATAGGAGTACTTAGAAAACCTTTGTTAATAATTAAATCTTCAGCGGTTCTACTTATTATATTCACTAAATATTTCATAAAATTTTACATATACTATCAAAATATCATTGTAATACTTAAATTTGAAGTACTTAAACGAAATGAGAATATTCCTTACTTATGCCATACATTTTAGAATTGACCTAATTAGGTAGTAAAATTTATTTAGTTATAATAGTAAAATTTACAAAAATTATCATAATGTATAATATCAAAAACAATTACTCGGTATAATATAATTGAAATTATCCTTAACATTCTGATAATTTTGTGTAAATTTAGTAATAAAATTAATTGAATCAACAATAAACATTTCAATTGCACAATTTCTATTTTATTTGTAATCTAAAATGTTGTAAATGTTATGGAAAAATTTAATTTCCAGATGAAAATAATTTGAACAACATTTTTAGTCAAATAAATTAATTTCAATTAGTAAAACAAATTAATTAATTTACATTTTATTACTTTTTCCACTTAAATAAAACATTATTCAAAATTATTGAATTTAATAAAAACAATTTTTTCTAAATTTTTAACTATATATATAAATAATTTAATTTATAAAATATAAAATAATTGGGTTTTTTTTAGAGAAATTTCATAAAAAATTATGACACTTTAGAAATGTTTATGATTATGTTAAAATAATTTTCATTGTGGTTTATTATGGAAAAAATAAATTTAATTGTTTTTAAAATGGTTCTGTTTTGATGGTAATTAAATTTAACATAATAATAATAATAAAAAATAAATAAATTTTGAAATATGTTTTGGAAATTATTTTAGTTGTGGATAATAAAATGGTAATTATTTGAATAAGGTAAAATAAATTTATGCAGAAAATCTCTGAATTTGTATAATAATTATATAATTAAAACAAGTTAATTTAGATTAGATATAGATTGCCAAAAATTTGTGGAAATAGAAATGTTTTTATAAAATTCAATCATTAGTCACATTTTAATTAAAGTACTATTTCTGCAGTCAATTAAAAGTCAAATGAGTGAAAACTCAAAATAAGGATACTATCACAAAGATGAACATTTCTAGATCGTAACTTTTTTTTAGGAGCATTGCGTAGCAGACATATCATGAAAATTGTATTTTACCAATTAAATAGTTAAGATGCACATTTAAAATTTTAATTTCCGGAAAAAATATTAATTTAATATTTTTAATACAACAAAATAAATTTAACTATTTGGCTAAATTCTTCATGAAATTTGTAAACATTATTATAACTTTTTTAGTATAGCTTCTTTACAAAAATATGTACATATCCATATGTATAATCAAAAAATGGGTCATCATTCTATACTTTATTATTATTTCCAGTAAAATAAACATGAAACAAAATTGCAGTACAGTTTTTTTTTTGACAAATTTTATTTAAATTTTTTTTTTTTAAATATTTTAAAGAATAATAATATTTTATAAAAAATTTCGTAGTTCACAATTTTGTTGCATTTATTTTGATAACACTCTCTACCAATTTTAAACTATCACAACAAAAGTTTTCTTTTTTCCTACCATCATCATAACTACTGGACTTTATTTATATATGTATATGTAAAGATTATTTTGCCACCCAAAATTTAACTCCCCATAGTTGAAAGTCATATATTTTATGGAAGCTATTATACATAATAATGGAATTTGCATTTTTAGTGTTATTGTGTTAAGGGACTTTTTTGATGCAATATTTTTTTTAATACTTTTTTTATTATATATTGTAAATATTTTTTGTAGAAGGGATGACGTTTTATTTGTGATTATTCATAGTCCATTTTTTACAGTCCATTTAATTTTTGCAATTTTAGTTTTATTAGATTTATGTATGTATATATAATATTATATAGAAAATAGGATAATGGTTCATATTTATACCCTTTGTAAAATATAATTTAGATGTGGTATAATATTTGTATATAGGCTGCTATATCTTTTATTAATAACATAAAAATTGATGATCGAATTTGATAGGAAATTATTTTTTTTTTTTTTTTTGCTTTATTATATTCCTTTTGTTGAAACTTTTATTTGATTATTTTATTAATGGACAAATCATTTCTATTATGTTTTATTTCACAGAATTATTATTTTTATGTTCAGTAGTGGGTACCGATATTAGCATAAAAATAATAATAGCGGAAATAATTTGAAATTGCATTTTATTTTTAAAATCAAAGCTATAATATTCTGCAAATTAAGAAATAATAATAATTTTTTGAATTTGATTATTAAATTTTATAATTTTTGGAATTAGTAGTTGGTTTTTTTTGAAAACTTTATTGATTTGTCATAATAAATTTATTGGTTCATCAATCCCAACAATCAAAAAATCATAAAACTAAGAAATTCTGGAAATAATATTTATTTTATTTCTCTGCAATCAATAAATGATTGCAGAGATTCTATAAAAAAATATTTTACTTTTAAAACTATTTTTTTAACTGACCATTAAATCTACAATCAAAAACCTAATAAACACTCTACAAATTTCATAGAAATAATTCTAATTTATATTATTCTGAAAAAAAGCCTAAAATTTTCATTAACAAAAATTCTATCAAATAATAGCGGAACGCAAAACTTATACATATACACTTTATTTCCAAATGAAATTTAATTAACTTAACCAGAATAATAGTGTTATTGACTATATGGACTTGGTCTAATATACAGTTTTCATCTACACAATCCGAAAAATTCACACTACATATACTAACTAATTTTGTAACGAGAACTTTACTGTGAGGATACTAAATAGCCAATTTGTTTCAGCACGATTAAATTTTATTTCTATAACAACAACAATATATAATGAAACTATTATAATTATTTTTATGATGTAATTTTAAAATCTCAGCTTATAGAACTATAGATAGAACTATTATATTTGAAAAATGTCAATACAAAAAAGTAACTGAAGTGGAAGCTATTAAAGATTAAAAGCATTTAATTTTATTATGCACAAATTTAAGATTATTATTATTATTATTATCATTATAATGAACTATACAAACTCTCCAAAAAAATTGTTGAAATAAAAGGATATACGATAATAATCAATAATTAATAATTTTATATTATTGAAACATTATTATTACATATTATGGCCAGGGACAATAGAGATAATTAATTGTGCATATTTGATTTAGATATTTTCAAAAATATATGTAAATTATAATCAGATCGTTATCGTTATAATGTAAATTTTTTGCTGAGCTTGAAATGTTAATATATTAATAAATATTTAAAAATAGTTTATTCTATCAGAAACTTGAATAGTGGAATAGTGTTAAAGTAGAATATTTTATGTTTATTTGATTTATAAATCAAAATTTAATTTAAAATAGAATTTTATCTCATATTGGAATTTCGATAAATAATACTATAACAGATAAATTATTCTAAAATTGAATTAAAATTAATTATTTCAGGCAATGGTAAAATAATTATTTCGAAAATTGATGATTTAATTAAGTAGAGCTAACTGAAATTTATATTTATTAAAATAAGGTATATAATCAAGTTGATATAATTTATTGCCCAGTGGGAAGTATTCTGCAAAAGTCTGCAATGTGGTTTCAAAATTTACTCATTATATAGTTTAACTTGCATTTAAGGAATAAAGGAAAAAGAAGGTAGATAAAAATAGTAGGGACTACACTAAATACCGATACAAGGTCGGTTCGACAAATATCTTTTAGTTCTAAGAACAGCTCATTAAATCATAATCATAATTATGCTCATGGTAATAATCAAACAAAAACTGGTGGTGATTTAACTGTCGTATCTTTAACAAAATTATTTCACTATAAATTACAAAACTTACATTTCTTTTCCAATGGATTCCAAAAGACGTAATTTTCATTAAAATTCCAATTGTTAGTATAAATTTATACTATGTCTCCAGCAAAAACATCCAATTTAACCATAATAAATTATATTTTATTGTCAAATACAATTACATGATATCATAATTTAACAACTTCATAAGTGTTTTTTAGCTTATACATTTTATATTCTGCATCATAAGTAGTTTTTTTTTTTGCTCTTATATCTCCGTAAATACGCTAAAAAACCATATAAGATATATGAACTCATTCTTTATAGCCAGCAAAAAAAAAAAACAGAGAATACCACTTCGAATAATCGTTTCGCGAATTTTAAAATAATATTTAATTTTGATGTTTTTAGTTACATAACCGCCGCGATATTTTATGTTATTGTCTCTTTGCTTTTTGTTTGTATTTTAATGCTTCTTATATAATCCTTGAAATTATGTTATGTGTGTAACAAATACAAACACTTAAATTAAGTTTAAAATTCACATGATCCCAAAAGTCTTATAAAGTATTATAAGCATAATTCTAGAATAAATTATATACAGAAAATATTTTTTTTGCTTGGTTGGTAAACTTGTGAAAAAATATCGTTAAAATGCAATTTCTATATAATAATTTTTTTTATTAGTTGTAAGAGAAATTTAAGGAATGTTTATGCAGTTAACTGCATTGCATCCTTAGCCACAACCTCAGTTATTTTAATATAGATATGATAAGTGGAGATTCAGCATAAAATGGTGTGAATATAGGAAGTTGGTAAAACTGAATTCTTGTACGAATTTAATATCAGAAAATTGTTGTAAGATTTTACATATTATAAAAGGTGATTTACTTACATGCAAGCTACTCCTTTTTCGATATAAATTTTTGGTGGTAATAAAGATTTATTTAATATATTTATTTATTTTTATATGTTGTAAATCATCAGAGGGGGTTTGTTTAAAAAACGATCTACATAAAGCGAAGAATATTTTATAAAAATTAAAATTAAATTAAACTCTTGGCAGAATCAATCTGAACCGGATATAATATTACTAAGGTATGGACAACAAAATGACTTGATTATCCTTTTTTATCCCTGCCTGATCATGGCTAAAAGCTTTGAAATAAGTACCCATCTCTATGCCTACAATTGCCCGTCCAAACGTGCCCAAAACCCTATTGTGAAATGTTTGTTTCTCAGGATTTATCTATATTTTTCGCTTGAACTTATAAATTATTATTTTTTTACTATTTATTCGTAATCTCGTAAAAGCGATATTGAACTGACACAGTGAAAATTTTGCAATCTTTTTTTTCACATATCCCGAAACTTATATGCTTCAAAAAAACGTATCCTTAAATGCAATTCCCATGACAATACTTTAAAACGTGACCAAAACTAAGTTTACATAACTCAAGGATATCTATAAATATGAAGAAATTATTACAAAAACGTGACGAACACAAAAAGAATTGAAATTCAAAGTTACCGAAACAAAATACAAACAGTTTTCATTTTATAAAATAATAATACGTATTATGTACGTATACTATTTATTTTTTGTCTTCCGTATTTTGTTGGAAAGAAAATATTTGAAAAACAAGTGAAAAGTCATATTTTCTGTGATCTAATCTAGACAATTTTTTTGAATTAGGAGAATTTTTTGGAAGGGTAAAATAAATTTGTGTCTACCTAGCGAATAGGGAGCAAGAATTTTATTTTGGTACATTTTCGTATTTTGAAGTTCATGACTAATATTATTGATTTAAATTTATATTTGTAAGTATATACTTTTTTGGTAATGGTGTGAGTAAGTACTGGTAGCATCTAAGGATATTAGAGCAATTATTAAAGGGAATAATTAAAAAAAAGACCATATCCGCTTGCAGAGGGGGCATATCTTGACTAGGACTTGACAGCTTATGTTAAATTCCGTAAACTTACATATCCAAGAATGTAAGTTTACGAAAATCCTGGAGCAGATTTTAAGAGGTTTTAAATTATAATAATTTAAGGTAAAAGAAAATAAAGGCCTGAAATAATTTACAATAAAAGATAATACATATTAAAATCCCAAAACGATACTTTACCCAAAAATTTTATGGTTAATAAATTAAAGTTTAATCGAAAAATATCATCATAAATTTTGTAAAACAATATTCACCCATAAAATTTATATTTCCCTTCTAAGAATATGGTCATTGAACTTTTGAATTTTTCAAATTGATTTTAAATTTATAACAATAAAAATTGATTTATTACTCAAAAAAATTCACTAATATTCTGTTTTCTTTCATTATTCATCTCCAAAATATATTATTCAAAAAATTTGAATAAATAAATTGTACCCTCAAATTCACAAACAGTTCAAAATCATCAATTTTAAAACGATATTTTTACAAAATTATTAAAAACAAAATATTTTATATAATTTTTTTAATAATTTTTCCCATTTGAAAAACCATAAGAAAATTTTCAAAAATTCATACATCAATCCATCTTATATTATTTATGATGAGCAGAGCCATTGTAGTAGTAATGACATTGCAAATTTATGCATTACAGTCATATCGTCGATAATATTTTTACTATTTTCAACCTTGCTATTTCTATTTTGCTATTTTTCAACCTTACTATTTCTATTTTTGCTATTAACTCTCATTATATACCACAAATATTAGTATATTAACTAAATAATTATACTAAATATTTATTTTAAAATATTGACATTTGAAATTAAAACTACACAAAAAATCATAAAAAAATTATGCATCCTCATACTTTTTATTTACATATAATCAAAAATGCAACCTCCCCAACGCATTTTATCTTAAACACCCCAAAATATTCAATCATATTGGGAGAGGAATATAATAAATAATTTTTATGAAAATATTATATAAAATTTATAACCCAAAAAAAAAAAAAAAATTAAAAGAAAATATGAAAAATTAGTTTTCTATTTGGTTTTTATAAATTTTTTATCTTGACTTTTTCAAGTGCGTGGTTGTTGAAGTTTTGTATATATACATAATTTTTTTTTTGTGGGGTTCGAATGTTGGGGGTTTGATTTCTCCCTTTATAATATACAAGTTTTTACTTTGAAAAATCAAAAGGGCGTTCTTATATTTCTTTTTTCTTTTTTAAATAATATTTATAGATGATTTTTATTTAAAAATTATAAATAAATAGAGAAGAAAATTGTTCTGTCAAATATTTAACTAAAATTTATTTATATTTTATGTTTGAGTTGCAATTTATTATGCTATTTTCTTGTAGATAGATGTATAATACCATACAATATTTTTGTTATCGTTATGCAAACTGAAATGCAAAAGACATATAAAAAACAAAAGGGCGGAAATTATGTATATCTAGTCCTAGTGGAACATAAAATTATAAAATAAAGAGAGAGAAAAAAATGTAGATGTAATGTATATAAAATCAACATATAATTGCATTTTTTCGTATCATCACGCCTTGTAGCAAAACAATATTATTTTTTTTATTATTATTATTTTAATGGTATAAATGGCGACAAGTTAGAAATTATTTTAAGTGATCAAAATCGATTTATTTTCTTTGAATAAGAAATTAAATAAAAAGGAAATTAAAGTATGTATAGTGAAAGAAGCCTAAAGGGAAATAAAATTGTAATAAGTAGTTGGACAGTTTTGAGGACAAATCGATTGGACTAAAGAAAAATTGACTATAATTTAAATAAATATTTGATGAAACATCCGGGATATTTAGAAATTACAATTTTCATAAATGAAATGGACATTTCTTAATCTTTTTAGACCTCCTATAATAATAATTTACCTTTCCTAAAAATTAATTTGTAAACTATTTTATAAATCAAATATTTATAAATTGGAGACATTTTAATTACAAATTATAAAACAATTTTCTTATAGATAATACTAGAAATTAATAATATGTATTATAAGTATAAAAAATAGTATAATTAACAAAAAACTCTAATCATTTATTTATTTAACCAATTAAAAACTTTTACAAATAATAAAATTAACAAATATCTTTTTCAAAAATCTTTTCCAAAAAGTGTTAACCAAAAAAAAAACAAAACCAGAATAAGAAAAACCTCAATCAAAAAATCCTTTAAAATTCAAATCACACTTTTTGTCTACAATTAATTACATATATATTTTATATTTTCCTTTTTCCTGTTGTTTTTCAAAGTCTTATTGAAAAGAAAAACTACAAAAAAAAAAAATTCAAACCTTTTATATACGAAAATTTGTCCCATAGAAACCTCAGAAAAGTTTTTTATTTAGAATATCAACAGTTTTATAACACATTAAAATGATATAAAAAATATTCTCATATTCTCATTTATCCTTTATTTTAAATTACATTTATGAGATACCCCCCCCCCTCTATTCAAAATCCAAACACTTACATACAAGCTTTTTATTTATATTCTTATTCTTTTGGTATACTTTGAAGCAATAATATTTCAATCTTTAAATACAAAAGCAACATAGATATATTTCTTATCCATTGAAACATTCTAACAAAAACTATATATACAGAAAGGATATAATTGTAATTTTTGACAAATAAGAAGAAGAGAAGAAACTTACAGAGATCCTTAACTATTATCGTTTAGCTTTTTTTTTTTTTTTGCGTTTGACATGACAGATAATTAGTGTCACTCAGGAAATACTTAAAAGTTTTTTGTGACATTTATATAATATATATGTACTACTATAGTTAGTAAACCAAAAAGACCCAAAAATGACAATTACAGGTTAAAGTAAAGAAAAACTTTATACCATTGAGTTAAAAATTTTCCAATTTTTGTTCAAAAAAAGGTTATAAGGGAAAAAAATTTTCATTTAGTAAAGAGAATATATAATCATAAATAATGGTAATAATAAAAAGCTAAATCATTTCTTTTATGAAAATTATTTGTTTTTTTTTATATAGTTAATATATGTTTATAAATTTATTATCCTTGATGAAAGATGTAGAAAGAAAAAAGGATGTAAGATGATTGAATTTCCTCCCTAGTTGATAGTTTGGGTGTTGGTTTTGCTTGGAAAATTTCGTTTTAATTGCTTTTCTTTTTGGTTTTTTTTACAGGTTATGGGAGATAGTCAATAAATTTTTTTAAGTAGGATTCGTTTTTGTGACATCCAAAAGGATACAATTATATTATATTAATTGATTATTTTTGAAAGATAAATATGAAAGAATGATTTTTAATTCAATAAGACAAAAGTTTTCTTGGTAAACATAAGAATTTTAATATTGAATTTGGAGTTTGTCTTGATTTTAGTTTTTTTTTGAAAAATTAGTTACGACAATTTCTTTAATTTACATAAACGGTATTCTGTATAAATTTAAATTATCATTTTATTTTAAATTAATAATTATATAATTAAATAAATATTAATTTAAAATATTTCATTTAGCCTTAATCTAATCACATTATTATTTAAATTCTTTTCCTAGCACCACAAAAATATTAACCTATAACAATAAAATCTAATTATCCACAAATTTCCCTAATCATAATTAAAATCCCTTTATATATATATATATATATTTGACAGGATTTCATTGGCAAAAAATATATATTTCCTAATAATCTCAAATTTTCATCCTTATTATTGTAACACATAAAAAAAACGTTATGACCTTTTGACACCTTCTTAATCATGTTATATACATAAAAACCTGAGAATATCCTTAAAAGATTTCAACAACATATTTTCCGCATACAAAAACTCACTGCCATTACCAGTTCAAGGTCTTCGTGATGGCTATTAAATTTAATGTTCGCGCGTATCCTTTTTTTTATATACATATTTATTTATTTATTTTACCACAACAAAAACACAACCAAAACAACTTTTTTTCGCCAAAAAGTCCTTTTCAAAAAAAAAAAGGATGATATCCTAATTATTATTCAAATAGCGAACAATTATTAATCCACTTTTAACCCAATTTAACTGACATTTTTACAAGCAACAATATTCTGTCTATATTTATATTTATATAAAAACAGTATAAAAAAAGTTGTTTAACACGAAAAGGTCCTGATTAAAGGAGTTAAAGAAAAAAAAATTTCTATTTTGAAAAAAAAAAAATCAATATTTTCTCTGTCCTCTCACTTAACTTTTTTTTTCTGTTCATTTTTTCTCACTTGATAGGGCAATTAAAAGTTGAAAGAAAGTAATTTTTTTCTTAGTTATATATCCAGTAATTTGGACAAACCCCCTACTGCTATTAATTTTAGACAAATTGGACCTAACTACGTATATAGTTAATTTGTGCTAAACATTACAAAAAAAAAAAAAATACGTTAGAAAAGGTGAATAAAAATTTTTTTGTTGAAACAATTTATATAACAAGAAAAAACCATTTTTTTCGACCTTTAATTTGGGCAAAAATATATTTCCAAATATAAATTATTTTTGTGTCCTTTTTTTCTTGGCTTTCATACAGACAAATATAAATTATATAAATAAATAGCACGCGATTAAATAAGATGAAATTGTTGTACAATTACGATATATACCAATTTGTCCTAATGACGAAAACATGTGTGCGTCCCGTTTTACCATAATGTAAAAAAAAAAAAAATTCTAATAAAATTCACAAATTTGACGCCCTTTTTGTTGGTTTTACTCTAATAAAAAAAGTTTATAATTTTTTTTGTTATAATATCCTTTTTGGGGATCAAAAATAAGAGGTGGTTGGTTTGTGAATCGCAATTTCCACAGAAGAGGTTAAGAAGTCAATGTCTCGGGCAGATGTTGCTGCAACATGTAAACTTAAGTTTATATAAATTTTTATATTTAATAACAGGAATACAAAAATTTCCTTAATTTTATTTTTGATGAAGAAGAAAATATTGATAATGTCAAGAATGATAAGAAAAATTATATAGAAAACGAATTCCGAAATAATACATAAAACATCAGGTCGAAGGATGATCCGATTTGTGTTACCCCATCATTTGCACTCTCGTAATTCAGTATTTATTAAGGATAATACTTAAGAGCTACCATTATGTGTGCTTAAAATATTTTCTTATATACAGATTATGCAATATTAACGCATACAAATAAATTACATGGAATACGGAGAAAATTCTATAAATTTTTATTTGGGGAGATCTGAAAATGTTTTTATCTCATCATGTTGTCGATAATTTTTATTTTTATATATGTAATATTATGGAAAAAGGATTTGTTTTCAGGGACTCAATATCATGTAAAAGATAAAGAATTTTTTTTTTCTTTGTTTAGGACAAATGATGATAGAATGATAAGGATAAGGGGGAGCCATTTTTGTATGTGAACATGTCTTATAAAAATATAAAGGAATATGTTAAAATGGATTACGAAATTTTTATTTTATGTACATTACAACAAAGTTACTTTTCAGTTAGAAATGAAAGTTGGCCAAAAATTGGGTACACTGACGACAAATTGTGAAGAAATTTTGTGGTAATTACACTAAATCATCAATTCCCTAAAATTCTGGTACAGATTTTGGAGACATCCAAAATTCATGAAGTTAAAATGACTTTAAAGAAACTATTTTTTTTTGCTATATTCATAATTTGATTACTTTTTTCTAAGATATGTCGTATACTATTGCACCTATTCAAAGACACTTACCCAATTTAATTTCTCACTGTGTATATAAATAAATTTTATATTGAAATTTTTCGTAGTCTTTTCTCATTTCTACGAGTATTTAGATAAATTTTCCAAAGTAAAAAAAATTATATCTAAAAAAAATATAATAAAATATATACAAAAATACTTTTCGAAAAGTGTATAGTAAAATGTCTTCTTAAGTCCTTATTGCTGCATTAAACGATAACTTTAGTATAATGCGCTAAGGATATAGTATTGTCATATCTTTAAGAGTGTGAGTTTTAAGAGGGAAAACTTGTAAAAAGATCTTAAAAAATTTATGCGGATTTTCTTTAAGATAAACTAAGTATACATAAAGTATTTTTAAAGGAAAGAAAATGTTTTTCTATATTTTACTATATACTTTGTTTTTTTTTCTATCCAGGGTGGACTTTATCCATAAAAAAAACTTTACGTTAATGCAGAAATTTTTTAACAATACTTGAGTTCGTTTTATAAAAAAATAAAAATTGTAAAATTTTAATTATTTTAATATGAAAAATTTAAAATTTTAATTCAGAATTGAGAAAATATATCATATTACATAATTATAGATTATTATCCTAAAAAAGGACATGTAATCATTATATTCGTATAATAATAATGGAACTAAATCATAAAATTGATTTAAAATTTTTATTAAATTTCATTTAATTGTATTAATGTCTATATATGCTTGAAGTTAAGGAACAATTGCAGGTTGGTTATTCAATATATTAAATTAGAATTCTATGTTTTTTTTTTTACAGAAATATTTTAAATTTTGTATTTGATCAACTGAAAGATAAATAGAAAATGTCTATTTGTAAATATTGTGAAACAAAATAAATTTATGCACAAATAAGCATAATTTTTTTTATACATAAATTGAATTGATTAATTTTTGTTCAAACTCAATTAAACAATATTTTTCTATTTTAAAAAATGCTGTAAAATATAACGAAACTATAAAATCAATAAAGTTAAAATTTATGCATAAATATGAACTTTCTTATATTTCGCATGATTAGATATAAATTTTTTTTTGTGCAGATTGCAATAATCATTTTATGTTTGCAAATATAGTTAACATCGGTTGAAAATTTACTTAAAGTTTTATGAAATATAACTTTGTAAATTATGACCATAAAGTTAAAAGATTAACAATATCCTATTTCGTCATTATCTTTACAGGATTGACTGCCCAAAGGAAATATCTAAATATTTACAAACGTAAAAATGCCGCGCAGCCGAACTACTGATCAGTAGTTTTATAATCATGGGCTTTTTTTAAATTATCTACTGTAAATGCATATTTTGAGTATTATGTTGCACCCTCTAGTGGCAGAAACTGAAAATATAACAACTGTAATTTTATACTACTACTTACTACCCTTCATTTGCGACATTAAACATAATTTTTGGGGTTTATTGACTATTGGAAATCGCATTTTAAAAATTAATATTTTATATATTTTAGTATTCAGCGCCTCTATCGGTAGAAATTTGAAATACGGTTACTGGCATCGTGTTCTACTTTTAATTACCTATCCAACGAGTAGTCACACTTCATTTTTGGTGCACATTTACTATATAAAATTACATTTTTATTCGGAAAAACATGTGTTGGCAAAAAGTGAATAGCGCCGTCTACCGGCCGAATTTTTAAATTCTATCAATTACATCTGGTTCTCAATAAATCAAGCTTTCTATTGGTGGGTCAATCATGAACTTGTATGTACAGTAACTATGTGAAATAACTGCTTTTTATGGTTTACATCGGACAGACGGACAGACGGACAGACAGACGGACAGACGGACGGACAGAAAAGCGTTAACATGAGGGATTTTTTTTTAAAAAAAAGCCCTAAAAATATATACGCAATTTTTTTTTATATAAAACTCGAGCTATTAAAAATTCATTAAACAACAAATTAAAAAGGAAAAATATTCATTATATACATAATATTTTGACTTTTCTAACAGAAAATTTTCTGGTATACGATAACAAAAAAAAAACGATATTTTTTTTAATTTTCCCAATGGAAGAAAATTTAAGAAAAATATGATGGCAATTTCAATTGAAAAAAAAAATGAAAACGCGGAATTAAGTAAGCAAAAGCATAAAAATTTATTTTGTTATTTTTTCTTTCCTTAAAAAAATTGAATGAAAGAAAATTGAAAATTGTTTGCTTAATTTGTTAAATCCACAAACATGGAGAACAATATAAGAAAAGAAGTCCTTACAAAATTATACATTTTTATATACACATATCTCCTAATAATATTAGTCTACGAACACACTCACACATTATATAAATATATAAACAAGTAAATTAGTTAAAACGAAAGTAAACAAAATCAAATATTTTGGCTTTAGGATTGTGGACACAAGGCTTTATATTGTTTTTAGGTTTAACGTATTGAAAATATTTTAAACAGTGAACGGGATAATAATATCATATTCCATTCCGTATCCGTACCGAAAATAAACTCACTAGAGAGAGGACAGTCTAAAAAACATGTTTTGTGGAAAAATATTTTTTATATAAACTTTTAGGAAAAACTGTGGAAAAAATTTCATTTTTTCTATTCCTTCGTTTTAGAATTTATGGCCGAAACACAATGCCAGCGTTAGCTGTGACTGTAACTTTGAAAAAGTTTCAACATATGAAAATCAATAGAAATAAGCACAATGCTGGCTGAGCAAAAGAAGCAACCGCCGAGTTTCAGCAATACTGAAAAAAGAACGCCAGCGCTAGAAAATTTATATGGCACTACTGGTAATTATAAGTTTTGGGGGCAATTTATTGTTAAATATAAATATTAAATATTTTTTGACATATATTAATAAACTTTTCAACGCCAGCATTGTGTTTGGGTCTAACTTTAACGCTACAGTTACAGTTAAAGCCACGGCCAAAGCTGGCATTGTGTTTCGGCCATTATGTAAAAATATTTTTCATAGCAAAAATGTTTAAAAAAAATGAATATAAAATTATGAGGAAAAATATTGAAAATTAATCGAATATTGTTTATTGTTGTTATTAAATTTGCAATTTTCAATTCTACTTTTGCCTAAAAATATGAATTCAAGTTTATTTTGTACCGAAGTATTAATTGGATACAAATAAGTAAATTTAATTAATCAGGCACAATGGAAGGGATTTGCTGCATATAAAAAAGATCACTTTAACTACTTCGTGTCATTAATAAGTAACTAATGTGATTTGACTTTATCAATTTCTATTTATGCATTTTAATTTAACAATTATTAGAAACTTTAAATTGTTTATTATTTATTTCATTTATAAATTTTCATAAAATTTATTAACCTTAAATTTGCAGATCTTGTCATTGTTTACCATCATTATTTTAAATCTCTTATAAATAAATAATTGAAAATTAATTTCTGCTATTTTAATAATTAAATTTTAATATTTCTTTGTTTTTATGGGTAAATACTGAATTACATATATTAATAAATATTTTCTATTAATTTATTTCCATTAATATTTTATTACAAAAATGTAAAATTGCAAAATAATGTAATAAAAATTATTTTTCATTCAAAAATTTAATTAATACCAATTATATATAGCTAATATCAAAATCAAAAGAATATTAAAATATAAATATAAAATAACTTTTAATGGCTAATAATTAATTGAAGAATTTAAATAAATCTGAAACAACTGCAAAAAAAAAGCAATATTAAATTATCATAAAATTTACTATATTCAAAACAAAAACAATATTAATTTTTATTATCCGGAAAATGCAATTTTTTATGTTCATTTATTTTCTTTTTAAAATCCTTACAGTCTTCATAAAATTTTATTACATTCCAGTTTTTATTTTAGTTTCTTACAGAAAATATAAAGAAAAAAAAAACTTAATCCTTGTCTTCATTTTCAATCTCTCTGTAGACAAAATAATACAAAACACAATAAAATTGGACAACAAATAAAAGTGAACCGGGCTTTAATTAATATTATCATCTTAATTAGTATAACTAACAAAACACAAAATTATTTTTCTATATGATTTCGAAATCGTTTCCTTTAGAAAAATGGAAATAAAATGTAACAGAAGATTTTTACAAAACATAATTTTATTCCTTTGGGAAAAGTATTATTATAATTTTTCTACTTTTTTTTTTTGACTGAAAAGCGAAGATGAAATTTTAACAATTTTATAGTGAAAATTCCCCCTTATGTTCGAGTAATTAAAAATTAACAATATAATAAGAAGAATATTCTCTATGCTTGACTTTCTAACTAAAACAATCAATAAAATTGTATTTTCGAATTTATTTATAAAGAAAAACAAATTCCTTTAATTTAGCTTTATAACTGATTTTTTTTTTATTTCCAATTTCAAATTAATTTCATGTTGTAACATCCTGGGCAAAAATTAGCTACTAAACTGGCTGCTGTATGTATATATCTAAAGACTATTCTTACGGTTAATTTCGTTGAATTCTTAAGGTGTTCTTTTTTTTTTTATTTTACCCGACACTAATTTAATTTCCCAGCAAGGATAATGCTTCTTCCTTTTTGGTTATTATATTAATAAAAAACCAACGTAATAATTTTTAATCAAAAAATAGAAACATTTAAATTAGGGTAGGTTTTTTTTTTGCTTTGTTATTAATTTTGTTTATAGAAGGAGGGGGGCAGAGAATCATTTTTGTTTTGTTTTAATAGCTGTAAATATTAAAAAAAAAAAGAATCAAATAATTAAAGATATTCATTTTTTTTTATACTTCAAGGATATGTGAATAAATATCCTGGCTCTCTATTCTTTTATTAAAGGTGAAAGAATTAATAATAATAAAAATGTAAATAATTTCGTAAGTAAACTGAATATATCAATTTATTTAAGAGGGATTTTTTTTTGTTGAATTTGAAATTTATATTGAAGGAATTTTAGGTAGAGAATTGAACGTTTCATTCATGCGGTATATGATTACTAAAAAGGAGAAAATGATTAATTTTGAGTACAGATTGAAAATAAGAAAAATATTATTAATTCGAATTTGTATTTTATTTTTCCATCCAAATAAATACTGAGTAAAATTGTATAGAAATTCTTTTGAAAACTGAATATTATTTTGTTTTCGTACTATTCAGTGTAACATTCTCTGAAGGCTGCAATCACATCCATAATTATAAAAATTTATACTATATAACTTAAGTAAATTAAATTCTGTTCATATAGCACTTCAAATATATATGTTAATATTTCTTTGTTTACTGTCCTGAAACAGAATCAAGTAGCATAATGTAATGAGATTAAGGGTTATATTAATTAAAAAATTAAATGGTTCTTTCATCAAATAGCTTCTTATCGAACTGTTTCTAGGTGCCATGGTTTTAAAATAGCTTAAATTTCTATCTCAAAATTTACTTTTAAAAATAATAAATATATTATTTAATTTTGAATCAAGAATATTTTGAAATATAGGAGCTTGATCCTATGATCTGATCGATCTTCTTACTCTATATAACACCCAGTAATTAATTTATAATGAGACGATTATTCCTATTACCATTTATAGTAGAACCAATCTATAAGCCCATTCTAAGCTTTGACTATAGTATCGATAAATCTACTGAAAGCATCATTACTTTTTCCTTTTCAATCTTACTCAAAACTCGCCAAGAAATATTAAAAAAAACTTTATCAACCATTTAAATTTTAACACTTTTCTCTTTTTTTGTAAATTCCCAAAAAAAGCATTGTCCTTAACAAATATCTCACAATTTACTTATCGAATTCTAATACAGATTTATGCTAACACTTTTGTCTCTTTTATGCTATAACGAAAAAAAATTATTCCTTTTTCTGTGTTCAACTTAAACGGACTATGAATTATAGCCACTTTGTCCTTTTTGTACAATGCGAACAATAAAAAAAAAAAATTCTTAGTGATGGAAAAACTTTTCCATTCACAAGGACACTTTTTTTTTTTGTTATTTGGCATAAAAAAGTTTTTTGATTATCCATAAAAACGTATTAAAAGAAATGATGGTCAAAAACAAAATATGCATACTAAATGAAATTTATTTTTTTGGTATCTTCTATTTTTTTTCGGGGTAAAAGTGTTGATATTACAAAAACTGTCATAATAAATCAAAACAAAATGAAATAATTGTCTGTCTTCAATGTTGTTGTTTTTTTTTGTCTGCAGATTTTTGTACCTGATTCAAAAGAAAACTTTCAGAATGAAGAAAGTCTTTTTTATATTTTAACAATAATTTAAACGTAAATTAAAAAAAAGAATATCAACCAAGTTATTTACTTCGGGATAATTTTAAAAGTACAGGTACATGAGTTCGAGCTCATGACTTAGGAATTTTTCAGGTCATTTGAAATATTATAAATAAAAGAATAGTAAATTAAATTAAATTATTTGTTGCTATAGAATCGACCGACAATTAAAATACTAGACTGCCTTTTCGTTTCATATAATTATTCGTCGTATTTAATTAATAACTCAGTTCTCAGTTGTTTTTGTAATCAATGTTTACTACAATATTTTTTTTTTGATCTAATTTAAATTCTTTAAATACATTTTACAATCAAAATGTATAAAATTCTAAATATTTTCACTCTATGGTAAATTATAATAATTATATCTACAAAATAAGTTTTATAATAAATCTCCATTGTTTTAAACATTATATCTACTAATATCATTTCTATCATTGTATATAAATAAAGCAGAATACTATAATAATGGAAAACAAGTATAAATGGTTTAATTTATTACAAAGATATTTTAAAAAAAAAAAACTATTCCATAAAAATAACAAATTTCCAAGTCACGCAAGGTATTTCATTATTTTAACTATTTATATATATCCAATTTTAAGGATCAGTTTATTTTAAAATGCATTTTTGTTGAAAATCTGCATTACGACAGAGGTGAAGTTAGTTGCACAATTTCTATATGTATAGCATTAAAAAGTCAAATTAGTCCTTTTATGTTTTAAATTAGTCTTTTTGTAAATCATATTCTGTTTTTTTTTTTTTCAAATCACATTTGCCTTCGTAATTTATGAAGACGAATTCAATTTAATCATTAAATTTATGTTAAAATTTATTTAATTATTAAATTATGACATATAAATATTAAGAATAATAATTTGATTTGCAAAAACAAAAAAACGAATATGACTTAAAAAAGGTCTAATTTGTCACGTAAAAGAACTAATTTTGCTAACCAAAAGAAAAAAAAAAACAAGTTAATTTTTTCGCATTACTAACCAACAAAATATAAAAAGGATCCACAAAAAACAAAATAATGTGGAAAAGGATTCTGTTTTGCAGTATAATTTTATACTTGTCTCTCTTATAAAATAGTTTTATATAATAAGTTTTAAGTTTAACGCGACTATTTTGATTCACTTGAGAATTTTCAAATATTTTGTTGTGCAGAAAATTTTAAAGTTTTAATGAAATAATAAAATATATCTAGATATAAATTTATTATAATATCGCAATCTTATATAAAATTTCCAACCATTAATCATCGTTATATCTATAGTATATATACTATATAACATTAAAAGAAAATTATATTTAAATTGTCAAATTAGAACTTATAAGTTTTAATTAAATTGATATTGTTATTTTCTAGGTATTGATTACAGCAGTTAAGAAGATTTTCATATAATTAAATTATTTCTGAAATATTACATAATTAAAATAGAAATTTAATTACAAATTGATATTATTTTCATTAAATTTATTTAAAATTAAATCTAATATTATTTTATTTTGCTATATTTATTAAATTTTTGATAACTTTAATTTAAAATTGCCTGAAAATATAGAAATATTTATGTTATATTAAGGAATATAATTAAAGGGCAACAAATCATAAATTATATATAAATAATGTTAATTAGTTATATATAAAAAAATATTTGATAACACGAAACTTCAGTAATATTTTGTGTCTCTGTTGATTCATTTTGGAATATTAAAAGTTTATTACGAGAAAATTATGTTCAATTTTGGACATATCTAGAGATTAATATAAAATTTCAATATTATTAGGTACAAAAATAATTTGAATGCGTTTTTAATGTTTCATACTAAAAATAGGTAAGTAAAATATGCTTACTATACTGTATTTGATATCGTTACAAGTGCTATGTATCGTAAAATCTCTGGTATACTATTTACACTCTAATTCCATCTAATCATTGAAATAAAATGGCATTATCTTTTATTGGTTTTGTTTAATAAGATAGAAAATATTATTTTCCTGACGTCATGACTTTATATTTACTCCAGCCTTACAAAAATTTGATAAAAATATTTAAAAATAAATTCACTTGAAAATAAATTACTTGAATATCGTAAATAAAATAAAATTTTTAACTTAAAATAAATTTAAAAAAAATTCAAGTCTGACCTTTTTATTTCCATTAAATATTTATAATTTCTCTCTTACACCCAAAAACCATTAAAGACGAAATCTTCAAAAATTTCGTTTTTTTTTTTCGTAAGATAAAAAAATCATCTTAATAAAAATTCGTTTGCTTTTCGAGTGCCAAATATGAATCATCCCAAATTGCTTCATCATTTTTTTTTTGTTTTACAATTTATATAAAAAAAAATATCCTTATCCGTATAAAAAAAAACCGTCTGAGACTTATCATAATCCAGACGAAAATTCATTTTGTTTCTTTTGCAATAAAACAAGAAAAAATTTATATATAAAAAAAACAGGAACCTAAAATGGAATTGTAATGCAGATATCCTTAAATTTGAACCAAAGGAGAAAAAAAAAATATATTATTTCAATTTATTATAAAAAATATTGTTAAAATGATGAAAATTAATGCATAAAATAAAAAATCATTTTTATTTTATGTTTTCTTTAAAATTACTACACGAATTTTCTTCAATCCAAAATTTTAAATTGCATTTTTTTTTATCATTTTGTTATATTATGAAAATTGAAGAACATTTACCTTTTTATAAGGATTCAAATAGAAAATACTAAGATGGATTAAAATATTGTAGTAAATTTATATAAATTTTTTCTAGAATTAAATTTGTTTGTGCGATGATGGTTTATAATTTTTGATGCAATGTCGTACGAAAAACTTTTATTATCGCATCCTCTGTCAGTTTTTTGTGTGATTTTTTACAAGGATAATAAATATGACATATATTTTTTGGTATTTGTTAAATAGTTATTAGCGGAGAAAAAATCCATATTGCATAGTCGAAATGTAAAAGGTAAATTATGCTCTTCTATTGGTGAACAGTGGATGGTTTAGTGAAAACATTGGACAAAATATTAAAATTATTTTATATTAATTTTCTTTGTTTTCAAAATTTCATGTGGTCCATGATAGAGTTAGGACAATTTATAACCATAATAAATCTTAAGAATCTGGAACCATTTCTTTTTATATAAAATAATTAAATTGCACAACCCTCGAATATAATTGTATTAAATTTTTCAATTACTCGCAATACGAGTATAAAAATTGCGCAAAAAAATATTTGGAAAACAATTTTTTTTAAAGATTGTGTATTTTCTATATTAAAGATAGAGTGCACTGTATATAATAGCTATAAAAAAAATTTTAAAATAATTTTTTTTTATAAATTATGCGCATTTTAAGTAGTTTCCTATTTATGTGTATTATTGTTGGGAAAACCGAAATATACAATTCACATAATCAGAAAAGTTTGTCTTTTGCATAAAAATAGAAAGTTTTACGTATACAAATTTTATTTTTCACTATACTTTTTTGTCAAGGATGTTATAGGTGGCGCAACGACTAAAAATTATTAAGAAGATATGATTTTTATGAAATAAATTTAAAAGTATATATGTTTATTTTATAAAAAATTAAAATATTCAATTTAAATATTGTTTTGTAGTCTTGATTATCAAATGAATTTTACAGGTGGGTATGCAATATTTTTTTTAACATTAATTATATTCATATTATTATATAAAATTTACAGGGTTATGAAATTTTAAGCTTATGTGAAATAGATTGTTGTTAAAAAATTAAAAAAACTAAATTTTGTAATATTCATTATACTATCCAAGTAGTAAAACAAGTTAAAAAAGCTTGACAAGGATGACATAAGGATAATAAACTGAAGAAGAATTTCTTCATTGAACTAATTCGCTATAATTTTTTCATTTATTTATTTTCTATCAAAAATTATAAATAATTTTATATAAATTTATAACAGAATTAAATTTCATTATAAAAGATTTTTGAAAAAAAAAACTAATTAATTTTATCTTTTGTTTTAAAACTTGTATGTGTATATGTTTAATTAATAAATCCTTTTTTTTTCTATATTAACCTCTACCTCAATAAAATTTATTACTCTGTTCTATAATAATTCATAAATAAATCAACTTGTATATTCCAAGAAAAAAAAAATATTTCCATTATTTAACACTCAATTCAATTTTAATTAGATTTTATTCTTTTCGTAATGAGTGCTCATAATTCATGTTTTCCAGATTACGAACACACAACAACAAACATTTCGTGTTCTTTAGTTTTTTTTTTTTTTACATTCTTTACCATATACCCGTTCCATATTGTATCTGATA
This sequence comes from Empis stercorea, assembly GCA_949752835.1. NCBI lineage: Eukaryota > Metazoa > Arthropoda > Insecta > Diptera > Empididae > Empis > Empis stercorea. Next base: position 15,927,916 of record OX457088.1, on the reverse strand, counting down.
AGGACGAAAATAAGGACTCCTTCTAGGAAAAAAAAAAAAACGAAAAAAAAATATTAAACGAAACGAATAAAGTTTAGCAGCATAAGAATTATTACTAACAATTTATGTTTAATCTTTTCTCAAAAAAAAATAAATAACAACCACAAAAAAATAATCATAATATAGTGTAATTTAGCACTTCATAATTTTTAAGGTCGTTTTAGTTCTCAGAATATTAGAAGAAAAAAAAATACACAAAATTATTATTTATTAAATAAATTTATAAATAAAGTAAACAAATAAATAAAATAGGCACTTCATTAAAGGAACGGAAACGCACTTTTTCTTTTACACATATAAAAATTTTCGAAGAGGACTAAACCAACCAAAAAAAAAAACAACAAAAATCTGAGTATAAAAAGTTTTTAACGAAATTCATTCATCAAAATAAGCCGCCACCGCCAAAAATTTATTTTACACGAATTTTATTCTTTAATATTTACTATATTGGATTTTTATTTTCTGTTGGATAATTTATGGATCTGATAAGACAAATTCATGTTCAAGCTTATAGTCCCTATTTTATATTTTTTTATAGTTATTTATGTTTACACTGTGTTGCTTTTTTTTTTTATGATGACATTTTGGAATATGGATTCAACCCCAAACCCCATACAAAATATATAAAAATCGTTTCTTTTCTAATATATCATAATAAATGTAAACGTGGTAAATTTTGTTGCGGTTAAAGTCTGGGAATTTTCTTGTTTGGAGGTGGTTAAAGGTCACGCACTAATTTTGGTTTATAATTTCTGTTGAGGTTGTATAGTGAAGAAAAGAGTCAGTTATATTTATAATACAGATTTTGAACAAATTATGATAGAGGATAGACCAATGATTGAGGGAGACTTCCCAGTTATTCTTCAAGGATTTTAGATTTTCAATTTTCAAATTAGTTCAATTATTATTTATCTAAACTAATTTTCAATGGTTTTTTTTCTTACAAAATCAACAGCCTGAAAATTATGTCTTAGACCGGAATCAAGTCAGTGACGTCTTAAAAGGTCTTAAATTTTTCCAGAAAACTTGGCAACTAAAACTATACAACTTTAAAAATAGAGAATGAATCCGTAGTAATGTGTAAATATAAATTTATCACAAGTCAAGGAGCTAAATATTAAGAATTAGGCTAAATTTTATAAGGTTATGGCAAATCCATAAATTATATTACACTTTGCTCTCCATACAAAAAATACAAATAAAAAAAAATTAGCCATTAAAAACAAATTTGCTTCTTACCACTTGATTTTGTTACCATTCCATTTTTCACAAAATGATTCATAACAATCGTCCACAAAATAATGTGCTAAAATATTAAAATGGCCCAGCAATGAAAAGTCATTTACATACGTAAGGAAAATTTTATATTTTCGCTTTAAAAAAAAGCTTATTTAAAAACTGGAAATAGTTACTTTAATATCTTTAAATGTATTCAAAAAAAGAATTTGAAAACTTTTGCATTGTAAAATTTTTTATGTAGTTTTTTCTCTGTAGACCCGCATAAAAGAAATTTATTCTTTATTTGTTAGTACGACCTTTTCAATGTAATTTTTGGCCAGTCTGAGGGTGGAGAACATTAAAAAAGATAGAAATAAAAAAAATGACTTACATTGTAAGAAAAACTGTAGAAAATTTAGAGAAGCGAAAGGGAAATTGCAGACAGAAATCTAAATCATTTTTTTAATGTATGTTAATTTGTATTTTTTATTGTGAACATTAGTCGAATTGTAATGGTTTTTCTTTTTTGGTGAGTTGCTGGAATGGACGAAAATATCTTTTTTCTACTGGGGGAAAAGAAATGTGGTTAAAACTTCAATAGTGGCAGGAATGTGAAAGTAAATATATTTGAAGACTGAACAAAAAGTAAAAAATGATTTGAGTATAAAATAGAGAATTAATTAATTATTCTCAGTACTGACACAAAATCAGGAAGGAAACTGTTAAAGGAAATGTAAATATTTTTAGTAATATTTTATATGTTCATTTGAAAGTGAAATAATAATGGATTAGATTATTTGCCATAATCAAAATCGAGGTACATCAAAAGCTATTAACACATATTTTATTATTAGTTATTTTTGAAATTGGGATGACTGTGGCGTATTCAATAATAAAAAAAAAAGTATTTTTATTATACAATAGTAAGGACGAGAAATAATTTGTCTGTCTTAGAGCTCTCCCTAATAGCCGACGTACGGCGTACGGCGTATGTCAAAGTGATTTTATTTTGCTGATAACTCCCGAAATAAAACATCAAAACTGTTTGTAGTACTTAATACGCCCGTAAAAATTGGATTTTCCAATATTTACGGGCGTATTAAGTACTATTTCGGGAGTTATCAGCAAAATAAAATCACTTTGACAGACGCCGTACGTCCTCTATTAGGGAGAGCTCTTACACGTGTATTTGTTAAAAAAAATTAACCTGGCTACTTTTAAGTCTATATTTTCAGTACAAAAATTAATTGATTAACTACACTATATTTAATCTGTCTAATTTATAGTATTTTTTTCAAGTTTTCAAGACTTTTTTCAAGTTTTTTTGCTATAACTTGGGCAAATTAAAAGATGTTGGGAATTGGTTTGAATATTATTATTATAATTAAATTTACTCATATTAGAGTATGTCGATATTTTACGCCAAAAAAATCCCTTTCCATTTTTTTCCGAAAAAAATCGAAATTCTCCAATATAGACAAATGTGGTATCTATCGATGCGAAATTTTAATTATAACAAAACTATTCAAACAAAATTGAAAAATCTTTTAACTTTTTGGTCAAAGGCCTCTTAATACTGCAATAATAAATAATAACTTAGAGCTCTCCCTCATACAGGACGTACGGCGTATAGCGTCTGTCAAAATCGTTTCATGCACATACATTTTGTATGAGAGCTCCCGAAATACGCGGCGTACGAACGCCGACAATTCGAATTTCCAATTTTGACGGGCGTATAAAAATTTTTAATTTGATTTTTGAAATTTAAACATCGATCAAAAAAAAAATTAATGTATATAAATGTGGCGTGTTATTTCGGGATACGCTGGCGTCCTGTCCTGTATTAGGGAGAGGTCTTAAAAGTATTAATTAATCCTTATACCTTATTCGTTTATTATAAAGATAATCTTAAAGAAATTGAACTTTTCTATGTTGTTTTATGATCTACCTTAGTAAGGAAATTATTGTGCTTCCTTTCTTTGATGTTATAAATATTGAAGAATTTTCTTTTTTTTTTGGTAAATGATTTTTATTTTTAAGTATATAAAAATATTCTAAATATTCTACCTCATTCTTAGACTAAATATATTTGCTACAAAATATTATATAAGTGAAGATATCCTATGTAAATATTGAAATACAAATATCAAACAAGGATAAATATTTCAAACTACAAATACGAAAAAGACAAAATATGTACAAAATGTATAAATAAAGAAAAATTGAAATGAAAATTTATATAGTATTTATATTTGAGTGAAAATCTTTCATACACTTTGATATTTGAATAAATTTTAAAAATTCTTTCTTTATGAGCTGATGCTCCGTTTATCTTTAAGTGTTGTTATATATTATATATGTTTTTTTTTCTTGTGTATTTTCTTCGTTATACAAGGTTAAATATTTTAATAAAATGTAAATATCCTCTAGTGAAGAAATTCTATTTGATTTGAATTTTGTACAAATAATAGAACTAGTTTTGTTTGGTTTTTTAGTAGGAGATGATTTTAGTTTCGAGCTTTGTATTTAAACATGTTTTTTTTGTTTATTTACTTTTCCAAGGGAAATTGAAACATTCAATTAGAAAAAAAAATACAAAATCACTATAACAACTTTCGATTTTTAATGAAATTTTTATTGGTGTTAATTATCAAATTGAAATTTCATTAAAATTCTTTTTGAGATTTGTAATTTTTTTTTTATTACAAAAAAACTGAAATGAAAATTTATTTACGTTCACTTAAATTTAACATTTTAATTGATTTTATATTTTAGGTTTATTATATTTACAATTCATTTGGATATATTTATAGAATTTCTATTAAAAAATTGATGCCACTTATGACTACAATTGATGTCTCTATTGATACACTATAAATTATAATATTATCACAATTTTGCTTACAATGAATAACACTGTTTCCATTTCATTAATGTTAAATTTCAAATAAATATTCTAATTTTTATGTGATAATTATATAAATTTGAGTTAATAATTTTGTATTAAAATATCTGAAAACACACAAAATCAACTTTTAAATATAGAAAATATCAATTTTCTTGTCGTGTTTACAAAACTTCTAATTAAATATAACATTTTCTCTGTAAATAAAATAAAATGTTGCTATATTTTTATGAAATGTCAATTAAATAACTTTTTTCCTATTAATAAAACATTTTTCCAATTATAGATATACAATTTGTTATTTCATAATTTTTTCTTACATCACATCAAACATCGTTTAAGTAAATTTTTGCTATTAAAGAATATCAAAATGTAAGGGAAAGCGAAATTATTTATTTTCTGTTTTCTGTTCACTAGTTTGTAATTAAAAAGTTTTCCTAACAAAAAGGAGGTAAATTTAAATAATAAAACTATATTACTACTAACTAACCTCATACTTCGTAATTTTCCGAATAAAATTAAATATTCTTCAATTTTATACATCCTAGAGAGACCTAGGAGTAATTGAAAGATTTAATTTTCTTTCTATATTTTCTTTAAATGTTTCAATTTTTTTTCAAATAATATCATTTAAATATAAAAAAAAATGGAAAATTTTAATATAGAAAATTGGAAAATTTTTATATTTTTTTGTTAAATTCTAAAAAAAATTTGTATTATTTTTTTTTTTTTGTAAATTTGACATCCAGACAAACAACAAAGAAAATTGAAAACTTTTTAAAGAGTAAAATATTAAATATAAAATTTCAAGGTTTTATACATATATTTTCTAAAAGGATCTTTTTGATTATCCTTGTAAGTTTTTATTTATTTATTTAGCCAGTCAATAAATAATGTGAAGGCATTTTCTGATTGATTAAATTTTTGTTAAAAAAAAAAAAATTTCCATTTCGGTATATTTTTTCCAGTAATAAATTATTTTTTATATATTTACAAAAATAATAATAATAATATTTTTTTTTATTAAAAAGCAAAAATATAATAAAAAAAATTATTTATTTAAAAATTAAATAGCTTTTAAATAAAAAAAAATATTAAATTATATCATAAATGATGAAAAAAAAAGAATGATTGATGGTTATTATAAAAGATTTATGGTTATTGGTGTTTTTCGGTATTGTGTCTGAAGTGTTTTTTTTTTTAAATGTTTATAGGGCAAGTGGAAAAAAATACATTGGAATAATTTATTATCATAACGAAACAAAAAAAATGGAAAATTGAAATTCATTGTTGTAAATTTGTGAAATTAAAATGTTTAAAAATAATTTCATTTATATAAAAGAATCATTTAAGCTATTTAAATGCTTGTTATATTAATATAGTAGAGGAGATAATAATTAATTTTTAATATTTTTTTATTTGTTGAAAATTAATTTTTAAATTATTGAAAAATTTATGAAAAATTTCAAATAGAATTTTAATTATTCGATAATTTGAAATTTAAAATAGTCTTATTCTTAATTTGGCTTCAGTAGTTTTCAATAAATTACTTTATTAGATAATGCAAAAATTTAAATGTCTTCTACACAAATCAAGTAAGAATCTGCTGTAAATGTTAAATATAGCTTTAGTTACTCAATTCAGAATTTTTCACTTAACAATAAAAATGAAACCGAACTGGTATACATACTGTATTGAATCTCAATATAATAGTTTCAATCTCTAGTTACCTCAGTCTCTAGCTATACATTAGAATATTTTGAAGTTGAAACTATAAATAAGAAATTCTACAAAAGTCTCAAATATTTGCAATGCTTTATTAATTATAGCATTCCATTAGTTTTATCTCTTATAGTAATTCTTTCTTGTCCAATCATAATATTCAGAAAAAAGATAATTTCTTAATATTTATCATTACAAATTATTTAATAGTCCATTTTGTTAAAAAGTCTGAAAATTATAATTTCATATTGAGACAAGCTTTCTTTTTCTTTCAAAAATAAAAGGTATGTTTTTGCGCCATCTGTCGACTTTCTTCAGAAATTTATGACTTTTTGTGGATATTAAATTTAGGGAATTTCAGATTCACATATATAGAAACTAAATATGACTCTGACTAGTTTCATGTGCACATTAGTGACTAAAAAAAATTACAAATATTTTTATAATACTAACAATTTTTTTTTGATCATTTGTCTAGATCTAGACTAAATAATTTTTATAATTAAATTTACATTTATCAATATATTTTATTCTGATATTTATATTAACTCTACACTGCATGACTTTTTATATTTGAGTGAAAAAATGTTTTCTAAAGGGAAATTACCGTCTGAGTTAAAAAAAAATACTTAAAAAAATTAGAAAATACTATTTTAGTAGATATGAAGCAATTTCCATGTGTATCAGTAGTGATACATTATGCAATAATAGTAAAATTTAGTAGCCGGAAAATTCTTTATATGTTTAGTATGGCACATTTAATTTAGTAATTAATTATAATTAAAAAAAATCTAATTCAGAATTTATTAAAAAAATAAGAAGTTTTAAAAACTGAGTTCACAATGCTAGAAGTTTTAAAAACTGAGTTCACAATGCGAAACTATTGTGAATCACAATACGGTTCTTTTTTTAAATTGTGCAAATAGGGCCAATACAATGTATTTTAGTAAATACTTTTGGCAAAACTAAGAGCAATATGATTTTTATTATAATAATAAAATGTGTATCACCAGTGATACAATATGCAGTGTAGGGTTAAATTTTATTTACTACATATTATCCAAAAATTTCCAACACAATATCGAAAAAATAAATAAACATTTTACGGTGTAAGTCAAACACTGATTATCCTGAAATTACAACATTAAAAATGACACTATAAAAATGAGTCTGATAAGTAAGTGACAGTGTTTATTGGTAGATAAAAAAATATATCACACTTTAAGTGATATAATAACAAAACCAACAACAACAACAACAACAAAAAGGATTTATACTGTGAGTAAAGACACAAAGTAAATTTTCTTTTTATTAGTACTTTGTATTATATATTTCTTCTTGTTCTTTTTTTTCATTAAAACTTTCACAAAATGAAAGCAAGCAGCTATAAAAATTGATCGTAAATTTCTGTTACAGATAAATTGCAATTTTTGGTTTTATTGGAACATTTTTAATATAAATAATATAAAATACAAATAATTGGATACTTTTTATGTCTAAAAATAAGCATAGAACAAATTACACATTTTAATAAAAAATTTATTTATTTCTTTTAGACTAAGAAGAAGAATGAAGAAATATGTATTATTATTTTCAAAGGAAATTACCATAAATTTTGTAAGTTTTGAAAATAGTTTTCCCTTTATCAAATTAAAATAAAAGTAAAAGCTATTTAAAAGGATTCAATTACACTATACGCTATTGAAACATATAACTAAGAATTATATTACCCTAATTTAAAATAATTTCTATAATTTTATACGTAATTATATACAAAATAAAATATATTTACCCTATTTTAACACTGGGTATAAAAATAAATAAATTTATCCTTTTTTTTATTCAATCATAATTATTTCTTTAAAACAAAAAAAAACTTTTGATTATATCCTTAAAATATATTACATATTTTGAAATTGTAAAATTTTCCTTATTTTATAAACTAAAAATTTTTTTTAAATTAAAATAGCAAAAAAAAAAAATCCCTTACTCTTTTATTTGTTTAAATTCCCATATGACTGAGAATAATGACACCTGTCAGGATATCGTGTATAATACATAATAGATGATAGGATATCCTATACTTTTCCATATATTTATATATATTATTATAAACATATTCTCAACAACAATCACTTTCTCTTTAGCCATCATGTTTAATAATAATGATAATATCCTTTTACTCATCCTTTATGTTTTTTTTTTGTTGTTGTTGTTTTTGGTTTATAATATGAACAAACATTTTGTCCCCAATGTTTTATATTTTATACATAATATTTTTAAATGGATTGTTGTTGTCCGTATTTATTGCTAAGGATTACATTATCATTCACTCTGTTTTGCCACTTCTTTTTTTTTTTTAAATACAGACAATTTTTAAAGGTGTTACATATAATTTTTTGTTTTTCTTTTTCAAAATAGGACATTTATAAAGGATATTTCGAAGAATTTTATAATATCTTAACTTTAATTTTATGTAGGAGAAAATTTATTATAAATTTTTATAGTGAATTTCATACTTGTTAATTACATTTGTTACATTAGCAGAGTATATATGTGTGTGTAGAAATTTTTGAGATTAGTAACAATTATTAGTAATTGTATTAAAAATATAGTAATTTCAGACATTTTTTTGACCGTAAACTTTAATAAAATGTTCTTAAATAATATATATTTTGTTTTAATTGAATTATTGGTCAGTTAAGTAAATATTTTCGTTTCTAAATGCTATGTGTCACTCGCAGTTATGTAAATTAAGTATATTGATGAGAGTTTAATACAAAAGTTACATATAAATTAGTAAAATTTGTTATATAAGTAAAAATAGTAATTAATTAAATTGTTCCTGATATGAAAATTGTAATTCTTACTTAAATACGTATTTTACTTTAATATTTATTTTTGGTAATATTAAAATACTTGTACTAATTATTTCTACCCTGTAACGTAATCACCAGCTGTCTGAACGATTTTATACTCTTTCCAGGACGTCTCTACATATAATCCCATTTTAATTTCTTTAAATTATGTATATAAAAAAATTGCTGATTACTGTCTTTATGCATGTCAATATTTGCTGACGTTATTATAATTTCTTTCATTTTTCAAAAACGACCTTAAAACGATAATGTATTCATTTTATAATAATTTTAACAATTATTTCTCCTGTTTGTTTCCCTTCTTTACATGTACTATAATTGGAAGTCTTTAAAAAAATAGTACATAATTTCTCTATTGTCCTTTTTGTAAGTTATTTTTATAGTCTTATTAAAGTTTTCAGCTCAATTAAACGTATGCGGTTAGTTAAGTTTTTTTAATACATTTTTTTTTTATGTTGCCGTTTGATGTTTGCTTATTAATTTCTTTTTTATGTTCAGCCATACGCGAATTTATATAATTTTCTACTGTATTTTATGTAAGTATACTTTCGTGGAGATGTTAAATACGTCTAAAATTCAGCTTTGTACTCCTTTACTGAATATATAACGACAGCATTTTTTTTTATAAACCGTTGGTTTATTATGTATGATCATTTTTCTTATTATTATTCTTTTGAAAATGGCAATCAATTGAAGGGAAAAAAGTTTGCCATTGCTGAAATTTCATTAAATGGAAAAAATTTATTGTACAGAAGGGGAAAGAAAATAGTTTGTCTGACTTTTTCTGTGTCCAATAGTCAAAACAATTTCAAAAGATTTTTGTTTTTATTTATAAATTAAGGGTCTAATTAGTCCAGCTGAAGCCGAAATATGAGGGTAATTAATAAGAATAATATACAAATTGATATTACAAATTTTACAGAATTTTTAAAGTTGAGGTTTAAAGCTTATTTCGTTATGCCTTTTATAATTCAGGTATAACTTAGAATATTGTTTATATTATCGTTATTTGCATTTGACATGTAACTCGCAGATTTTAGATATTTCTTTATCCAAATATGAGAAAAACTTTCAAACGAAAATCTTTGGTCTGAGTGGTTTAAATCTATCTGTTTGAGTGGTTTAAATCTATCTGTTAACAATGAGTGGTTTTCAATTTATATTTTAAATAAAAAATAAAGTGAACTACCCCTTAAAATCATTGTTTCCCGGGTTATAATCCATTTTTATTGCTTTCTTAACAAATTTTTCTAATTTTTTTATCATTTGATTTTTCAAGTCGCCATTTCATTATTTTTTTGTGTGTGTGTTAAAAGTGAAGTTATCCTTACGAAAAAGTAAGTTTTTTTCTTATCATGATTTTCTTTGTTTTCCATTGAAGTTATTTTCTTAAAACTTCCTACTCCTTTGTTTTTTTCTTCAGAATTATTCTGTCTGCCATAGTTTTTAGCTAATAAACTCATTGAAAGTTCTCCAATAAACGATGATCATTTTTTTTATGTATGACAACATTTTTTCGCACCAATTAATGAACCAAAAACAAGTACAAACTTCAAATATAGATTTACCTTGAGAGTTTTTTCTTTTGCAACGAATTTATACCTTGAATTTTGAGTTAATTTTTTTTTTTTATTTAATTAGGATCACGGATATTTTATTTGTATTTGATTTAATTTGCTATTTAAAAAAAATATAATATTTATGATGAAAACCTTAGAAAACAAATTAAATTGTTCTTTTGTGCGAAAAGTTTTCCTAGTCGAGGAAAACATCACGAAATAAAGTAAGTAAACTTTTGTAATCCTTAAAGTACCAAATTTAGAGAAATGAAAAAAATATCCTGCTTATTTTTCCGATTATTTCATAATACAAAAAAGAACAAAACTTATCGGATTGCAGATAAATTGACTAACGAGAATATGAAAACTGTTTAGGTAAGCTATAAAAAGTATTAAAGTCCTTTTTGGTACAGAGACAATAACAAAAAAAAAAGTTATCACAAAAGATGAACAACAATAATTCATATATAAAGTGGCAATAATCGCAGAGCAGTAAAGGAATTCGGACAGTTGTTTTTAAATATCCTTTTTTCTGGTTCTCTGTATATGTTTTTGAATTAATAGAAAGGTAAAAGTTTTTGTTGAGATTAAATGTTTTTTTTTTTTTTAGAAAATGTTTTTAACTCTTGAGATTTATATAATCAGAAAATGAAATTCCCAACAGGAATTTTACAGAATTGCAAAAAAAAAATATATATATTAAGGATCAAAATTGAGATTTTGTTTTTTTTTTTGCTCAACGTAGAGGGAATAAAACAAGGAAGTTAAAAAGTATTAATGTAATGATAGATAAAAACTTTTTTTTGATGAAAATTGTATGAAAATATTTGTTTTCCTAAATTAATAGTTAAGTAATAATAAAGATAGTGTACAAATAACTTTTTGATAAGACTTTAAGATAGAAAATTTATACTTAATTTGAAATTAATCTATAAGGAAAATTGATAAAATTTTCAATTTGATAAGTAAAAGTTAGTAGTACAAAATTTTCTACAATTTGATATATAACTTTTGAAGTAGAATGGTAAATTTAGATTTTTAATATATATTAATCACCATCCTTCAGATAAAGGATTGACATTTTAATTGAACATTTCAAAACAGAAAAATTATAATTAAAAAATATTTAAGGACTTTATTTTAAATTATTCTAAATATGTGAATTAGAATTGTTAATTATGATTTAAAATTGAACTTTGGCAATATTATTATTATAATATCAATTAAAAGAATTTTGGTAAAGTGGATTTACACCATTAAATTAAATAGAAATTTCTCTTCACATTATTGCCAAAATATTATACACTATTTATCGTCTATATCCTTTTATTGACTACTTACTATTAGGCATAATAAAATTTACTATAATTCCATTGGTACACAAAACTTTTTTCTGGTAAAATAAAAACAAAAAATTCGACCTTCCTGGTAATTTATTTTCATGTCATATAACCGAAATCTCCATCCGTCGGGACTAAAAATTTGAAAAAAAGAAATCGTATCCCTAAATTTAAAATACATATATAAATATAAAACAAAAAACAAACTTTATTATACTATCGATTACCATATACTCTCTTTATATAATGTATATGTAATATCCTTGTTATGCCTTATTAAGTTCTCAGGTGAAATAACTTTTATCTATACATATAAAAAAAAATTGAAAACTTTTTTTACTTATTCCCTAATAAAGTTTTATAAATAAAATAAAAAAATACTTTAAATTGAAAACTAAATAAAAATAAGTAAAATTCTTGTTATTTACCACATTTTACCCAATTTTATAAATAAAGAAAAATACCCACATAGGTGACCCTAATATTTTCCACTAGAGAATTTTATTTAAAAAAATGTATTTTTTTTTTTTTTTTTCAAATATCCATTTTTCATTTACAGTTCAATCTCAATAAATACCTTAACCTTACCTTAAGATAAAAAAAATTTCCTACCCATACAATTTCAAAAAAACCGAGTCACCTTCCGTAATCAATTTTTTCTTTTGGTATAAATAAAGAGGAAGGAAAAAAAAAAGAACTACAAAAACACATTTTCAATAAATTCAAATAATTTTTTATACATAAATTATAGTACATGTTTAAACCATAAAATTCCCTTAAAATATTATAGGCACCCAATAAAGACAACAAGAAGTAGAGCATAGTAAAACTACTATATTAAGAATAGTTTCATTTTTGTGGGGAATTGAATATGTTGTCCACTTGCATTTCAAGTGATGATGATGAAATGCATAAGCAAGGCAGATTATCATATTTTAAAAATCAAAATTAGAACATTGATTCCTAGTCGGTTTTACAATTATTTTTAAGGATTAAATTTTCGTATTTCCAGGATCAAATTTGATGAAATAACATTTTTCTGTCAATTTTTTAACTCAATTGTACATGAACAATTTTGGTGAACATTTTACAAACTATAAATTTACTGTTTTCCAAAAATTATTGACGGGTGCCTCACTTTCTAATTAGAAATCGTTCAAGTTTTGCAATGCACTGAGCTTCAGAAATTTATGAACACATTATTTTATGTAAGACAGACAGACAGAAAACCATTAGTAGATTTCCAGTTTTCAATTTTTTTAAAAAAGGTATGCATATACTTTATATTATCCTTTTAAGGTTAAGGATATTTCAATTTTTTATATATTTGAAAATAGCATTCCCATAATTTTGTTTTCGTATCTACCTGATGATTCTGTGATGGTAAATTGGTAATATCGTCATTTAAAGGTATATTTAGGATATTTTAACGCAAATTGATATCTATATATCTTTATTTTGTAGGCGGTGGTATATTAACCTTTTAAATTTAATGTAATTTTTTTCATTTTGGAGGGTATACATATTTTTTTTTTTTGCGTAAGAAAATCAAAGTCATTACTTATTGGTAAAATATATATAAATAAAATAAATTCAAATCAATTATGGAGAAACATTTTTTAAAAAAAAAAAGATTTAATTTAGTTTTTCAAGTTATTTAAATTTTTATTTTACGAGGGTAATTTAAGAAAAATTACATGTAATTTTTCTAAAACTTAGGTAAATTGATTTGTAAACATTTCTTAAAGATTAGTTAAATTTTGAGTTATTTGTTGAAATATTGAAAATTCATTACTTTTGTACAAATTTAAAGTATGTAGTTTTATCAAATCTTTCAACGCTCCCCCTGTGGAGAAGGGTAATTGAAACTTTCAAAATTTTTGGAGAAGGGTAAGCATAATTGTTGGAGGTGGGTGAGCAAAATCTCTTTAATAATATAAATATTACTGATTACTGATATTTCTCACTATCAAAACTATTTACTAGTTCATTCCCAAAATAATAAATTCACTTCGAATAATTTAATTATCGTATAACTTTAAATAGAATTTCAATAATTTTTTAACTTAGTATTAGGATATTAGTCTTAATTATTAGAAATGTGAATTATTTTCTTGACAAAAACAATTTCATTATTTCGTCACACCTTTTATTATATTTCAAGATAATTTCTGTTAAGGATATATTTTAATAAAATTAGAATTCATTTATTATTGGACTCTTTGTTTGCCCCAAATCATAAACAGAAAATCGTTTTTTCGTATTTATCTTTTACAAAAAAAATATTTCCAAGAAATAAAAAAAGTGAAATTATTGGGTTTATATGTTATTAATGGCGAAATATTAGCTTTTAATGACAAGACATCACAAATGTTATTTGTCTAAATGACAGGAACAGTAATTGAATTGAATTCTGATGACAGTATGATTGAATGTATATCGATTTCTTTTTAGATATCCAATTGGGGACTCATCGTCCTTAAAGACTGAAAATAAATCTAAAAACGCACTAAACGAAATCAATAACCAAAATTTATATAGAAATTCTCTGGCAGTGGTGTGAAATGTAATAAAATTTATTAATTTGGGGAAAGAATTGATGAGTATTAATTTTTTACATAATCTATAGTAGAGAGATTTGTGATTAAGTTTTTTTAGTTCAGGAACTATATTCAGGCGATACTGCTCCATAATATAGAGCAATTAATTATAAGTTTCAGTGTTTGTTATTAGTTTGTTATTTTCTTAAAGATTTGTTTTGGAGGTTATACATTCAATGTTTTGTAGCAAATTGTGTTGTGCTGTACAAAAATTTAGCATATTATATTAAAAATTTCAATGCAAAAATACTTCAATGATTTGTAGGGCAATACAAAAATTTTGTTAGTATGAATTGGTCATTTCAGTAAAAGACATATTGTAATATTATTATGTTATTATATAAACTTGACAAATCCGACCAATTTCGCAACCTATTGACTTAATATTGAATTAGTTATACATCTCATTTATTTTGTGGCTCTTCATTACGATTAATTACAAACCAAAGATACTTATAAAGTATAATTCTACATAATACAAAAAAAAATTATATAAAATATTTACGATTCATTTTTATATATTATGTTTTTTCGTATTATTGTTAATTTTTCTTTTAATTTCTTCAAAATTTTCTATAAAAATATTAATCCACCTTCAAAAAATTTTTAATTTTCGACAATATTATTCTGTGACATCTTGCAAAATATACGAAAAATTGTTAAAAGAAAATTTTTTTATCATAAATTCTTACATCTTTGATTGAAACTTTCACAATCCTTAAAAATAACACAAAAAAAAAAACAACGTAAGAAAAAAAAAATATAAATCCAAAAATCCCAAAAAGAAGAAGATATTTTTAAAGGATAATGCCTTAACCGGAAGCTTCTGTTTTTTTTCTGTATAAAATCGCACCAGATGGTCAAACACAACTTAATATGAAATAAATTTCTTCCGAAAAAAATCAACAACAAAAAAATCCTCATACAAAAGTGTCAATGTTCTAAGGATCTTCTTCATATTACATTGAATCGATTTTAAGGAATTTCTATACTTTTTTCTGTGTTTTGTATATTTTGTATATACATTAAAATCCTTTTTTCTTGAAGCGGTTAATAGCTTTTTGTATCAATAGTAAAAAGCTGTTGTAGTAGTTCGTTTTTCACAACATAGAAAATTGTTTTGACCACACATTTTTTTTTTTTTTTTGCATTACCAAAAAAAAACTCTTTAATCCTGATGATGTCCTTTTTCATAATATACATTAAAAAACTAAGGGAAAAATATAGAAAAAAAAATGATTTAAAGGATAACAGGAGAAAAAAAACAACTCATGAATAACAAAAGAGATTTTCTCACTTTATTTGAAAGAAAAAAACTTTCTTTGAAGGATTTGCTGTTAAAAGATCCTTTTGAATATTTTGGCAAACCAAAAATATCGAATTTTAAAAAAGGATTTAACATTTGACTGGCTTTCTTATCGGGAATTTTTTTTTTCTGTTGAAAAGTTTTGTTTTGAGTATCTTTAAAAAAAAATTGTGTGAAAAATAAAGAATGGTAACATAATGTCCTAATTTATATTTAAAATAACACATGATGGAATTTTAATTTTTATTATAATCTCGTCATGATTTTTTCCCTATAAGATTGAATATCCTTTGATATTTCTAAACAAAAAATTGTGAATTTTATAGTATATTAATAAATATTTAAAGAACCAATAAAAGTTTAAGAAAAATGAATAAATTTTATTCAGATTTTTTTTTTTATTTTAAAGTAAAAAAAATATAAATTATTTATATATTTATATGTAAAAGTTTTATTCGACATGTGATTCGTATTTTAATAAAGTTCTTAAAGAAGAGACCATAAAAATTTGCACTATAGCTTAAATATTTGTCTGACTGTTTTAGAATTAAAAACTGTTAACTAAATACGAAATATTACATAACAAATAAATTACTTTAAAAAAAAATCTTGTCGAGATCAGTTAACCTTTTACTACAAAAAGAATCTTAAACAAAATTATAAAAAAAAATTGTACAGAATTTGAAATTGACAAAAATTTAATATTTATCTCAATTTTCCACATGATAAAATCAAAATTTAATGACACAAAATAAAGTTTTTTTTTTTTAATTTCAAAAATTTTTTTAAAGGACATTATTCCAAAATGTAAATGGCGTCTTAAAATTCTTCCTAGAAAAACTAAAAATAAATCTACTTATATAATCTACTTAAATCTACTTATATGATTAAACGAAAAATATGATATTTAAATAGGAGTAATATTTTATATGAAAATGTGTAATAAAGAAAATGAATTCTAGTGAGAATTGACATATCTCTTTGTCTATAGACATGGACATTTTAATAATATCTTTTATATTTTTTTTATGTTAAATATGACGAGTGTCTGCTGTATTTATATGAATTATTATTTTTATTTGATTGATGACACCCACCATATCATTGATAGTTCTAATTCCCATGGAAAATAAACGAGAAACATAAAAATATTGAGCATAAAAATAAAGAAAAGAACTATTTTATATTTTTCCATCTGTCAATTCGAATGATTCAATTTTTTTTTATGATTTATGATAATAACAAAAGATAAAGTTTTTCTTGTTTTTTTTTTATTATTATTTAGTTTTGGGGTGTCATGAATCATGAATAATAATTTTTATTTTGGTTGGCTTAAAGAAATTGGAAAACTTAAATATTCTAATTTTTTTTTTTTTGCAAATTTATATTTTTGGATTAGTTTTATTATGGAAAAGCAAAAGAATTAAATACAGAAAATAAAATTTATTTAATAAAACTTATTATTATTTATTGACATTTATTAAAAATTACTAAAATGATTAAATTGAATTTCTCGGACTGTACTTAAAAAATAAATATACGAAAGCATAATTAATGTATTATTATATTAATAAGAAATCAACAATTTTTGCTATAAAGGATAAATTATTGATTGTAAACTAAGAAATGGAACCTAAATGTAAATTTTCGAGAAATTAAATGTAAATTTTCACTTTTGGTTTTATCATGACAATTTCCAAAATACTTGTGCTGTGGAGGCTAATTATTATAATAATAATCCTGTTAACTCCTGTTAGGAACATTCCATGAATCTCTTCTACTCAGAACGGTTTGATACCAATATGCTTTTATTTCCCTCCTCTATTTTTTATATGATACTATTTCCTTGTGTCCAGAAAATATAGTTTCGAAGTTTTCGGAGTTAAATATAATTCAGTGTACTTTCTCATTCCTAGTTTTAAATTATTTGCGGTTAATATTTTTAAAGCTAATTTTTATTAAATATATAGATATCATTATTATATATACGTGTAGATATAAATCAAATTTACATTTATACTAAAATGGCAAAGTTTAATCTTCAAAATTAATGTTTTTCTTATAACCTCGATTTAGTAATAGAGAAATTGTAGCTCTTATCGCACACACTATTGCCTCAGCCAATAAGATGTGATATTTTTAATATTATAAAGTATATAATTTGAAATAGCTTTGTTCTTGAATTACTCTACTATTTCCGTTTATATATTTGCCTTATTATATCTAATTGTGAAAACTTTTCTTTTTGATCTCTAATTACCCTGAAGAGAAAACTTTAAAATCGTCCGATTTTCAAAACAAACTAATGTAACCAATTACAATAAAAATAATATTATTGTAATAATAACTTTCTCCTAAATCCAAAACACAGCATTAGCCTTACAAAAGTATATATAAAACTAAAACAAAAAATCTAAATTGAATTTTATGTAAAAACATGACATCGGTCCAGGATGCAACAACAACCATCCACCAAACTTTGAAAATTAAATTGAAGCTACAGGAAATATGGTACAAAAAATATCCATAATTTTTTTATTCTCAATTTTTTTTTTGCTAGATCATCCAGGATATATGCAAATGCCATCATTACTGATGTAAATTTGGAACAAAAAATAATATAAAGGGAATTGCAAAAACTACTGGACTGTCCTAACTGTCTGGTTATAGTGTAACCAACAATGTAAACTAGAGTGTTAAAAAAAAGTTGTAAAATCCGTTTTTTCCACTATTCATATCGTTTTTGTTTCATGCTTTACAGAAGAAAAAAAGTTATGTCAATGGATTTCCCTGTCTATATATTTTATTTAAAAAAAATTATCCTTTTTCATTCATTTGGTAGTACGGAAAAATTGGTGTTGGTGCTAGCAATTTTATACGAATTTTTTTTTATTTTATTAGTAACAATTTCAAATTGAATTATTGCAATGTAAAAATTTCCAAAACAAGGATAAAACTTGAAAAATATCTAAAAACAATGTAAAGTCAAACTCGTTGAGTTTCAAATATGGTTAATTTAGTGGACAGTAGACATGAAATATTTAATGAAAAAAAAAATTAGATTCGATTTCTATTTTTTTAGAGTATAAAAAGCTGTAGAAAAACTACACTAATGATATAAAAATACATTTTATATGACATTTTTCAATGGAATTGAATTGGAAGAAGAAAAAATTCGTCGCCAATACTAAATTTTATTTGTTAAAAATAAATCTATAAAAAATAAAATTGATTTGAAATTGATTTAATTGCAATTTTTGCTAATTTTTTCCCAATAATAAAATTAGATATAGTATTTTTTGTGTTCGTTTTTTTTTCTTGTAAAATGATTCTTCATAGTGTAGAATTAACAATTGAAATCAATTAACTTAGTGACACCACACATTTATCTGTGTCCTTTTACCAGACAAAAAATATAAATATTTTACTTTAATTGAAAATTTATATGTTTTACCTTATACATAGAGTTTTATCTGATTTCTTTTGTAGAATTTGTAAAAGTTCAATGACATATTAAGAGACCTAGAAAGGATATCCAAAAATTTTAAAAGGTTTTTATTTATTAGTTATATATTTATTTTATTACATTTTAACATTAAAATCTTTTTTGACATTATCAATTTATCAATAATTATAATTGAAGTATTTATATAATTATTAGATAAATTTCTAGATCGAAACTAACTAGAATACCTACTTGTTACTAAAATGATAGTATGAATAATGAAATATTATTCATCATAAAAACGGTTCCCTATAATTTATATAATATAGAAATATTATGTAAATTTTTCATAAAATATATTGTATGAAGTGTTTTTTCATTTTTCTTTTCACATAGATTTGCCTACCACAAAATATTTTTTCTTCTATTTACAAGATCTTTTTTTAGAAATAATGTCCTTTTCCAAACTAAATATAATAAGTTAAGAAAAAAAAAAAACAATGAGTTGATTTGCCAAAAATGCAAATTAAGCTCAATTCAATCTAATGAAGTGGTTTAAATTTATTTTCTCTGACCTTTTTACTAGAATTGTGGTTGAACCTAAATAAGATTTTTTTTTCGTACAAATGTTCTTTTTGTGGTTAAACAATTTAATTTGAAATTCAATTTTCATAAAACTTTTTTTACCCATATTATTACAATAAAAAAAATATTATAAATTTAAAAAAAAAATACATAATTTTTATTTATCGGACCATTTCCCAAATAGATTTTTCCCAAAAAAATATAATAACAAAAATTTCACAGTTTAATGTTGCATATTAGAAAAATGATTGAATTTTTTTCTTCCTTATCCTAAATTTTCCTCTTGTTTTGGTTTATAATTTTTGTATTTGTTTGGTAAATTAGGTAAATAATAATTTAAACATTTTTCTATTTTTTTTTTACCTGCCTGATTTTGACACTGATTTTGATTAAACTGGCGTCAAATTAGGCCCTCCTGACTCACAACTAAAATATGTAATAATAATTTGTAAGCTTTTTTTTTGCTTGGTGCTTTTTTTTGTTGTTCTATAATATTTTGTCTGATATTTTGATTGAATTTTGGCGTGTATTTTTATATATTAATGATGTCCATTATTTATTATGTATTTTGTTTTTATTATGGTCAATAATTTGGAGTCATGGTGTGTTTAGCTTAATTGATCAAGTTTATATTAGTTGATGAGGTAAAAATTAAGTATATATATATAGAAGAATTTTTTCGTTAAGGTAAGTAATTTAGATAAAATGAGAGGTTAAGGAAAATTAATTTTTTGTCCAAACCAAAAATAGAATTATTAACTAGTAAATAAGTTTTAATGAAGTAATTTATATTTTCATAACATAATTAATTTATCTTATATAATATTTGCTACAAATTAATTGGAAAATATATTATAGAATTCAAGAGATTTACTCGTAAATGAATATTATTTTGTAGGTCAACTAATAATTTGGTTATACTTAACAATATACTCAAAAGTGTGTTAAAAGCTGTATAAATAACAAAATTTATTAGATTATTTTTTGGGAGAAATTAATGTATGGATCAAATTAGGTCATTTTTGGGTTAACTAAAAAATGTTATTTCAATTAATTTTAGAACAAATTTTTAGGTCGTTTTGAAATTAATTTTTTTGCTGACGCGTGCGTTGACTATTTATGTCACAAAAAAGTTTCATCAAAATAAACTTTGATTTACATACTTTAATTTACAATTTAAATTACAGAATATTTGATTATACATAAATATCCTACACAAGTTTTGTTTAAATTCAAGAAATTAAAATAACGATTAACCTTAAAATAAAATTGAATTAATTTAAAATAAACTTAAAATCTTACTTTTTCCATAATTCTACATTCAGATAATAAATATTTAATAGCAAATAAAGCTACATATACATATAATATAAAATCGTTACCATTTAAATATTTTAAATCCTTTAATTTGATTGCATTTTATAGTGCTTGAAAATTACCAAAAACTAGAAATGTTTTCATCACCAACAAAAAAAATCAACATTTTTGGTTAAAATTCAAATAGTTTTAGAAGTAAAATACTCACACCTTTTAGTGTGTTCCTTGTTACTCCCACACCCCACCATGGCTGCAGTAAATAAGGTGGATTTTTTTCACCCAACCATTTTAAATTTTAAATCACTAAAGAATAATCGTTGATGTTTTGTTTTATTACAGAGTAAAAACACATATACTGGTATTTTAGATAGAAGTAACTATAGGGGGTTGAGTTTACACTATTATAGGGAGGTTAACTAACGATTTAAACGCTTAATGGTGGTAGATTCATAAATGCATAAAATTTTGCTAAATAGAAATTTTCAAATGTTGTTATTTTGTTTATTTATTTTAATAATGAAATTTTTTGTATGGGAAATATTTAAAAAATATGTATGTTCTTTAATAGCAAAGAGCTAAATTTTATATAAAATATTTTATAAGTATACTTGCATGAGTTTTTTCGGTATGTTGAAATATAAAACAATTGTAATGACTAGCAATACCATAATTGTAATTATAAGCTAGTTGAATTAAGTGACATTAATAGAGAGAGACAGTTTTAATTGAGCTTTAATAATATATTTTGGTGGTAAATTTAGTAATTTTATGTTAAATTAAGTGTAATTTCTGTTTAGAAAATAAAGTTGAATATTATATAGTGAATATTTAAATTTTAAAGTAAATTCTTTTGGTTAACTCAATTACTTTTAACGATTCGTTTTTAAAAAGCATTTTGCGCGGGAATTGTTTTAATTTTTTAGTTAGGCTAAGTTTAATGAAGAGAAATTATTATCAGGTTTAATAAAATGGCTATATAGAGGTAATTTAATTTACAATAATTTAATAGAAATATTATAATTACATATTAGTAAAATTCGAACAATTAAAAAGTCAATGATTTAATAAAGCATTGAATTTTAATATTACCGTATATATATTATAGAAAATTGATTAATAAATATAAATACTTTTAGATAAATTTTATATTGACTTTTAAAATATTGACACTAATTTAGAGGAATTACTGGTAATTCAGTCTAACTTTCACAGTAAATTAATATATTAAAGAAAATTGTAAATATATTATAAAAATTGAGTATATTTAAATATCATAAAACTTAAATTAAATTTATATACCCGCATTCCCTCATATTTCTCCTTATAAAATTATAACAATTCATTAAAATTTCTAAATTTAGATTTTTATTAACTTTCCACTATTTAAATAATCATTAAAAATTATATTGTCTGTTCATCAACAACAAAAATTAACAACACAAATTCATAAACTAAATTAAATTAAATATGTACATTATATATTTTTCATTTAGTTTTTTTTTTTTGGTTATTAAAATATCTAAAAATATAAATTGAAAATATAAAAAAAATTGTTTTCATCCTAATTAATGATGTTTGAATAAATACAAGGACATTCCTTTTTCTTGACTAAATAAATTTTCTCGTCTTTATTTATCATTATCATAACAACAAAATAATCTTTATAGATTAACTTTCTTTTATCTGTAAGAAAAAACCATTTCAAAAATAAATTAACACAACACACAATTTTTTTTTTCTAATAATGATGGTTGCTACTTTGATATCACTCCAAAAGATAACAAGATTTTCGGCACTAAGTTTTGTGCGGAAAAGACTATAAATAAATATATAGAAAATCCTCTGGACACAAAACTAATACTAAATCAAATAATAAGATTGTTTTTTTTTTTTTTTCATTTAATTATTATAGTCTCAATGCCAAAGTTATTCTTATAAAAATCAATATAGCATTGCCAAGCCAAATTAGTGCTTTTATATGATTCAAATTGGTCTTTTCACAAATCAAATTAGCCTATTTGTAAATTATTATCGTCGTCTTGCAAATCAGATTCGCCTTTTTAGTTTATTTTACATTAAATTAATTAACAAATTGTAACATAAATTAAGAACATGAATTTGATTTGCAAAAAAAAAAATTAGATTTCTAAAAATCTATTTGATTTCTAAAAAGACTTAAAAGGACTAATTTGGCTTCCTAATTTTATATATACTTATGTATAGAGAAAATCTAAAATCCTTATTCGAAAGAACGTCAATTAAGCTTAATAAATCGTTAAGGATTCATTAATTTGTATTCGGGTTTTAATAACAAACAAAAAAAAAATAATAATAATAAAAAAGTTTCAACAGGCAAAATAAAATTTCGGTATTATAAGATGTCAGATTGAAATGAGAAGATTATACATCCTCAACCTTAAAAAAAAAATCTGGGTATTAGAATTTAAATAACGAAATTTGGTTTATGAAAATTTATATACCTTTTACAGTTCAATCACCCTTCTTAAAAAAAACGAAAAAATTTCACTTTTTCTTAAAGATATTACACAAATTTTTATACTTTTTTATAATACGGTTATCAAAAAATTGTTCTCTCTCCTTTACCACCTATAGTCTTAAATGCATAGATTTTTCCTGATGGTTTTTATGATGTGGAATAAGGTGGATGGAAAAAAATGTAATTTTAGTGGAATTAAATCATTAATATCAATCAAATTCTTTTGGGGATTATATTCTTTAAAGGATAACAGAGATACAATGCAGAATATTGAGATGTGAATAAAAAAAACATTATTAAAGAATTAATATTTTTTTGAATAATACCTAATTTACCCTCAGAATAATGGTAATAAAACAGTTTTAATTTTTATTTTGAATTTTTTATAGCTTTTGATTATAAATAATGAATGAAATTGTTGTGGGGAGGATTTTTATTTAATAGCGACCTTGAAGTTTATTGAAATTGGATGAATTCTTTATAAAAGTTATATAATTTCTTTTCTGATATATAAGGAAGTTTGGAAGTAATTAGTGGATTTTATCATAAAAATAATGCTTGATATTAAAATTGATCTCATGCAGGGCTTTTTTTGGCATTAAGCTGTTTAAAAACGATAATTACAGTAGTAATCTGTAATTATGTTTTATGCTGCTGAATTAAATATAGATATACATATGTATGTATATTCTGTTGTTTATTTAGTCTTTCAATGAATCTAGAATAGGGATATTTAGATCTGAACCTTAGTCAGCAGTATCTGTTACTTATGTTAAAGAAATTTATAATTAAAAGAAAAAAATAATTCTCACATTATAAATTCATGTTGCATGAGATGCAACTTATTTTATAAACATACTTAACTTTGCTGCAACTTATTTTTATAAAATTTCCGGTCAACATGTCTCGAATACCATTTTGAAACAATAGTTTCACATTTCTTGATGTTAATTTGAATAAACTTACTTACCTTTCAAGTCATTATATCAGTATCTATACTCTCAAGAATATAATTAGCTTGAGGCTATTTTACTTATCTATATACATACCAAAATTTCGCTACAAAATGAAAATACTTTAAAGTTTAAACTGAGAGCTATTAAAATACAACATGAAATATATAGTTTCCGGAGTCCATTTTAGAATTAATTTAATTTGGTTTTCTGATATGAAAATGTAAAACTGGCACAAAACAATCTGAAACTACATAACTTTTATATACACCTAAATGACCATTGTCATACTTCTCTAGTGGTAAAATGACCATGAAATAATGCGTCTAGACTTTTTCAATTTCTATTCAATTTTAAAAATTTAAATACTACTATATGCATATCCTTTTACTTCTTTAATAAAATAATAGCAATTCTTTTTTTTTTGATAAAATATATAAAATGAGTCCCGGATGTACCATATATACCCAAAACATTTGGTATCTATAACAAAAACCTGTACTATGTATTTTTATATAAAATTTGCATTGTTTATATAAAATTTTGGTGCAAGGTACTAAATTATTTCAACTTTAATACATATTATATAAAATATGTATTTCTCTATCCAAAATCCTTTTTTTACTACCATTACCACACAAATGTTGTACTGATAATAATTTGGGTGCAGAAAAAAAAAATTATTTTCAAAAATTTCTATGTTATTTTTCACTTTCAAAATTTCATTGAAGATAATTTACCATTTTTGCCCAAGTGATGAATTATTTTATAAGGTGATTTACCTCTAAATGTGGATTGAAAATATTTTTTATTTTTTATTTTAAATTCTATAAAATGGTGAATCATTAATTTGATTAATTGGCAAGCAAGTTAAAAAGTTTATTGTTTTTTTTGTATAAAAAGTGTTGAAATAAATTATAATAGTTTTTTTTGAGATTTTTCCCAAGAAAAGTGGCTTTGTTGATGTTAAAGAGCTTATAAATGATTTATTGATACTGCGAATAGACTGAAAACAATAAAGAATTTTTCTAATAAACGTGGCTCTAATAATAATTACAATTTATTATCTTTTTCTAAAATAGTTTATTGCTATAATATCTTAAAAAATATTTTATATTTACGCCAAAAGCTTTAATGCGCGTAAAATTGGACGTTATTTTATACCATACACAATTCCAAAATATATTTTATAGCTTATTGTAAGTGTCCAATAAATCTTTAGGATGGTAATGTGAAAAAGAAATTAATTTACACTTTAATAATTTAGATTCCGAATATGTTGGTTGTAATTTTCGAGTGATTTTCTTTATTGTAGTAAATTATCAGGACATATTTTCATTTCAATGCAAATAAAAAGCACATCATACATTTTCATAAATATCTACATTTAAACAGCCCTACATTTCATTTCAATAAAATAGTAATATACCATAAACAAGACGGCATTGAATTTAAAATTCCAAAAAAAAGGACACACCACCTATCATTTCCTACTATACTTTATTGAATAATGAAGTGTTATATACTTCCATAAAGCAATGATTCACAACAAAACTGTTAATTTCAGAGTTTATTAAAGCAAATGATATCCAACACAAAGCTATATTCTCTACAATGCTCGTTTCGTTTGAACACTTATTATAAATGTATATAGTGTTGAATAAAATCCTTTAACTTTATAAATATATAAGTACATAAATAGTATATCCTGATTTAATGGCTGATCTTTATTATTATATATTTATATTTATAATATTATTTCTCGTAATTATCTTGACAAATGGTTAAAGTATTGTTACTGACAACTAGAAGAGAGAGAGATTATACTTAGTATATTATCGCGTATAATCATTTCGAAATGTCGTACACAAATCACGGATTTTTCATTTTAATTTTATTATTACAATACTTGAACGCCGCTGTTCATTTGCAGTCCTATCTTTGTACACTTTTTTTTTTACAATTTATCAGATTATAATACGATCCAATTTATAGTTTGATATTACAGCAGAAAATATAAAAGTCAGGCAATCATTATATAAATGAAAAGTACTTAAACAAATCTTGTATTAAATATTATTTTCGTGATGATTATGTAGTGGCAAAAACGCCTTTTTTCACATTGTTTAATTTATATTTCAGCCCCTGAGTTTGTAAATTTAATTTAAAATTTATTTTCGATATTGCAAGGATATGAAGGATATTATTTGAATTGACCTGGTGCCTTACAATTTATTAGACTCAACTATATGGTGGTAATGGTTATGAACGATTTATGGAGAAGTGTTAATAATTTTTGTCATTTTCATTAAGACTTGAGGCTTCATTAAGACTTGAGGCAGGATATTAATATAATTAGTAAAGAGAATTCCAATTGAAAAATGTGCATAGCAAAAATAAATATGTTTTTTTTTTTGTAAATGGAATAGTAAATGAGAAGATATTAAATGTATTTCTGGAAATGATAGAAAGATACTTATATGATTTGTTTAAGTGTAATTAACTGAAAATATAATTCAATTTTTAATTAAACTGTAATTATAATATTTAACTATTAATGTTAAATTAAATTATTTAATTATTCACTCAAAAAATATATTTTTCAAAAGAAAATCTTTTTATTTATTTACCAGAAAATTCCATTGCAGAGCTGCGAATTGAGTTGTAAAAGAAACTAAAACTCCCTTCAATTGACCAAAACAAAAATTCATTCAATTTTTTTTTTTCTTTTATATTTTTGAAACCCTTAAAGTAAATATTAAAAGTCAAAAATAAATTGGGTAAAATTAAATTATTTCGTCTGGGAATTATAACAATATAATTTCTTTTCAGAGTTGGACCAAAACAAATGTCCTCTTTTTGTCTATTGAAACTTAACGTCTAAAATGCGTTTCTTTTGTGGGCAAAATTTCTTTGTAAAATTTCAAAGCCGTTTGAAATGAGCATTGAAAAAACAAACTGCCATGGATCCCATTTATCGACACAAAACCCCCAACAGCTTTCATTGAATAATTAATAAGAGTACATTTGTCTTATCTAATTGAATTTTATCCAAACTCTGTACAACTTATCCGTCCCTAACTCCTCTCTCACACAATAAAAATATACGAAAAAAAAATGAATTTCAGATAAATAATTTATTTTTGAAGAATAAGGGAGATTTTGTATTTAAGGTGGTGGGGTGGGGAAGGATATAATTTTGAGGCAGAGGGCGATACACTTTCGAATTAACAATGTATAAATATTAATGTTATGTGAAAAAAATATATTTTTTTATGTTTAGTTATTTGGGGAGAATTTTTCACAATATAAATTTATTGTTATTCGTGTTTAATTTGTGCATATATAATTTGATTTTCTTTTTTTGTTATTATATAAAGAGATGAGTGCAAACAAAGTTTCTATGCTTCGAAAACAAGAAAAAGCATATATAAATATCCTAAAGGAATAAAATGTTCATCTTTAGGGATAAATAAAATTAAGCTTAAAAAATAACAAAATAAATTAATGTTAATTTTTAAAATAAATGCAGGAAGTTAAAAAAAATTATTAAGCAAAATCAAACATTTTCAAAGTTAAAATGTTTTTGAATTAAGCTTTGATAAATTGTATTATTGTATCGAATGTAAAATGCAGAATCGAACTTAAGTTTCGATATTCGATTAACTTAATTTTTTAAAATTAGTTACCTTTATCCAAAAAGAAATGACCTTGAAATGCAATCTCATTGCTGTATAAAAAAAATATGTTATACTCTCTTATATTAAATTTTGAAATTCTCGAGAAATTAATTTACATAATCAACTATACAATAAATTAAAGTTTATTTAATAGAGTGCACATTAATTGAAGAATTAATTGAAGAAGTCCACTTTGACTTGTCCTCATTTAACTTCCTCTTATAGTTTAACCTTAAAAAATTAATAAAGACGTAACTCTTAATCGGACATTTAAATATTTCAAAGAAAATTTTTTTTTGTATTAATTAAAAGAAATTTACTAAATCAAACAAATATTTCTTTTAATTTTTATTAAAATATATCTTCTTGTTTTTGGCCCATTTCTCGTCCTTTTTATCAATTAATACATTTAAATTTTGAAGGCATACAAATACAAGTATATTTAATTCAATATATATTTTCATTTTAAGAATTTAGTACTTATTATTTTTTATTATACTAAATAAATGAAGAATATATTTAAGAAAATTTTTAATAAAAAATATTTTTTGTCTAATTTTTATTTTTCAAAGCAAAATTTATGTAAAGCTTTTATTTATCTTTGTTCTTTTTTTTTTTGTGATGCAAAAGAATCTCTAGGACATTGCACACAAAACCCAAAGGGAGAATATATAGGAGTGGAGTTTATGGACTGTGCGGTAGTTTCTATTGGATTGGCTATCTTGATTGGACAAAATGATCATAATTCGGTCTATATTATTTCTTATAATACATTTTTGAATCATGTAATGTCAAATATTATTTTCGTAATTCAGATTAATGCCTCCTATTGACAAAAACAAACAAATTTCGATAATTTGATCCATTAGTAATGTTAGGTGAAGATTTACATATGATTAATTATAATTTTCGTTTATTTGAAGTGGGAAGAATGCCACAACATACATTTTAGATAAAATTTTAAATTAAATTTCCCAGTCCAACATTTATGAGTTATTTATATTAACAAATTTCGTGTTGTTATTTGAAACACAATTTTCATTAGAAGAACAGACAGCAGGACAGAAAAAATTTATACGAAATAATTTTATTTTCTATTTTTAAAAAAACCCGAAAAAGAAATTAAAATGATGATGATAGAAATAATTCCTGTCTTGATTAAGTAGACATAGAAAAAAAAATTACTCTCCTTTTTTTTTAAGTTAATCATATCAAGTGGAAATTCTTTTTAAAAACTTTTCCTTGATTTTTCCTCTACAAAAAAATTTTGTGCTACAACAAAAAGTAAAAAAAAAATTATTATACAAAAAAAAAAAGGTTGAATAAAAAATTATCCTTTAATCTAAAGAAAAAAAAATTAATAACACAGGAAAAAAAAGGATATTCAATTCAAATTTTCTCTCTACATATATAACGATGTCGTGTTTCACTTTAAAATTATGCTCTTTTATCAAGAAATAATATACATAACAATTTTTCCTTTAAAGTTATAAAATATCCGTAATAAGGAAGAAAATACTTTAAAGGCATCTGTATGAATGGTTTATGATGATATCGCAGAGAGCACATATATGCTAAATCATTATATGTTCACTTTTCAGGTTAAACAATTTACAAAAGACATTTTTGTTGTCCTTTAAAAGGATAATTAATAGAATTTCTTTCTTTTTTTACTAAAATAATGGTTTATGTTCATTTTATTTATTGTGAATTTTAGTTTTTGGTAATGACAGTGTGGAAACCGACACTTAAAATTTACTCTATAAAATATTACAAATTAGCTTTTATGTTTCTATAACTTCAATTAAAATTAATTTTTAATTACATTTAAACCATAAAGAGAACTTTTATAAGTTAACCTTTTCCACCTGGTTAAATATTTCCACTTTTGTTAAATTGCACTTTTAAAAATAACATATACTTAGTTATAGTTATACGTGTTACATATACGTCAGCGCTAAAAGTGCTATACATAAAAAACCAAACAATTTATATAGAAAAACTTTTATTAACCTTATTGTATAAAATATGTTGAATCTATTATTTTGATATTTTATTGCAATGACATCGTACGTCTTGGATTATGAGTTGGAAAGTAAATATACATAGATTCTTCTTGATGTCGTCCTCAAATAAAATTTGTAGAAAGTGCATTTAAAAAATTGTCATAGTAATTATACTATAGTTGAATTACTAATATTTTCGAATGAAAATAATAAATTTTGTTTATATTATAGTGCAATATTATAATTTGTTTTCTATTTTAGTTTACATCTCTGGACAATATGTTTTTAACCCATTTTTAATGTTTCACATTTTTCGCTGACTTTTATATATAATAACATCCGGTAAAAAGGAAATAAAGGTCATAATATATATATAAAGGATTTTATTTCATAAATTGCTAAGAAGAGCGTAAATTTTCTTCATTAATGACACAGAATTGCTCGTAAGTTATTATTAATTCGTAATAGTATTAGTATATATACTTACTAATAACTTTAGCAGCAATATATATAGAAATATTAAGTCATATTCATGTTTGTATACATATATATGATTTATAGAACAATATTGCAAATGGAATATCATAAATGTATAATAAAAATATTTTTTTACGACAAGCTCTAAAAGGACTGTACAATATATAATAGTACAATTTATTGAAATACTTAAATGTATTAAGAATTGTGGACAAAAATTAAATTAAATAAAATTCCTTTTAGGAGAATTGCAATAAAAATGCAGAATAGTTAATTTTTTTTTTTAATTTCAAATTTAATTTTCTAATTTCTGACGCAATTAACTATATAGAAACTATTTTCAATTATTATTTTTAATTACTACCGGTAACAAATTAAATTTTATATACATTTTCATTTAACATTTTAAATTGTACAATATGTAATAATAAAAATATTTCTAATTAAAGTCTTAATAATTCAAAAATTGTTAGCAAATGAAAACATGCAAAATACAAATTAACATAAACGAAATCCTGTTTTTTAGTCCTATTATTTCCTCTTTATTTAGAAAATTAGACTAAAATATTTTGTGTGCTATATAGTTTTACTTGTAACATGTAACTTTAATGCAGTAAAGTTATATTTGTAAAGAAAATATATTAAAGAAAGTCGATATTATTTCAAATTACGATGTAATATATATTATATACGACTCCACTATTAACGTAGTTCATATTCGTTGTGGGGGTATCAATGTTATTATCCTTAACTTAAAAGCAAACTGAAATAGATATATTGAATTTCTGTAAAATAAATTTAATGAAATTATTGATCAATTTAATTTCGTAAATAGTTATTACAGTTTGCTTTTTAGTTTGTAAAAATTCATTATGATTTTACCATTAAAATAAGTTTTGTTTTTCCATCATCAAACTCTGAATTAATTTTTAAA
Organism: Empis stercorea; assembly: GCA_949752835.1. Classification (NCBI taxonomy): domain Eukaryota; kingdom Metazoa; phylum Arthropoda; class Insecta; order Diptera; family Empididae; genus Empis; species Empis stercorea. Next base: position 15,896,454 of record OX457088.1, on the reverse strand, counting down.
CAAAGCTTTTTTAGGCTAAATTATAAAAACTAAAATATATAGTTTTCCAATATAAACACGATTTGTAAAACCGATATGTATATGTGAACAAAATTACTATATTAAAGTTTTTATCAACTGTCTATGCAGACTCTTTACCCAAAAATTTTTATTATAGCTTACCATTTGAAGCATATTATTCTAAAGTACGATAATTTCATATCCTAAAAATTCTAAACAAAATTCTAATTTATTTCGACCAATTTATAAACTTTTGATTCATTTTTTTCCTTCTCTCCACACTTAAACCGTTTAGTGATTGTGATTTTACCATTAAAATAAGTTTCCCATCGCCAAACTCTCTTACGTGTTGTAACCCATATTTCTTACCCCCAGGTAAACTATTTACAAAAAAAAAGACCATTAATTATGTTACGATGGTAAATTAATATTTAAAAAATAATACATTCTCCTTGTACCATATACATATACGACCCCCCACCTTCTACAGGATAGTAATAATAACAAAATTGTAATTTTAAGTTAATTCCAAAAAAACTATACAAGCCGATATACAACTATTTATCACGTTAATGGCCAATTGTCACGCAAATTTTTCCCCCAAAACTACAAATTATTTCAACTTTTTTGTATAATTTTTGATCAAATAGTAAAGATGATTTCCCCATAACTACAAAGGAAGAAAATATTTTTATAAAACCAAAAAACAAAGGATAAGTGAAAATGAATATAATTTCCTTTCGTTCTTTGTGGTGGTCTAGTAAAATTTTGTAAGACTCATTTAAACGATTTTGGCACTAAATTGAGTAGTTTTGTGCTTGAAATTAAAACGATTTTTTTTTTAATTGTAATAAATAAGAAAATTAAAGTTTTTTGTTGTTGATAATTTTAGTAGCTACTTCTTTTTTGGTGCAATTATAATTGGACTTTTAATTTTTTTTAATGGTGGAAAATTTAACTTAAACGTAGAAAAGTTAGAAAATATATAAAAATGGTTAAAAGTTAAAATTAAAAACTTTTCTTTAAATATAAGAATGGATTTATGCTTTTAAGGTGTAAAGTTTAATTGTAAACATTAATCAATATATTTGCATGTTAAACTCATATTAATATTATTAGTTCAAAAATTATATTTGGAAATTATTTTAATTTCTATTTTTTTTTTTATTAGAATTATCACTTTTACAAAAATTATTAGCTTATGAAATGAAATAGCCAGACTGGAAAACTGAGTTTACAAAATTTTGATAGTAAATAAAAATTGCTTTTCTAACTACTAAGCAAATACAAAAATATTTTAATTTTAGCTCAAAATAAAATTATTAGATAATACTGAAAGGAAGAGACTAAAATTTTCGAGAATTTTGAATATATTTTGAATATATTTGTGAAATATTTCAGTAAGTTGATGAAATTCAATTCTGTGAACGATGAAAAATTAACATTTTGCTACAAATTGAAAATTTATTTATTCGTTGTTATTCATATTAAAATATTTTATGAATCTTCTTCTTTTGGCTCAGCAGCCCGATGTGAACTTAGTCCTATCTCTTAGAGATTTTCCCGACATTTTATTGCAATTTTGTATGAATCACACATTGAAATGATGTTTGGAAATCGAAAATATTTTTCGAATATTTTGAATAAGCTTATAAGACTTAACTCATTTTTTCACTTTTCTCAAATGAATCGATTACTTTTAACTTTGACCAATTTGTCTTATTAATTTTATAAATTTTTCCAAAAATTCAAAGATAATCTGAAAATTTTTTTCATGTAAAAGAAAATTACAAATATAGTAAACATTTCATTTTTCATAGAAAACAAATTAACCTATTTGAACTAAAATAAAATGTATAAAAATAGTTTTCTTTCACTTATCGTCCATTTGGGAAATCAATGTCTAGACCTTAAGACTATCAAAATAACGAGAAAAAAATCCTTCCTTAGAAAAGCAGAAAATTACCTTTTTTCTATTTTTGTGAATGGAAATGTTTTTCTTCTAGTCTCGTCAAGAAAACTAGAAAAATATAATTTTTTATCTATATTTTGTCAGTTTTCTATTTCTAAAAAAAAATTAGAGATAATTTTCAAGGATTAAAAAATGTCTGCTATTTCTGTGTTGCAAAACTTTTTAGAATTGAATAAAAACAGAGATATTAGTCCATTTTGTTAATATTAGTCCATTTTGCATACCACCTTTAAAATGAAATAAAGTTTATGGAAGATGTAGTAATAAAAATGCATTCATAAAACTAGAAATTATTTTGAGTACATTTGAAGAATTTAAATGGCTTCTAAGCAGTGAAAATTCATAGTCAAAATGTTTTTTTATTAAAATATAATATATTTGTAAAAGGACGAAATTTAAGATTTTTTCTTTACTTAAGGGTATAGACATGCACTTTTTTTTATTGTTTTTTATATGCACCAGATTCATATGGGAATATCACTTTGAAATTGGAAAATTTATAGGGTGAAGTGTACTAAAAAGATCCATTTTTGAAAAATATACATAATATAAAAATTAGGAGAAAATGCTGATAGTATTATAAAATATTCAAGAATTTTTATATATAAAAAATGTAATTAAATTTTTTAAAATTATAATAACTATCAGATGAAATACCAATTTCCATAGAAATAATAGCAACTAATTCAGAACAGTCCATTTAACTGACTAACAGATAGGATAAGGGATAAGGTATCAATCCGTGTTTCAGGAATATTTTACCTCAACTAAAAATGATAGGTTGACATATATGACGTTAAGTACCTGAGGTTAAAATACCTTATTTGATGTAAAAAATAAAATAAAAATCTAAAAAGCTTTAAATTTATATTTAATCGTCAGCCACTTAGCGGTTAAGCCTGTAATAATAAAACAACAGATTATAACATCAACATCAAAATAAAATATTTCTCGAACGAAATTTTGTTTGAGAACTAATTTGACGACCACTTACGCCACCTTCAGGAAAAGTCTTCCATTGACATTATACAAAAACATAAAATATCAACGTAAAAGCAACATAACTAATTCTGACCTTTGTGTTCGCTATTATCATATTATACCATATATCATTTTTATGAATATTTTTTTTACTACCGTACATATTTTACAAATACTCGTACTTTCACATTTCGTAAGGATTCTCTTCTTTTTTGGAAAATTTACAACGTTATTTCACATTTTGATACTTTCTATATATAAAAACAAAAAAAATAATATAAAGAAGAAACTTTTTTCAACAATAACAAAGTAAAAGCATTATAACTTTATAAGGTTGATTGTGAAAGGATAAAGCTTATACAATTCTTCCTTTTCCTACTACTGCGAACTACGAGTATTATATACTTTAAAACTATTTTTGTTCACAGATCAATAGAATATCTAAAAGCTTTTTTACTTATAACAATGGTTAATAAATTCTTAAGGAAAACTGATATTGTAGCTAGCTAGAAAAAAGTAAGCATCGGTATTTTCAAGAATTTAATAGTTTAAGAAATTAGTCATATTTTTTTTTATAACATTTATTATTTTTAATTATACAAAATGAAAAAAAAAATGAACAAATTGATAATATAATCTGTTTTTACTTCTGTATACAAATGACACTTTTGACACTTTTAACCGTCTTTAAGTTGTTTTATAATTATAATAAATAATTTTTAAATGTAATATTTCAAACAAAAAATATTATTTAAGAATGACAAAAAGTATATAATATTTTTTTCATACATAATATAAAATATATAATATAATAAATTATTTACTTCATGTTTGAAGTAGTTTGTAAACTTTCAAAATGATCATACGAAAGTTTAGAGTTTGCTGGAATAATATGAATTTATATTATTAAAGTGATTTGAATGAAAGGAACATATTAGAAAAATGAATTAATTTATATTAATTATGAAAATAATTTGGAGTTAAATATATATATATATATATATATATATATACATACATTAGCTTTCAAGTAAAATTTTTGTTCAAAGGTTAAAATTGTCTTTTTTCTGATCATTATTCATCTCTCTCCAAAATTTCATTCGTAATTTATCAAATCAAATTTGTCCTTATCCAAAAAATTTCATCTTTGTTTGAAAAGAGATTTTTTTTAATTTTGTAAAACTTTGTTTAGAAAAAAGCAAAATTTATGAATGAATTTGTCCAAAAAATACACAAACCAATCAAATTAAAAAAAAATCGATTTGTAAAAAGTGACAAACAATAAAAATGAAATTAACAAGCATATAATTAAATTGACAATTTTAAAGCTACAAAAATTTTCCTCCACTTTTTTAATATATTTCATATACTCACAATAAAAACAATTGAAACATAAACAAATCACCTTTTTCTTATAAATGTTTCTCTTCTCTTCTTTATTTCTTTTTTACGATAGTTTCACAAAATAATATCCTTTTACGCGACATTAATACCTACACACAACATCAACTTAAATAATAATAAAGAAAAAAAAAATCTAAACAAATTTTCCTTATGTTAACAATTTTTATAATTTTCCTTATACATATCTATATATCTAGCTAAAAACGTATATAAATATTACAAAAAAAAAACAAAACTTTTAAGATAACAAATCATTTTCACTATGACATTATATTATAAATTCCTTACACAGAATTTGTGACAATTGACTATAAATCATTTGAGAAAAAAAAGGCGTAAAGGATCCTTTAAGACTATTATAATATATACATTGAAATAATATAGATATATGTATATTTTAAATACTGTCATAACGTAAAACGTACACAATATATGCAACTAAATATATAAAATTAAAGTTATTGCTTATGTGTTTTATGAAAATGTTGAGTATAATATAAAACTACGTTATTACAAAAATGATGGGAAAACAGTAAAGTTATTAATTCAGACATTTTTATTGCAATATATATTTTTTTTTTGTTATAGAATAAAAATATCCTTTTGGGAAATCCATACTCAAGGTAAATTGGTCTATAAAATTTATATATATTGTCAAAAATATTTATGAATAAAGTTTTTTATATTTATTATTTTCAAATATTTCATAAAAAGTTTAAAGATATTTTTGAGATTTTAAAATAGTTTATCATTGGACGTAGAAACATTTGGATTTTCTTGATATTACAATTTTTTTGTAACTATGGTCAATGAAATAGAAATTATTAAAAGTGGAGTGTATTATTAAATCTAAAGTATTGTTGAAAGTGTTTAAATTTTGTATGTGAATTTGATTTCCTTTTCACATGAACTCCTAAATTTATTATAGATTATATACCATATCTGGTTTAGAAGTGTTTGGTTCCTTTATTAAATGTTTGTGATGAAATTTTGTACATATTAATGCCTGAAATGGATAATAATGAAAATATTGACTATTTTTACAAATTAAGTAGTTATTAAAATATCAAGAGAATAGTAAATTGTTCTGAGCTTTTCAAGTTTACTTAAATATTATTTAACATATTTTTACCAAACTGGATCTATTTAAATAACAAAGTTCAATTTCAATCTGAAAACAAAAAATTCAATCGGTACAACAGTTTAAAAAAAAAATACCTGAACCCAAATCAATTCAATTACTAGTATTAATATTAATTAATTACATATTTACAAAACCATCCAAAATAAAACCGAAAAAATAAATAAATTTCTGTTTTAATAAATTTATTGCCCTCAAATTTCATTTTTAATTTTATCTTACCAAAAGTCAAATTAATCAATTAAATTAACGTACTTAAAAATTTACATTTTTATATTTTTCTCATTTCATTATTTTCTTATAAATTAAATTAAAACAAAAATAAAAATAATTTAAACAGTTTTATAAATTTTCTATATCAGTAGAAAAACATAAAACAACAAGATAATATAAAACCAAAATTACATGACTTTTTACGAAAGGATACACACATAATATCATTTCTTTTTTTATACAAAATACAAACATTATAATTAATTATTTGTAATTTTTTACTGTCGTCAGTATAATATCATATAAGGAATTGTCGTCTTCTTTCATTGTTGTGTTGTTGTTGTTGTTGTTGTCGTAGTCATCAATATCACTTTATTCCATTACACTATTGCTATAGAGATAAAAAGGATATAAATAAGAATTTTTATTTTGTTCACTGCTCCTTTTTATTTCATCAATCAGCTGTAAAGGAATTTCATTTATACTCTAATACTTTAGAATATAATATTATTTTATTCTATTTATCTATATTATTATATATCCTTCTTTTAGAATATATAATATTTTTTTCATGAATCCTTTTTATCCTTTAACTTTGAATATTTTATATACATATAATATGTTTAAAAATTTAAGTACACGCGACAATTTTCAGCATTTTTTTCTTCTTTCTTACAAATATGGTATATAAAAGAATTCTTAATGGGCCATATGTTAAGTGGATTTTCCTTTTTACCATATATAATACACGCAGTTCAGTAATTTTCTTATCGATGGATGACTTAAAAAATCATATATATCATCATCATAAAACCCTTCGACTTGCGTCTCCCCCACAAGTTAATCTGGAAAGTATGCAAAAAAAAAAAAACCAAAAAGTTCCTTTCAACAGTACATTACACTACACATAAAAAAAAAATTCTTGTAAATCACTTCTTGTCCTTTTTTTGTGCTCTTGTTTGTTTATAGGTTATTTAAGTATTAACTTAAGATTTTCATGACTGTAAAAAAAAATATATGCTAAAGAAAAAAATTTTCAATTTTCGAAAAGAAAATATATATCAATCAATTTTTCAACACATTCTTACCAGTTCAATGAACGTTCTAACAATATATAAAAGTCTAGTCCTTTTTACCCATTTATATATTTCCGTATATATTTATATATATATAGTTTTGATTATGCGGAAAATAAATAATTATTATATATATATATATATAAAAAAAGGATTTTCTCCATTATATCCTTATTGTTAAAAGGGGTAATAATTTCCCTGAAATCGTAGTTTAAGAGGGAAAATATTTCCTACTTGCTCTCCAATTTAGAGAAAAATATAGTTTTTCCTATATTTAATAAAACTTTCCCCTTGAGAGTATATAAAATATTTCTGATATTAAAAGGATAATAAGGATATTTTCAAATTTTTAGTTTAATTGTAAATTTCAACTTGACTAGAATCTATTTTTTTTTTTTGGTTGCTGTCCTGAATTTGTTTTAATAAAAATAAAATAAAATTTTTACGAAATTCATATGAGTTTTTGGTAAGTATAAATACTAAATAAAGTAATTTATTCAGGATATATTATTATTGTTTTTATTATATTATATATTTTATAAAAATATTGTAACAGATGCAGAATATTTTCTATCATTTTAATACTAAAAAAAAAATAAGAAGAAAGTAATTTTTTTTAAAAAAAAACATAATATTTTGTTACGAATTTTGTACCTGTTGTTTGGAGTATTAATTAAATTGAATTTAAAGGATCTGAAAGAATATAATAATAAATATTATATATATAAAATTGAATTAAACAAATTTTTGGGTATGAATTTTTTATATATATGTACATATATCTACTATACGAGTAAACGTTACTATATTATGTAGGATGTACTGGTATGTAATTGAATTTTTTATTTTTGTATCTTAGTATGGAACCAAAAAAAAATTATATACATATATAAATAATTTAACAGGATAAAATATTATATATAGTCCTTTGAATAATTTATACATTTTTTGTTATTGCTGTTATTTTTTGGTGGTGTATAAGGGAGTTTCAAAATGTTTTTTAATTAAAAAAATTTATTTATTGTCATCCAGTAAAATAATTATAATGGTTAGTTTTTTTGTTTTTTAAAGAGGACACTTTATGGGTGATAATTAAAATTAATTTAAAATTAAAAAGTTTGAGTAAAAACTTTTACAATTAAATAATAAAACATATTCATTTTAAAGTTTTGAGAATAATTTTCAGACAGAAAATGAATTTATATAATAATTTTTTATTAAATTAGAATTTAATCCTTTTTTATTTTTTTTTGTAATGTTAAAGATAAATAATTGTAATTATTATTAATTTAATTTAATTATACTGTAGAGTGCTTGCAGTTTACTGCAGTTAATTAAATTCTATACTTTATGTAATCGATAGCTTTGTTGTACAATTTAAAATTAAATTGTGGTAATGGTTTTAATTTCAAATAGTATATTAACAATAATTTTTTTCAATAACCAAGATTATGTATTCATATATTTTTTCAGATTATTTAAAAAGTTAAATACCTAAAATCCAGAAATAATTCAATTTGGAAATACATATAGAAAAGATTAATCCTTTTGATCCCCATAAAATAAAAACAATTTTTTTTTTAATAAATTTGAAAATATTGAATAGTAAAACATTTTCAATTTATTAATATGTAAAATGTTAAAAGCATTTTTTTTTTTTGCATTTTCAGTTCAAAATCCTTCATATTAATTACAAATACAAATTTGCTTCATGAAATGATTTTTATAAAAGTTTACTGCAGTATAAAAATTTACCTCAATTACAATCAAATGAATATTAAATGAAAGTTCAATAACTTAAATTATTTCTATATTAATATTTATTTAAAAAAAATTAACGGTATTTAAGGTACGGCCTTAACTTTGGGGACGATCCTTTAGAGCTTTTAGACACTGTTTAGATTAGGTCTTAGGTGTTAGGGAAAACAGAGGGATTTAGGAAGATATTTTTTAAATTAGCTATAAATTTGGTGTATTTAAACCTTAATTTTAGAGATTAAATTTGTATCATTAACTGCAGAGTAAAACTGCAGAAAATATACTAAAAACAATGTGGACCTTATTGTCCGCTTTAATTTAATTTTGTGATAACATATTTAATATTAAATTATAAGTTCAGTGTGATTTCCTGATGTACATTTTACCATTATATAAATTCTTTCCGAAAATACAAAAGTTTCACTTGCATATAAGCAAATATAAAAATATTCTTCTATCAAAACCGAAAAATCTTGGTTAATTAAATAATTTGAAATTTTCAGGTTTATTGCCAAAGGAATATGAAGAAAGGATATATAAAAAAAACCACAATATTTAATTATGTGTCATAATATATAAACGAGTTTTAAATAATGAAAATAAAATGAAATTTTAATGAAAATTGTGGAAATTGTTATTTGTTTTTCAATCATTTATATTTATAGGAATAATTTTTATGAAATTTATTTCTAAAATATTTCCTTCTAACATCCTTTTATTAAGCTTTGCATTTATACTAAATTGAATGACATTGCTTTCCTTTAATAAAAAATGATACTTTAAGAAAAATCATTTAAGTGGAAACTGAAAAAAAACAAAAACAATTTTCTAATAATATTTTCCTGTATCCTTTAAAGCATTCTTAGGTTATAAAAGGTTAAATTTAATTAGTGTTGTGGATGTATGAGAAAAAATATTGAACTTTGAAGTAATACAAATTTCAGCTTGCAAGAATTTTTTGGTTTTTACAATTGATTAATATGAAAACCAGTTGGTAAGTAAAGAAGTTAATTGAGCATTTATACATTACAAACAAATCTTTAACCAATAATATTTTGTTTACTTTGAATAACTTGATAGAAGAATATAATCTATTTTAAAATTCTTTTTCAACAATATTTAAATCTTTCCAGAAAATAATTTTTAAATAAATGGACAACAATTTAATTTTTAAATAAATGGACAACAATTTATCCAAAAACTGCATACCTAAATAAAATATATTATTTCTACTTTTCCTTTAAGAGTTTTCAAACCACCCGGTTTACTTATATAAAAATACAAGGACTTTACATACAACATTTTTGTGGATAACTATATACAATTTTAATTCTCGATAAGATGAAGTTTTAGGTCAAAGAAAATTTTTGTGGTTCTCTTAAAAAAAGGAAAAAAAATTATTTTGTATAAATACTTTTTGGTACATATCCTTATTAATGTAAATGGTACATTACGGACACATACAGTAAAAATTTTCCTAAAAAGTAATTTTATAAAAATTAAAAAATTAAAACTTCTACAATTTTACCATATTGTTCAGTGGTTTTTGATGTAATTTTATGTAATTAGATGTGAAGTTTTATATAAACTGAAAAGTTGATAATATTATATAATTTTTTGCTGCATTAGACATTTTCTTGACATGAGTAAAAGGAATGTTACATATATATATTATAAAAAAAAATTATTTTAAAGTTGTACTACTCTTCAAGCTGGAATAGGTGAAGTTTAAAAAATTAATCAAAAAAAAAAAATTGAAAATCTTTATATATTTTTTACTTATGAAACTTTTTTTTTTCAAAGGAAATACTTTTTAACTTTTTATGTTCTAAGAAGAGAACGATAGTTCTCCATATATTTGCCATCCTTTTTATTACAACAAATTTTCTAGAAAAAACAATTCCATTTTCCATATAAAATCAATATTTTCGAATTAGAAAAACTTTCAATTTGTACAAATATTTATTTTAAATTAAATTTTCTATCTGGACCACAAAAAAAGCTTTTTGTAATTTTTTTTTTTTTACAATTTGGCAGAAATAATTTTGATTATTATTAGTAAATATTTTTCTTTCAATAATAATACAATTCTTATCGTCTGAGTCCTTTTTGTTTATTGTTTACTGTCCTTAGAAAAATAGAAAGTGCATTAAGATTTTGTCGTCGCGTCTTAAATTAGAAATAAACCAAAATTATAAAGTATACAATAATATCTTTCTCTAGACAATTTGGAAATTTTCAATTTGACCTTATATAATATAAATATAATAATGTGGTTATCATATACATACGTTAATATCTGTAGAAAAATCTTAGCGTTGACAATTCATATAAAATTTAAAGTTAATATCGTAGACAGAGATTTTTTTTCTAAATTTCTGTCTACGATATTAACTTTAAATTTTATATGAATTCTGGACGTAAGATAGTCAATGGGAAGAAAAAGTGTAAAAAAGGTAAACTTTATCATAAAATTTAGGTTTTTATATGGATTTAAATTTTAATTTTTTTTTTTTCAGAAAAAAAAAATAAGATTTTCTGCAGAATCAGAAACATAAAAATTTTTTAAGTACTAACAGTGATTTTTTTGCTATAAATTTCATAAAATATTATTAAAATTAAAAGGACCAATTATTACCAAATAATAATTTAAATATTTTGTATTTACTAAAATTATAAATTTCTATATTTTTAGAACAGAGACGCGCGTAACATTCCAATTTAGTTTCAGATTAAGTCAATATGCATCATTGTAGTGAGATCCAACATCCAACTATTTGACCATTATACTAATATTATGAGGCATTTATGTTCCATCCTACATCGATATTGTCCGAATGCAGTTTATATAAATTTACAAATTTATGAACTCAAAGAGAAATATTTATATATATAGCAAATTATTTTTATATCCATATTATATTTTTATTTCAATATTTTAAAAAATAATTAACTTTATTAATTGTTAACAAATTATTTATTTTCAAAAATATATTTTTCTGTGTTTTTACTCTTACAAATAAATTGTAAGCATAATTACATGCTCTTTTTTATTTTTTATTTTTAAAAAAAATTATATAATTTTATTTAAATTTTATTTGAAATTTTTTTTTTTTATTTTTTTTTTTTTATATTATTATTTTATCTATTTTTAGTTTTTATTAAAATCCTGATTTTTAATTGCCATTCCAGTACCAAAACCAAAACCAAATGCAATTGGAAAACTTCGTCTCCGGAAAAATAATAATGAGAATATTGATCCAATTAATATTCCACCAGCTAATTTAACTATTAAATCATTACGAAAACCATTTGAATCAAGATTAGCAGTTTGACTAGGTTCTACTTTATTACGATTACGTTGATATTCAGGATTCAATTTATTTGGATTATTTGAATCCATTATTAAAATTTTCAAAATGGTATGAAATATAATGTATATACCAAAAGAAAAAACAAAAAATACTTTTTTTATAAATGAAATTGAATTTATATTTTTAAATATGGACTAGAATTTTTTTTTTTTTGTAAATATTTTTTTTTTCTCACAATTTTGAAACTTATAAAATGACAAGAAAAAACAAATTTTTTGTTTTTTAATTTATTTCAAAGTAATCGTGACAAGAGAAAATTTTAAAATAAAAAAAAAACTTTTATTTTAAATATTTTAATTAATTGTGTTTTTAGTTTTTTAGTAAATTACAAAAAAAGAAAAAGTAAAATAATTATGTTAAAATATAAAAATATTATTTCTTAATGACAGAAGTTGATTTTTAACCAAAAATATATTTACTTATAATCAACACTCTATACGCAAACGTACAGAATGAGAAGTATCTTGTTTTTGTACTAAAATTCCGCCCCCTGTACGCTTTGGTGTGGATGTTGCGGAATATACGTCAACAACGCCTGCCACTGCCACATGAGAAATCAATACAAATTTATATCTATTGGTGTACGTCTATTGGTGTACGTCTATTGGTGTACCCTACGCCGTACGCCGGTGTTTAGGTAGAGCTCTTACTTTCACGAAATATTTTTATTTTTACATCAATTTCTTTTCAGAAATTTTTTTTCTACACCACACCATGGTGGGAATTGTCAAAAATCTGTGGTGTAGGAAAGTGTAAAGTGTGAAAAAAACATACTTTTATTACACCCTGACAAAATTCTTTATAATTTTAAATTGTTATACTTTTTTTCATAATTTGTGATTAAAACATTATTTAATTGACGAATAGTATATATTTCCACCTTACAAAGTTAAAAAAAAATTAATTACATCTCCACTTTCTACACCTTCAAATTTGAGGTTGTAGAAAAGTGTACACTTTTTCTAGGCGCCGATTTAAAAAAAGTGTAGAAAGTGTAGTCAAAAGAACGCAAAAATTTTCTACACCATGGAGGGTGTAAGAAAGTGTAAGAAAGTGTGTCTGAAAAGAAATTGATGTTAATAAAAAGATTGATTTGTAATTTTCAGTTTAATATTAATATTTTATAGAGGAAAATAAATTTTAACGACATGCAAGTCTGAAAAATATAAACAAAAGTTTGGTATACCTACAATTATTGCCCTCTTCGATTAGAACTTTAAATCTTATATACATTGTGGATACATGTTATGTATGGGTTTATGTTTACCTATCAGAAAAACTCCGCATTGATTCCACATTTTCATTCGGAATTTGGAGTACACTTTTTTTTTGTCAAAAGAGGTTTAAATTATTTATAGAAATATAGAAAACTTTCATATTCGATATTTTTTTTTTAATGTCAAAAATCCTTTTAACATTTTTATGAGGCCGTAAAAATTGGAAGTTCGAATTGTTGTCGTTTGTACTTCGCGTATTGCAGGGGATCATATGCAAAATATATGTGCATTATTAACTGATTTATTGACAAAAGTCGTACTCCATTCGCCTTTGGTAACGAAGAGTGGTTAGTCGTTCGGACCATAGAAAATTAGTTATCCTTGCTCACAATATCTTTCAAAAAATATCACTTTCTTAATAATTTTCTATATACATTCGCGATTCTTAAATTTAAATTTGAATTTTTCCAATTAATCATAGTAAACATCTTTTACAAAAAAAGAATCTGTAGAAATCAAAAATCAAAGCAATCTTTAAATCTTATCAAAATGAAGAAAAAAAAACTAAAAATTTAATTTAATATAAAAATTTAATTTTCCAATCCATAAATAATGTTTCTAACTTTGACCCAATTTTCATTTTAATTTATTTAATGTTTTTTTTCCCCCAATTTTTATTTTCATTCAGAAACAAACAACCAAATTTTCATAGATTTTTCTTAAATGGGAAAATTGCTTTTTTTCATTATTATATTATGACTTAAATCTAAGTAAAATCCTTATTTATGGAAATGTAATGACATGCGGTATTCATCCGTCACTGGCAGACGTAGAGAAGCCACAAATATAATAATAACATGTCAAGTTTTAAGCTTGATACATCGAAAAATGATTTTTTCGGTTTTAATTTTTCATTTTCTATAAAATACAACAACAAAAAATTTAAAGGTCGTCCTTGGTACTATACAATATAAAAAATTGTCCTACTTATTATTGTACGTAACTTTGAAAATAATTCCATTCAATACACACACAAAACTTTATAATAATATTAAAGCAAAATTTTCATCTGTAAAATCAGAAAAAAAATCTTTTTCAAGGTTTGCTTTTTTTTCTTCGTTAAATGTGAAAAATGAGATAAAAAGATTGTTGTGATTGTGAATATAGTTTTTTCCCTAAAGTCCTACCGATTACGCGATGAAAGTTATTCAAAAAAAAAAAAAACAAATAAATGAAAAAAAAAAATTGATGCCAAAGCCCAAAACCGAAATATTAGAAAATAAGCATTGAAAAAGTTCTTAGAAGTTTTTCAGTCTTTTTTCTATATTAAATTTGTAAAGGAGATCAGGATCAGCAAATGTTTTTATTATTTTTGGATAGGACTATTTGTTTTTCCCAGGACATTTTTAATGTTTTTTAAGAAACTGTTTATATTTCTTGTGTTTCTTTAAAGGCAAATTTTCTTCTATGATTTTATATTAATTAAAAAGAAATAATTTTCAATTTTACTGTACTATAATTGTATATCCAAATGACAAATTTTTAGTGCGACAAAATTGTTTAATATAAATAATTTGAAAAGATTTATTTCGGCCGCATTAGTAACCTTATTAGTTATTACTTATTTATAATAAACTATTTCTTCGTGGGCTAGTAAAAAACCTGTAGTTGTAGTGTATATAAAAAATTTTCTGAGTTAAATACAAATAAAGTTTTCCATTTAAATACAATAATTTTGAACTATGGAAAATATTTTTAAATCAAAATTGATCATTTTAAGTCCGAATATTAAAAGATTACATAAAAAATAATGTTGTAAATGTTTAAGTAAAATAGAAAAATCTTTATTTGAAAATAAATCAAATTTTCCAGACCGAAAAATGTTTATTAGACAAAACTAATTTATAAATAAGAAGAAATTATATAATTAAAAGACTTTTCCATATCCAAGTGAATGTAGTTGTCCAATAAAGCATTACTTAACCAAACTTTTAAGAAATTTAAATAATTTCAAAACCATAAATTTCATTTGCAACAAAGACGATATTTAACTACAAAAAAAACCTTTATCATTTAAATTATCAAAATGAAACTCTTTTTCTTCAAACATTAGATCCAAAGATAAAATATAAGAGTTTTGAAATAAAATTTTCCTTCTTTTGATGTAAAACGAAATTGTATTAAATTGTAAATTTTGTGCGGTTATGCTATTTATTTGAAATCGCACTCTTATTTTTATTATTACCCTTTATTTTATTATCGTCTATTCTGTAACCTGCCAGAAAAAAAATACCACAGTTTCATTAAGGATATATCTCTACATCCTTTCTACATTTATTTTACTTT
This sequence comes from Empis stercorea, assembly GCA_949752835.1. Taxonomy (NCBI): domain Eukaryota; kingdom Metazoa; phylum Arthropoda; class Insecta; order Diptera; family Empididae; genus Empis; species Empis stercorea. The sequence continues at coordinate 15,880,972 of OX457088.1, read as the reverse complement.
TAATTTATTAATTTCTTTAAGTGGTTTTTCTTTTTAATTTTATAGAATTCTTCAAAACAAAAAAAAAAAGGAAAAACAATTTTTCGAAATTTATTATTTTTCTTATTTCCACAATAAAAAAATAACGAAGAGAAAAATTGAAAAGTTGTTATTCTTTGAAAACAAATTAAAATGTTTAAAGTTTTCCTGTCCGCAAAAGAATATTATCAAGAATTTTTCTTAGATTTTTAATGTTTGGTCATGTTACTATCATCATATTAATTTTATATTTCTTAAAATAATACTCATCCCCCCCCCCCCCAAAGAATTATAGTTCTGTTGTCTTCTATATATTTTTTTAAATTTGTCTGCGTTTGGTTGGAAAAAAGGGAAAAATTGCAAAAGTGCATCCTTAAATAGAAGTTGGAAATCCCACAGTGATTCTTTTGGTTAAGAAAAGACACAAAATTTAGAAAATATTCAAAGATTTACAAAAAGATTTAATATTTTTTCTATTGAAACGATTTACATTTATATAAGTACATTATTTTTTGTGCTTTTAGCTTTTTGAGGACGATTTTGTAGTTGAAATTATTGAAACGATGATGATGAAATTTTGAGAAAATTATAATAGGAAATCTTTTATAAATATTGAAATTTTATATTTTTATTTTGTATACTTTGATTTTTTTGTAGTTTTTTCAGTATTTTTATGGTTTGATGATTTTTTAAAACATTTTAAGTATTCGCAGAAATTTTGAAAATAGATTAATTAAATTTTTATAACGTTTGGAAGATAGATTAAATATGAAGTTCTGGTTACATTTGTAGGAAAATTACTGTAATTAGACAGGAAATTATGTATATTTTAAAGTTCCAATAATTCAGAGCAAAACCAATTCTTAACCTTAACTTATTCTCTAATATATGTATATTTTTTGAACAAGGATAAAATACCCTATGTATAACTTATAATTTTGTCATTTTAGTATAGTTTTATAGTTTTAAAATTCTTCATTTTGGAATATATTTGACTTCAAAAATAATATTTATAAATTTTAGGACTGTTTATACTTTTTACAGCCGGATGCTAATAGAATGATGGTATCAATTCGTTTACAGCAGAGTTTAAGAAAATATACTAACATGTAATATAAATTATATAATTTCACTAATCATTATTAATACACATTTAATTATTCATTTTCTATTCATTTGAACCACATATTTTTTATTACATATATTATATTTTTCAAAAAAATAAATCTTATTATAGTGAAATGATCTAAATTCATCTAAAACTGCTGTCAAATATATGTATAAAAAAATCTGTAGTTAGTATTCTTCATAAGATTATCTCCAAAAACAAAAATTAGCATTTATGTATTTCACCAAAACCAAGAAAACCATATGGAAATGATGAACCCTTAAAAAATTATTACATAAAATAAGAATAACAAAAAAAAAATTTGTTTAATAAATATATACAACCATCAGGCGTAAAAAGTCATTCAATTCATATGCTTAAATCGTCGCTTCTGGGCATGGAACGACATTTTTGTATCCTCATTTTCTATAAAATTTCATTTTAAAAAAGGATCTAAGAGAAAAAATGAAATAAATTTTATGTCCTTTATGATTGACTGTTGTTTTTTAATGCCACGCACAATATAGACAACCAGTAATTGCCGATTTTAGAAGAATGTAAAATGATGAGCTTTGAATGTTGTGTTTGTAAAATTTGATTGAAAAAGGAATCTCAAGGCTCAGTTTGATTGTACTTTGTACACAATAGGATTTCCAATATTGGTGGTTTGATATAATGTATCAGCCTACGTTATTATATAAACTAAAATCATATCTTTACAAAATCGATTAAATATATATATGAAATTTTGTTTTAATTCTAACTTTATAATGCAATGTAACGTATTTATACATTTTTATTGATGTGGTTGCTTGATATACGAACTTTTATGTATATAAATAACTAAAGCAAGTTTTTGGAAAGCTCTGTTGCTTTTATGTTGTAGAAATTTGCAACATTAATATGAATTTAATCAATAAGGAATAAAACGAATAACCTTAAGCATTGACTAATAATAATATATAGACTTATAAAGTAGAACAAAAAAAATTTCCAATTTCTGATTTGACTTTCCTAATCTAATGTAAAAAATCAACGTTCAACGTGCGTTTTTGTTATATATTTTCGTTAGATTAGGAAAGGTAATATTTATGTATGAATATGAATGACTAATATGAGAGCATGCGTGAGAGGATAATTTTTTTTATATTGAAAAAAACGGATTTTTTTTGTTTTCGCATATGTGATTGTATTGTATATATTTATGAATAGTTTTGTTGGTATTCGTGCATTTGAAAAGTTTCTAATTCATAAATAAATTCTAATTTTCAATTTTTAGCAAAAAGAAAATAGTTTCTTCTATATTGTAAGAATAGTACAGGCGTTTGGGTATTTTTGGTAATATCGATTAAAAAATATATTGCATATTTTATGATTATACAATATATTCAATAAATTAATAATATTTTCTGATTATACAATATTATATTCATAAATTTTAACACTATATGTATTTTAAAATTTGGTTAGATTTAATTTAATTTAATTTGAAAAAAGTTGAATTGAAATTGAAAATTTATTAATTCAATTTAGAAAAGATAAAAATACATATTTCTAAACATGTTTAATTCCTTTTAAAAAACTTCTAATTTATTCTTAAATGTATTCCCATTTTTTAATCAATATTACCAAAAATACCCAAACGCCTGTACTATTCTTACAATATAGAAGAAACTATTTTCTTTTTGCTAAAAATTGAAAATTAGAATTTATTTATGAATTAGAAACTTTTCAAATGCACGAATACCAACAAAACTATTCATAAATATATACAATACAATCACATATGCGAAAACAAAAAAAATCCGTTTTTTTCAATATAAAAAAAATTATCCTCTCACGCATGCTCTCATATTAGTCATTCATATTCATACATAAATATTTCCTTTCCTAATCTAACGAAAATATATAACAAAAAACGCACGTTGAACGTTGATTTTTTACATTAGATTAGGAAAGTCAAATCAGAAATTGGAAATTTTTTTTGTTCTACTTTATAAGTCTATATATTATTATTAGTCAATGCCTTAAGGCATACATAAGCATATTTAAAATCAATTAAGAACTTATAAATAGGTATATAGAAAAATATTATACTTTGTATTGAAATTTATTTGAATAAGAAAAAGTTTCTTGCTAATAAATTACTTACAAGTGTTTCATTTTTTTTTTAAATTTATATTTATGTATATAATTTGGATTTTCTGAAAATTTTCTTGTACTAACATAAATTTCATTTATATTTTTAGTTTCATTTATATTTTAATTTCATTTATATTTTAAGGTTTATTCCATTTTCTGAAGAAGATTTTAAGAATGTAATCAGAATAATTTGAGTGATTTCATGATCATATTATCTATTATATTTATAATAAAAGTAATGTAGGAGTCTGGAAATTATTTTGTTAGTTTTTTTAAAAAAGATTGATTTATTAACAATTTCCGAAAAAATATGAAATTAAAGCTTTTTTTTCAAAATTTAGGGGCCTTAAAGCAGTTTATAAGAATTATTTTAATTATATTCTATGGAGAAATTCACAAGATAAAATTCAATGTTATATACCATTTAAAATATTTATAAATTTTCATAGAAAATTGAATTAAAATCTATTAAATTTTTTTTTTAAATTGTTAATGTAATTTAATCTTTTTAATATCATAATTTTTCTCAACAAAAATATCAATATAAACATAGTGTCAATTAGATTATACTACTGATTATCTACTGATCTACTTCTATTAATATTAAATTCTTATATCATATTAATATCTGTCTGATTACCCCCACACAAATATTAATTTAGGTTTTTTGTAAACAATTGCAAAGTAATTGAAGGGTGAAAATGTTTTTTTTAATCTAATATAAAAATAAAAATCTTAAATATACCTTGAACCCTTGAAAATATCCTTGATAGGTCAAGACATATTTAAAAAATTATAAACTTTAGTAAAACAAAATTTTAACTTAAATGTCAATAATAAAAAAAGGATATCATTAACACTAACATACTTTTTTTTTTACGAAAAACATTTAATACTCGTATATACATTAGAATCAATTCTGTAAATAAATTTTTATACTGAAATAACAAAGATATCAAATTGAAGAAAAAAAAAATATGAATTATTTTCATTTATGCTTTTATGTTTATTTTATAATGTTTTATGTTGTATTATCTATTATAATAACAAAAATGAATTTCTCTATTTGACACTTAAAAACATTTAAATGCCCGTACATGTTGAGTATATTTATGTATCAGAATTTCTGAAGGGTGATTTTCTTTTACTTACATTTTTTTTTTGTTAAATTTTTCCTGATCCTTAGTTTTTCCTAGTTGTTAAACAGAAATATAACTGTGAAAAACTGTGTATGTGTCATAGTGTACACAATTCTCATTTGGCTTATAATAAAACATAATCCTCTTAGTTATTTTTTTTTTGTTTTGTAATATGATCTCTTTTGTTCTGTGCGCAAATATGATAAAAGGGCACACAAAACACAAAAAAAAAAAAAATATATCCTTGAAAAAATATTATTAAGGACTTAAATTAAATTCCGGTGGAAATTGAACCAATTTTCAACTCAACTTAACAGATAAAAGAACAAATATATTACAGTTACTATTATACATAAAAAGATCGTATTTCAAGTCTTATTTGTAAGGATAACATGTAAAAAAAACAAATAGTAGCTGAGTAAATTTACTCTAGGAAATTGAAATTGAAATGCTATAAAGTTTGTATTTAAAAAAAAAAGGATTTACAAACTCGCAAAGGGTTTATAAAAATATTGATGGAGTTTTTTTTTAAAGAAATAGAAAAAATATAAGTGTAAGTTTACTTTATAATTGCATTGTACACACATACTTGATTTTGACTTTTAGGTAAATATAGTCCTACAAGAAATATAGTGTATTTTTTTTCTAGTGAAATTAATACAATGTAAAGAGTTTAAACATTTAAGTTTAGAATTTTTGACATAAATGATCAAAATATTTTGAAAAAATCGCTAATTAAATAAGCTTTTAAAATTTTTTAATTGTATTTAAATTAAAATAGTATATAAATGTATTTTTTGTAATTTTTGATTTAAAAATTAAATTTATCAAGATATTATTTAGAGGTCCCAGTACTGTTAAGGCCTCTAGACTTATGACTCAGATGGCCAGGGATCGATTCCCAGCCAGGCCTAATTAAATAGAAAATCAAATTTGTAAGAAACATAAACCTTAACAAACTGGGTTCATATAATCAAATCTGAAAAAAAAAATTCTATATTCAATTATCTTTGTAAAATTACAAAAAATGTTAACACTGTATAATTCATGACAGGAAGAAATATCTATATACCGTAATATTTTTTTACAGTGCAAAATGTAATTAATATTAAAAAAAAAAAAAGTAAAGTTATTATTAAACCCTTCAGCAAATCATATTACATTAAATAAATATTAGAAAAAATTAAAATATAATACTTATATGTTTAATTATGAAATCAGCTTTTATAACTATTTTAATCTTTTATTAAATTCAACATATACAACAAAGGTGAGTGTAACTTGAGTAAATTGTTTAAGTAGATTAACATAAAAATTTAACGTCGTTCATATTTATTTACATATACACATTTTTGTATTACATAAAAATAATTTTACGATTACATAATAATCATTTTTAAATTACTTTAATATTACTAGTTAAAATTTTCATATTAAATATACGTAATGTTTAATGTATAATTAAAATAAGTCTTTGTGGAATTTAATATTTTTGTTTTTAATAAAACAATTTCAAAAAGGATTTTAATTAACCTTAACGGATGACTGTAAAAGATTGTAAGAAAATTTTTAATTTGCAAAACATTAATAAATAATTTGATAAAATTTAATTTAATTTTTATTACTCATTTATCAAACTATGGACTTAAACATTTAAATACAATTCGATTAAAATTTTATAGCTTTAATAAATGATAATGACCCTGTTATATTTCACATCTATATAAAATTCTGTTAAATTTGACACTTACAAATATTTCGTTCATAAAATTATTATCAATCAATAATACTGAGTTTATCAATAAATGATTTTTTTATGATCAATATCACCAATAGATGACATATATATATACATTACAAAATACTTAAATAATCCTTTAATAATTCATTTCTTAATATCATCAAAGCTATAAAACAAGTTTCTTCATTTCTATATTAATTAAACTGAAAAACTTTTATCATGTATAAGTTAAATAAAAAGTAAAACTAAGCGAACTAAAACTACAAAACTAAACTTAATTAAATTTTACGAAAGGATAAGCATGAATATTATGACTATTATAACTATTATCATAAGTTAGTATATAAGGATTCTCTTTGGTTGGACAATAAAACTTTTTATGTGGTGATGACCATGTATTTTCTTTGGCGCCATTTGGTTGAAATAAACTATTCCACAATGTTGTACCAGCCCATCTGTAAGATAAACAAGACAATTTTTTTTATATATTTATACTGTTTTATATTTCAGAAAAGTTAAAGAAAAAAGTTTGAGTAAATAAAAATATTTACAAGGTAAAAGAAATGTTTAAAAGGCGTCTTATTAAATTTTCATTTTTCTGGATAAAAAGTTACATTTTCTATTTTATATAAAAATTGTTTAATTTGAACTTTTTTTATAAATAAAATATTTTAACCACAAACTGTGAATTATCCTTAACATTATATCATAATGTCAGTGAAATAACCACAATTACCCCAGAATATTTATATATAATAGAATTCAATAAATTTTCTTCAAAACATATTTCGTATATAGTATTTCATTTTATTTTCTCTGTAATTGAAAATATATTTCATTTCCAATGAACTGACATCATGCCATATTTCGTTGCATACAAAAAAGCTTTTCGAAAAAAAAAAATTCTCTGCCAAACCCAAAAATCCTTTTAAACAAAAAAGAAGGCAAAAATCCATTTTTTGCACAGTTGGGAGGCGCTACTTACTTGTGTTTATGAAAAAGCAAAAAACTATTAGCCCACATTGCCATATCCTTTTAAAAGATTCTTTATTTTAATGTTTAATTGGAAAAATTGTCAGACAATTTATTAATCCTTAGCCAAAGAATTATAATACATATAACAAATTTTCTTTTGAAATAATTTAACATAAAAAGGCACTTACGCATTTCCTTTTTGGCTCATATGAAAACAATCATATGCCAAAAGTGAATAATCAGATTGTCCATTTGATTTTGTCATCTGAAAAATGAAGATTTATTAATATAAAATATTTTATTTACACAATTGAAATTTATTTACGGTTAAATTTCTTGTAAATGGTTGAAAAACAGCTGCAAAACCTGGTAAATTACGAAATTCTGGTAATTGTGTAACTTCTTCTTCAACTCGTGAAAATCTTTCATGGATTTTTCGATATCTAAAAAAAAAATGAATTTTCGTTTTATTTTCATTAGAAATTATTTAATGTTTAATTGATTCAGACACAATATTTCCATAAAATAGAAAATATTAAATGTTCTTCTTAAACTTGAGTAAGGATAACATGTAGAGAAAAAAATTTTTATTCTAGGAAATCATTTCTTAAACTTTAGTAAAATTTCTTGTACAATTTTCCATTATCGCTTGAATAAAACTTTTTGAATTAACTTTCCACAATATTGTAAAAATTTAGACCGCACCAGAAAGCTTCATATATTTACAATATATGAAGCAAAATTATTTTCATTATTATGTAGTTCGTTACCGGAAATTACATTGATTTAAAAGCCAACATCCAATTGCCATTTCTTATTGCTAGGAATTTTTTTTTTAAAAATGTTTCATAAGTAATTTATCATTGTTTCAATGAATGAATATCTTTTTGGATAAATTGGCTCTTCTCCTATATTTCTTCACAAAAACTCATTATAAATATTTAAAATTTTACTATTTTTTCTTTATAAAATATATTATTATAAATATAGCTACCTCTCTAGTGTCTCTGGATTTGGTTTATATAAATTTCCAACAAAACAAGAACATTCTAAATGATTAATCATTGTGCACAATTTTGAATTTGTTTTCATTGTAACAACTTTGTGTGGTGGTGGTTCTGTAACAACGCTTACAAATGTCCTGAAAAATAAAATTATATAAATAAATAAATTATAAATTTTACATAAAACGAAGATAACATCCAAACACAAAAATTCTTAAAAATATGAATTTAACAAATGTGGTTTGTAAAATTTGATGTTTTTTTTTAAATATTTTGTTAGCGAAATAGTTTTTATTTAATGCATTTTAAAATAAACAATAAATTTAACCATTTTTATAATATTTTGTTGAGATCTCCGAAATACTGAAAATTATAAAATATATGTTCATTCGCACAACAAAAATATCAACTCACATCACAAAAGTAAAATTTCTGACAAATAAGAAAAGTAATATAATTCTTTAATTTAAAACCGCCATTCATAGTAAATTAAAGTGACCTGAAAATATGAACTCATCAAAACTGGAACTCCTTTTGCAAAATCCTTAAAAGATATTATGCCTTATGCCTTCTATTATACTTTTTATACCGAATTTTTCGTAAAACCAATCAATTTTCCTTCATTTCTCTAAGAAGATATAAAAAATTAAATTACAAGACATCCATATGACAGTACAATTCCTATTTCAGTTCAAAAAACATTAAATGATCCAAGAAAATACAAAAAAAAAAACTGTTAAATAGAATGAGAATTTAATCGTGCACCTGTCAGTCAAAACTTTTCATATTGAAAAATGATACTTGTAAAAGCAGCAAAATATATAAAAACAGCATCATCTTCATTTGTTACATAGACTATTAACACAACTTTCTCAACAAGAATAACAACAACAAAACCAACCCTTAGGCAAATAAAAGTTAACTTTACTATAATATAAAAAAAATAGTATTTTCTTCCAATTTTGTTATTGTTACTGTTAAACAGCCTGTTTTCCGGCAATATAATTTAAGGGTGGAAAAATATATCAGATTTTGTGCAATATAATTTTCTCCCAATGGTGGCTATATATACACATTTCTTCTTATACGATTTGGTAAATGCGGTTACATTGGGTTTTATAATGCAAGTCTTTGGGTACGAATTGAGTAGCTCTATATATTCCCATCAATCATTTTCATTTTTAGCTTTGGTTGTCTCTAGGCTAATAGTTAATGAGGAAGTTCCAAAAAATATATATATATATAAATGACAACAAGACACTTTCAATTTCCTTTAATGTCTAAAAAAGTAAATATTTAGTATTTTCAATTGGGGATGGAGAAAATAAAATGGATTTATCATTATGCGTTTTGTGTTTGATTCCCAAAGAGAATTCAATTGTATTGCATTGCAGGGAAGCACCATTTTGTGACAGTTTAATATAAGAAGCAATTAGAAAAATGAAAATATTATGTATATATTTTATGCTTTAGTTTTATTTCCTATATTGATTGTGTAATAATCATCTCGCGAAATATTATTTTAGTTAATTATTTACTCTGTCCTTGCAAATGACATGTTTAATGATAATGAGAAATTTTTTTTTGTGTGCTTAATGATGAAATGATGATATTGAAATCATGATATTATCTATTTCTATTTGGTGAATGTTGGTGGCATAACAGAGATTGATTAGAACAAAAAAATATACGAAGAATTTGTGATATTTGTTTATCTATTGTTAAGTTTAATTGGTGTTTTTAGTTTGCATTGATATCTGAGAATTAGAGCACAAATTATTTATATTGATATCTGAGCTTGTAAATATTTTAAAAACGACTTTTTGTTAATTGATATTTTTCACTATTTTACGTACAATGTTCTTAGCAATAAGTATTTACCAAATTTTCACTATAAACACGTCTATTTTGGTAAAAAATAAATAAATTTAGGTCCCTGAAAATGATTTTTGTTTTAAATTATTCATCTAATAGTTAATATAGCATAAATTATTCGAAAAGATCGAAACCACCTACAAAAAGTTTAGTTAAAAATAAAATTATAACTTAATTTCTAATAATAATTTTCGGAAACTTGATTTTTAACCTCATTTATTATTCCTGCTAAATTATATCCCACTCCCATCTAACAAAATTTTTCATTAACTTTCAATAGTTATTATTATAATATTTCCCATTCATTTATAAAAATTATACAATGAATAATTATAATAAAAACATAAACGAACAAAACAAAAATATATACTAATATTCATTCATTTTTATTATCAATATTCGACATTTTTCCTTTCATACTTTCTAACTAATGAAACATATTATCATATCATTTTCTTTAGCTAATTACTTTTCTAGATCTGTTATTTTTCCATTTTTATTTTTCTCTGTTTTGTATATTATTTCAACAAAAAAAAAAATCACAATGAATTATTGATTAGGGGAAAAAACCAGCTCTAATCTTACTATACATTACCAAAATAATTTTTAGGGAAATTTATCTACATTAATATTTTCATATACATATATATATATATATACATATATATATATATATATATATATAAAATAATAAATCTTACCTTGGCATATTATCCCTAATATATCTTAATGCTTTTAATATACTCCTTCGATGAAGTTCTGGTAAAATTTCTGGATTTTTCATAGTACATATAAATGTACAAAAATCATTTCCACCTGCAAAAAATTGAAAATAGCTTTAAGTAAATTAAATTTCTTTAAAATAAAATTACGAATATTTTTATATTGCATATTGAATATATTCGATAAATTGGAAGGGCCAGTCATTTCATGGAAAACCAAACTTGTTAATCTCGTATGAACCCTTTTTAAAATTTAACTACCTTTTACATATAGCTTTCGAAATTGTTGTATTTTACACGCGATTAGTGTAACCCTCTCTAAGGGCTACAATATCATCACCTAAACAAAATATTAAATCTCTAAACAATATTGCCGAGGTGGTAATTTATCAATTTCATCGAAGAGTAATAAATACCAAATTTTGAAATATTTAATATATTTGTTTTAGTGGAAATAATGAATTGGGGATAAAAGCAAAAAAAAAATATGTAAGAGAAAATTTCCGAAAGTAAAAAGTCCGAAAGTCCGGCATTTTATTATACTATAATTTGATTTTAAAAGCGAAAATTACTTATAAGCCTTCCATCATCATCAAAATATTACATTTCAAGGTAAAAAGACACATATCAACAGTGATCATTAAATAATTGTTGAGTATTAAATATTTCTTAATTAATTATACGATTTAATCTTCTACATGCATTTAGAAGATCAGCGATAAATTGAACGTGAGATTAATTGACTGGAGTATATTTTATTCAGCATGAAAATTTATATTATTGAATCAAAATAAAATCATCATAAACCTCACTCTGTCCATGATATTTAACTAAAACCCCCGATTCCCCATTTTACATAATAACACCCTGTGATAATCCATTTATTCTCATGTTTTTTTTTCGGATAAAAAATGAACATTAAACTTTATAAGAAAATATAGAAAAAATATAAACCCAGGTGGTTTGAGATTTGGAATGTTAAAGCCTTTCGTGCATATTATATTTTTTTCACATCTAACACCAAAAAAAATGAAGGGAACGTCACGCAAGCTTTAAAGCTTACAGCATTTTACCATATACATACGAGTATATCCAAATTGTTAGAATAAAATTGAACAAAAATTTTTTTATAAAAAACTCGTTTCTTGTTTTATCATTTTACTTTGAACTCTTATATGATTACGAACCCCCACCACTAAACGTAGGGGTCCTTCGTCGAATGAACATGATATATGATATAGTAGAAGAGGTTCAACCGGCACGATATCTTTTAACCATCCAGATCCTTCTACTCATCATTGGAAATATTATTTAAAGGAAATACTATACATACCGTCGTCGCAAATTCTTAACCAGCCATAAATAATTTAAGAGAGTTTGATGCTTCCAGACTAAATATTTTTTTAAAAGATAAATTGATTCAACGGTGTTAGCTACCCCCCGGCAAGTCTGAACAATATGATGAAAAAGAAATATTATAGAGGCCGGAAATATCATTTTTGCGTGCTGTTGTAATATTTCATCGATTAATTTCAATATCTCTGTTCCTATATTCGTTTAATATAACATTGTTTTTATGAAGTTTTTGTTTTAACACCCAACCCCATCCTCTCGATATTTCTTAATGTTTTTCCTGATTATAATATTTATGATAAAAAAAGAATCGAAGAAGTATCGTAAAATTGAATTTTCTTCTTTAATAATTTGAAATGTAATATTTTGATGATGATGGAAGGCTTATAAGGATTTATTAATATTTTTTTTATTAAATAAAATAAAATTTAATTTGATGGAATTTTAATTTTCGATAAAAAGATAAACAGAAATAAATAAATTGAAAATATAAACACAAAAAAAAAATTTAATATATAAAATTAAAGTTAGCCATGTATAAGAAATACAAGATTAATAGATTAAATAAAGGATCGTGATATGATTAAAAAATTGATTAAATTTTTAATTAAATTAAATTATAATGGATATATTTTGTGGTATGAATTATGTATCGTTATTCAACAATTCATGTACATTATGTGGCTTGATATCACATCGACAATAAGCTAAAGCATTTTAATTAAATCAAAATAGAACGAGTAAAAAATCTTAGAATTTGGTGATTAATTCATTATTGCTATACCCGAAACTTCAGATATAACCATAAATTTCTCAAGCAAATACATTCAATTCATCAATCTTGCTATTTATATAATATTAGTCATTAGAATCAATATCAACTATAACCATTAGAATCAATATCAACTATAAATCGATTAACTTTAATATTTTTCAAATTTAACTCTTACAATTAAATTTCCGACCTATGCCATTTGCTCTGCTTGACATTTTGGTTTAACAACATTTGTCGTTTACTACAAAAATGACAATAATAAAAACTTTCTCAAATTTACAAACAATATTTCTATGGTTTTTAGTCATTTATCATCATCATGAAAATTGTAACAAGCTTTACTAAAGAAAACTTTATAGAAACTTTTAACTTATTATATATTATTTTATTGAAGTCAGTCTACCTTTACATAGACAACAATAATATTATTTCCTTTCTTAATATGTCATTATTCAAGCTAACCAGAAATTTACAAAGTATATTGTTAAAAAAGAAGCTGTCTTTCATCCATGGTTGCAAAAAACTTTCAATTTTGCCTTCATTCATTATTAACGTATAAACCTCAACATAGTAAAATTGAATGGATATCTTAAAACACAACATCCTTTCACATTGGATATGGTTCAACTATTTTCTATACCACAAAATCTTCTATCAAAGGTCAACTTTATCCTATACCTTATGTAATATATTATATATATATTATTAACCAAACATAATTTTATTTAATCAAAAAAGTTCTTCAATTTCATTCATCTTGGAAAATGTATTACGTGAAAGTTTTTTTTTCTGTATGAAAAATGACAAAATGAACTTTGGGAAAAACTTTAAACTTTATTACATAAAGAAGAAAATTACAGAAAATATTTGTTCAAAATTATTTTAAATGATATATTAAAATAGAATATGATTTTACCATAGCTTGATAGTTTTACTTTAAGTTTAGAAATATTTTTGTATATAATAGTCCAAAATGAACCTCAAGAGTTCTGACATTGTGGTAAACCATAAAGAAAATCCAGAGACATAGATTTTTAGAGTGAAAATGTATTTTAATATAAACACTTTATATTTTAAATTAAATCTTTGTGATAGTTATTAGTCTTTTTTTTTTAGAAAATTTAATTTAAATTGTTTGACCGAAAAGAAGATGAGTTAATTTCACCTTTCAATAAAATGTCATCAAATGGATTACGATTACGACAGGATTTAATGGAATTTTATTGAAAAATTTAGAAATTTTTATGAAATTGATAAACTGTTGATAAATTATGATGTTTTCAAAAGGTTACCGATGAAAAATAGGAATAAAACAGACAAACTAGGTTGTTGTTATAAATATTTTTGTTGGAATTAAAGACCGGATTATTTAAAATTTATTTCGTTTAAAAATATATAAAACAATAGAGATCATAGAGGTCGAACTAATTCCAAATAAGGGAAAAAATCATCTCCATTCAGGATTCACCACGATTTTCTTTCATTCATCATCAAATTTAAATAAAATCAAAATCAACAATTTCTAACTAAAACAATCTTTTCAGATTACAAATCAATCAATCTTTTTATCAAAATGATATAGGAAAATCTAATATCATACAACATAATATCGATAAATAATTAATGACATATTTGAAATTTAACCAAACCCTATTTACTTTAACCGCATGATACTATCAAATATATCAAAGTCTTGGAAGTGTTACAGTTTTCTCCATATTATGTAAATACAGAATATAAAATAATACTAAATAACATAAATTTCACTTTGAATTTTGTTATGACATCATAATGTAAATATTTATATAAAAATGTTAAAAGTCTTAACATTTACAATTTACTTTTTAACTTCATTTACTTTAAGTCACTCGTTATATTTAAAGACGATTTAATGTAAATCAATCTATCAGACTCTACCACCAATAGTCATAACATTTCAATCTACATGAATAAATTTTCACCTTTTAACTTTTTTTTTTATCAAATTCAATTTATATCTGTCTGTCTCTGACAATTTATAATGCATTTGAAATAATAAAATGAAAACCATTAAAAAATAATATTGAATATATAAATATATATTTTTTATTTTCCTTACCCATGCAAATTGTAACCATTTTCCAATGTTTTTTGAAATTAACACGTGCATCATTTCTAATACGTTGAACTAATACTTTAGCCATAAATGGTAAATCTGATGAAACAGCACCAATTTCCGCAACATTAAATTGTGAATCTAAATGAAATGGAAATGCATCATTACGTGAATAACCAAATAACTGAAAAGAAATTAATATAATATTTTATATATTTATAATTTATCTTTATTTATTATTTATTTATTTAATATTTTAATAATATTTACTTTAGGATTAAATTCTTTTAAAATATTTGGTAATGTTGTTACATTACGCCAATTCCATTGACCACCAATACTCCATGCTAAACCACGATTTTCCATAAATAAATCCATAAATGAATTTGATGCTGCACCAGAACCAGCTGTTAATGAATCACCCATTGCAGCAATAATATCAATATCACCTGAAAATCCAAATTTTAAACATATAGTACATAACAGTACAATATAAGGTAAATACAAAATATAATTGATTTTTGACTGTTAAATGTAATTTGACCAATAGATTTTGGAAAAAAAAACTTTTTTGATGGTTTGTCCATTATCAAGAATATTATACAAAGAAGAAATATAAAAAAATATAAAATATTCATTATATAAATTAATTATTGTCTATTAATTAAAGAATTCTTATAAAATGTAAAATTTACCTAGTACTTTAATTTGGAAAAAAATTATTAAACGAGGCTGAAAACTACTTACTCTACTTATCAACTAGGATAAAATATTGCCCATCACTTTATCTATACATATATATATTATAAATTTATATGAATACATACCTGGTCTTAATTTATGTACACTATTTGGTACATCTGGACTTTTCGAATTATTTAATTCGCATGGGAATTGATCCCATTCCATAAATGATTGTTGAAAAAAGTTTCTACTAGCATTTTTATTTATTGGTTTCTCACTAGTCTTACCAACATTCTGGAATACAAAATTACGAAATGTATGAAATAGTGAACGTAATGCAATATTATCAACAATTGTTGGTCTAGTATGGCAATATGAATATCTTAAAAAACTATAATTTGAATTAAGACCAATATAAATGACTAGAATTATTTTAAACCAGTTCGGGGACATATTTTTTTTCTTTGTTTTATCTATCAGCTTTGGTCCCTAGTGATGATGATAGTGATACACAGCAACAGAGCAGTGAATAATGTTGACAGTAATAATGATGATGGGTCATATGGATGATGGCTTTTAAAATAAACTATAATAAATCTTTGAATTGATTATATAATATTGATGATTTTAGGCTGCTTATAGTTAAAATCCCTCCTTTCGTGTTTTGTATCTTTTGTTAAAATGAAATTGAAAAATATTGCGTGTGTGAATTGTTTTTTTTGTCTTAAATTTTTCTTTTCTCTTTCTTTTTTTTTGTTGATATTATAAATTTTCTCTTATCTTATTCAGTTTTGAAGAAGATAAAAAGGATCGATTTCCTTTTTTTTTATATAGTTGTTGTTCGTGGTAGTAGTGATGATAGCTTTATCCTTACATGTACATATATTTTATCCTTCTATTAAATTGGTGTATTTTTTTCTCTCTGTTTTTTTTTTTGCCTAACATTTAGATTAGAAAAGAAAATAGGATATTGATTTTTGTTTGAATTTAACTTTGTTTTTTATGAAATTTTCTGTATTAAATTTTATTTAATATTATAAATTTGCTTAAAATATTCAAGATGTTTTATTCTTAATATCATTTTGAAGTATTGATACATAAGATAAATAATTTAGATAAATAATTTTAATAAAACTAATTTTAGGAGAGATTTAGTCAAAATTTCCTGGTTTGTGCTCAAAATTTTTATATCAGTCTACATCAACGAAAGTATTTAAATTAAAACTAAACAACACGTGAGAACAATCGAGCTCGCAAGAACGTTATCTATTTTGGCAAGAGCAGAATTCATTAATTAAGTTGATTTAAATAAGAACTGAAATTATGAAAATGTTAGGTTAAGTTTTGGCAGGAAAGTGCTTGAATTCGATATTAACTATTACAAAATATTTCAAATTCCACGAAACATTGAGACAAGTTAGACCTTGTAATCACCTTATTCTCTATTTCGAATTAGCTATACTCTATCTAATTTAATATAATTTAAGAGATTTAATTTAAATAAAAAGTAATAATTTGAATAAAAAATTATACTCCTATTAAATATTGTGTTTTTGTTGCGCGGCCAGCATTTTTCATTTTCGTCAAATTTTGGCCATTCATTCTATGATCTTTGGGCAACCAAGCTCTATACATTAATATCTGATATTTTCCTCACTATAAAAAATATGAACACCATATTTGTTAGTTAAAGAATTTCTGTTTACATGCACGAATTTTTAAAATTGTGATGCCTTCAAAATTATAATATTTTTAGCTGTTACAGAAGTTTCCGAACAAACTCTTTTATAACTTTTAAAATTCTTATTTTAAATTATATTTTTTTCATCTAATTTTTTATAATATGTTTCTTCCTTTACTTGTTTTTTAATATGAAATTATTTCAGCATGTACTTTTTTTGTTATTAATATGGGAAAAAATTTATATAAAAAAAAAGTGGAATCAAAATATTTTGATATTGATTTTTTTTTATATACAATAAATCGAAATTTTCAACTGGAAAATTAATAGAATTATTAAAAAAAAATAGTTTTATAATATAAACGAAATATTTAATTTTTTTTTTGTTTTATGGTTTAAGTTTAATTTATAAATTAAAATATTATTTACTTTCATTCGAGTGTAAATTTTATGTTACTGAAGGATAAATTCACCTAACAAATTTTACTTTGTAACTTATGTTAAAAAATTATTTTTCCAACAGATTTCATAGTAGAAAAATAATTTTTTTTAATTATTTTATTGAAAATAAAATATTCAATATTTTTTGTTTAGTTAAAAATTTAGTTAATTGGTTTTATTATTTTTATGTTGCCAAATTTAAATTTAATAAGTAATTAATTTAGGCAAAACTTTGTGGTACTAATTGGTTTCAAGCAGATCTAAATATTTCGTTATATAACGAAGTTTTTAAAATTAATATAAATATGTTATTAAATGAATATTTACTTATACATATATGCTCTTATTAAATTATCTTATATTTTCTAAAACTAAAAATTAAAATTGACGTGAATATTCAATATTTCAGAAATATAAGTTACTACCATTTCAGTAATATAAGACTATCGCGTTTTTTTTATAAAAAAACCTTAATTACTTCTTGATATTTCATTGCTCCCCCTAATAAAAGTATTTTATAGAAAGTCAACAATCTAATTACATTTTCTAAAACTGGAATTTTTTTATATTGAAAACGATTCACATTTGCACAGCTTGTCCCAATTCCTAAAATGTAAAATTTTTATCAATTTGTGTACTGTTTAAATGTTACGTCTCAATACTTAATAAAAGTAAATAAACTAATTATTATTTAAGCTAATTAAATATTTAAGTCACGTGTCATTATTACAGAAAAAAAAATGATGCCATAAGACCATAAACAGTCACCAGCATAAAAAACGCATGCCTACCAAACAATATAACATAATAAATAACAACAATCAAATTTCTAAATAAAATTTTTGTTAACAAACCGGTCCAGATTAACAATAAAAAATTACAAGCCGTCAGCTTATCTACACTTAGCCGCAACCATAAGAATACACTGCAAAATAATACATATACCTACATAAATTAAAAATTTATGTTAATCATATATTTATGTACAATGATTACTTTTTTTAATGTTTCATTTTTAATATTGAAAGAAATTTAGTTTTTTTTATTACATACTTTTTTTAGCACTACAAACCTACTTAAAATATGTATTTATATTACGAATTGTAAATATGGAAATTACGATAATGATTATGCCGGTAAACTGTTATAAAATAATGAATCGTTCAAGTGGAATTTTATTGATAAATAATAATAATTTTTTTCTAGTTAAAATTTATGCATAAATTTGTAGTGTTTGTGGGTGGTAGGAGGTGTGCAAAAAAAACTATGTTACATAAATTTTTTGTGTTAAATTATTTTTTGTTGGATTATATTTTGTGAACTTGTCAAAACCAATGTCAGGAATATGGTATAGGGATATGGTACTATATAGTATAGTACCACATAGTGTAGTATTTATAAATTAAATGTACATGAGTATTGAAATAGGAAAAATGTTGCTTTGTTTATAAAAATAATGTTTTGCATATAGGAGAAACTACTAAACTAATTGAAATGCTAATATTTATTGTAGAAATGTCTATCATAATGCATTATTCAATGTGTAGATTTACTGACAACTTATTGAAAAGGTAGATAAGTCGGCTAGAATAGAACTAATAAGGCTTCATTTGCAAAATTGATTTTGGAAAAATGTAAATTTGATTTAATTTAATAAAAAAAAATTTAGGCAAAAAATTACTGAATTATCTAATTAAATATGATTGCGGAATTTTAATTTTTTAAAGAATTTTACAGATGTCCAAAGTTAAATGGCGGAAACTTATAAATTAAATAAATAATTTTATAATAAATTATGTTACTACCATTTAATTTAACTACCATAGTATTGTAATATTACTTTTAATACTATTAAATCAATTTCTACATTTACTTATCTTCAAAACATTATAAATTAAACATAACAATATCAAAATGTATTCTAATTTATAAATATATTCCCATTTATAATCAATTAAAATAAAAACATAGTCTCGATATTATTACCAGCACTGCCACTGATATCATTTTTTATGCACTGTTAGTATAACAATCAATTTCCCTATAATTAAAACGATCATAATTTATTCATCCGTCTTGAATAAATCTAAGAAGGAAACGAAAATTATGAATATATTTAAAATAATTATTTAATCAATTTATTTTTTTCTTTATACTATATATAAATTTTAAAATCAGATTATTTTGATTACAACATAAAAGCTCATTCAATTCCATTATGTAATAAAAACGAACATACAAAAAAAAATACTTTTATATAATCTTGTTTAAAGTAAAATTTGATTTATATTAACGACATGATTAAATAAAAATTTTCGCGCGACTATAACAGTTTCTACCTATATAATAATGAAAAATTTTATTATCAAAATGACAAATTCATATCACACCTTTGACGAAAAAAAAAAACAATTTTTTCTTTCATTTAATATTTGATAATCAATTCAATTAAATAATCAGCAATATAAAATTGCAACAGAAAAAATTTCTGTAATTCAAAAAAAAATAAATATAATTTTAAATTTTATCCTCAACGCGTTCGGATTGATGAAAAAAAAATTATTTCATGTACGTTTATCGTTTTGAATATTAATAAGCCTATATTTTTCTTTGAACCAAAAAAAAAAAAACAAAATATATTGTACTCATATTTCGTGGGTAAATAGGATTACACCAATATTAAGGTGTATATGATATTTTTTCAGGTATAGGAAATGATAAATTATGGTTAACAAAATAATTGCACAATAAAGACAACACAATTTGTAATGAAATTGGGTGGCGTCAATTTCCATTTTTAAAGTTCAATTCCAATTTAAAAATTCCACAAATCGAGTAAAATTCAATTAATTAAAATATATTTCATTGAAGTAAATTGAAAATATGTATACATATGTAAAATTTAAAATTTCCTCTTTGTTATGATTATAAGTGCGAGTACCTAATTTTTTTGCCGGATAATTAATTTCTGTAAATGAAGAGTGATAGTTTTGATCAGTGAACACAATGATTTTAAAGAATTTGCACTTTAATAATAATCTTATAGAAATAGTAATAAAATCACTCACTTGATTAAATATAATTACTTCCATCAGAATCCAATATAATAATCACAAATTTTGGTGACAATTGCAAAAAGTGTCGTGTTAAAAATTATTTGTTGTTGGTGAGTAATTTTAAATTTACGATTTTTTTAAGTTAACAGTTTCAAGTTTTTTACTTTTAATTTTTAATAAAAATTCACTATTGGTTTAAAGAAACTCAAAATTAAATTTAAAATTAAACAAAATAACACAAAAACTGAACAATATTAATAGTAAGATTTGCTACTAAATTTTAAATCACTAAAAATTCTGAACTTTTCTTCAAAGTTAAATTCAAATTTTATTTAAAAATTACAAAAATTTAAAACTAACAATTCCAGAAGACAGAGTCAAAATTAAACTAATAAAACTATAGCAAGTTTAAAAACACTGTAATGTTTTTCTTGTATATTTTAGTTTAGCCGGCTAACAAAATATCACGAATAGTTCGCGCTTAAAACTTTCATACCGATACCATCGACAGTAATTCACTAAATAGTTATTTTTTTTAATAATGTTAACAGTTTAACCTCTCAATAATGTTGTTTTCGTTGAAAACAAATTATTAATGATGATGCATTTTTTTACACTATTCTTAGTTAAAAATATTTTTCAATCCCCTCTTTTTCATAATTCGTTATTATGCGCTAATAAAATAAACTATTCGCTGCAATATTAACATAAATTTCATTTAAATTAAAATTCTTGTTGTAATAAAAGCTTTCATAAGTATTTTGAGGAAGTTCACAATTGCTATAACTATAAGTTTGTTTTGTAAAATTATACTATTTGCTGTTACCAATCATGTTAAATTTTATAGTCGTGAAAGTGAAATAATATATGTATTTTTAATTATATTTTATAAATATATGATTGAAAACAATTATCATAATAAGGTATGTAAATATTATGTATATTTAAAAGGTTTTGAACATTACCTAAGCGAATTTATTATACTCATCGAAAGGAAATAAAATATTGGCAAATTATGTTTAAATTTCACAAAATTTTGATTTACCAATTCTATCCACATCCAAATTTATCAAATATAGAGTTAAAAAAAAGTTTCTTAGGTAAATTTAAGTTTATTTTCTATTCTAGAGTTACACAAGATATGATAATTTTATTCAAAATTATGCCTAAACCTTTAATTTACAAAATTACTTTCTATTATTTACTTTAAATAAATATTTTTCTAATTTCCTATAAAAGTTCACCATCAATTTACAAACTTTATTGAAAAATAACAAATAATAGTTAATCATATCTAATAATCAGAAATTTAAAAATTTATAAACATTAATGATGATCAATTTTGTAAATTTTTCAATCAATCTTACTCAAAAGGGTTTTCTCGGAAATATAATTATGTATATTTTTAAGAAATTTCCCTTTTTTGTAACAATAAACAAATATTATGTATAGTATATAAATTTTCCAATGCATCATATCACAATTGAGTCATCACTGTTGGATGCATGTCATATTTTGCAAGATATAATCTTATCTTAATTTCAGGTTTCAATAATGAAACTATATTATGATTGTACTTATATATTGAATTGAAGCATGAGAGATAATTACAATATGAAAGAGTTTGTTGGAAAAACATTTTCAATTCAATTAAAATTCAGTGAAATTTTGATTTATTGTCAATAATTTTTTTTATTTATTTTCAAATTTTTGTTTAAATTTCTGGATGTTTCTGTTGATCCTCTTAATCGTTTAACAGATATAAGTTTCATTGCACTGCTTAATATCTAATAATACTATCTATAACCTGTTTAACTCCTTCCCTTCTTATTTTTTATGTATGGTAAAATATATTTATTTAAATACTAATAGATAATAAAGTATTCATACATAATTCTTACTGAACTCTCAAATTTTATATAATCTTTTTTAAGAATTGAATTATTATTAATTATAATATCAAATTATTAATACATATTGACTGTGTGTTGCTCTCTAATCTTCAATTATTTATAATTAAAAATAATTTATTTCTTGAACATTTTTGTCATAAACTGACAGAATTATTTAATAATCACATTTTTTATACAAGATTTTTTAATAATTTAAATACCAAAAACATAACAAAAACAATAATAATTTTAAATTATTATATTTTTAAACAAAATGGAAAAGACATCATGTAAGTACAACATTATAGTCATAACATTCTTTATTATGACTTTCCGTATAAAACTTTAAAATTATTTACATTATTTAAAATAATTATTGTTTTTGAATGAATTTTGTTAATCCGAAAAACAAAAACAAAAAGAAATATTTAAATTAAATTTGATTATCCGGTAAAATTTACATAATTATATAATGAAACACAAAAGTTTTTTAGAAGCTATTTTTTACTACATATTTTAAATTGAAATCAGTCTTTTAAGAAATATGTACATATATCTGACAGTAAATAAAAATTTAAAAGATTTAGTTATATAGAAAACTATGCTGGTGGTCAGATTTCTGCAGTAAAAAAATTTGAAATAAATTTGATGAAAAAAATTATAATTTAGTGATTGACTGAAAATATAGTATGTATAAGAAGTTTCTAGAAATTATTGTTTCTTATCGATATACAACTAATTTTGCAAATTTTACATTTTTTCTAAAAATAATAATTATGAAAGTGAGAACGTTCTATAGTTGAAACAATCTAAAAATCATCTTAAAAATTTTAAGTTTGCTATTTAATTGATTGATAAGTTTATTTAGTCTTGGGTCTTGCAATACTATTTTTCCTGAATTCTTGACAAATTCGACTGCTATTGACCAAATGAAAGATGCAAAAGAATATATTGATCATATAGTTTAGTGTATGTAGTAAAAATTGAATGTAATGTCACAGAACAAAGTGAAAAATCAATTATTATTTTTTATTATTATTAAAGAATTTATAATCATAATCAGAATAGTGTAAAAAATTAAGAACATTATAATTTATAATAACTCTCAAAATATAATTAACCACATATTTATGCTCCCCAACCTTTACTTATATCCCATAAATTTATGTAAAATTAGCAAACAAATTACTTTCTTTATTTGAAATAAATTATTTTTATATTTTGAAAATATTATAATATTATATTTTAATGTAACTCTTCCGTCAAATAATTTATTCATAGACGTGCTCTTGATGAACTTTTTTTGCTTATATATGTATATGCTGTTGTGTCGGAATTGATATTTTGAAATGCCATCGTAAAAAAAAACCACCAAGGTAATGAAAATGTAATATTATTATGATGGAAAGAAGAAAAAAAAATCAATATTTTTTCTTTCTTTTATTTTTGGATATTCACAAAATTTGCATAATTTGGTTGCATATTTTATTATCTGTAAAAAAAATTTATTATATTATATGGTTAAGAAAAACAACGAACAAACGAAACAAATTATAAGGAAAATAATAATTAATTGTTTAAGTACACTATAATCTTTGAAATTTTTTAGATATTCTGCAAACACTATTAATTTCTTTCACTTCAAATAAATCCGTAGTGTAACAATTTTAAAAGTTGTAATTTCTTATAAATAAGGAAATCAAAATTATGATCAAGTAATTTGAGAATATATTTTCAAATTGCAAGTAAAATTAATTATGTAATTTTTTTTTTCTAGTCTTATTATAATGTTTATTATAAATATTATAATGTTTATTTTAGGTTAGTTGGTACAAGTCAGGATTCGAAACTAGTTTTAACTACATAATAAAAAAATATGTTCCATTTTAAATTGACCTTAATTATATTAAGTATGTTTTCTGGTTTATTTTAACTAGTTTCTAAATTTAAATTAATTAAAAAGATACTTTTTGAATAAGGAAAATATTTTATATTATTTTCATGCGAATTTTTATGAAATAAAAATCTAATTTTATTTATATTTCAAAGTAGCGGACAATATTTCATTATAATAAGGCAGTGGTAAAAATTAAACTGAAATTGTATTTTACTCAGTTTTTCACATAATCTTGTTACTTAGCTAATTGGTATATATGAAGAAGTATTAGTAAAGCGACTTCTGTGAAATTGTCAGTACTTTAACACATATATAGTAGAAAATTTAATAAGGACACAGAAGAAGACTCTCAAAATAAATAAATGAGCTATTTACTGCCTCATCTATTACAGTTTCTTACCAAATTTAATATTTATTTTAATGTCTGTAAATTTTTTCAAGTCTTTTATTGAAATTTTCGTAATGTTTTACAATATTACTAAACTAATATATAGTACTAAAACCCGTATAATACGGCTTTAATAGTACCATATATTATATAAGATGCTATAATGAAAATATGTAATACTATTATCAAAAATAATACTCCACATTTCTGCGAATTTTATTTATATATAGATTAAAAATATTTTTATATATTCGAT
Source organism: Empis stercorea (assembly GCA_949752835.1). Taxonomy (NCBI): domain Eukaryota; kingdom Metazoa; phylum Arthropoda; class Insecta; order Diptera; family Empididae; genus Empis; species Empis stercorea. The sequence goes on along the minus strand of OX457088.1, from coordinate 15,855,730 downwards.
AAAAATTTAAAGTTGATATTGTTGGGTTCGTTAACAAATTATTTTTCCGCAAAAAATTCATACTATTACAAACTACATTAACATATTTCTCGTTGTATCTTTTGATAAAAAGCATTTTGTAGCCTAAAATTTTACAATAACTTTTCCATTCAGTTATATCAATATTCTAATAACATAATAAAAAAGTTTAATAAAATATTTATTTCAAAAGGATCATCAAATATTTAACATTTAAGTATCCTTTTCATTTTCATCCCAATATTTCTCATCAATAAAACATTACCAAAAAAAAAATGTATGTATATATAAAATAATCAAAAACTCATTTGTAGTAAATTTACAAGAATAAACTATGTACTAAAAATACAAAACATATTTACAACTTTTATCCGAAAAAAGGATCTTTTATAACTTATCTAAATATCACAAAAAAAAAAAACTGCTATGTTTTTCTTTTGCCACAAAAAAAAGAAACTTTCATAAAAAATAAATAAAAACAATGTATAAATGAAATGTGACAAAACTTTAAAATGAAATTATATAAAAATAAATAAAAATGAATAAAATACAAAATAAACATTTATTTAATTTTATTTACCATCCAGGAATAAAATTAATAATAATAATAAAAAAGCTAAAAATATTCTTAAATGTTTCAGATACACCTTTTAAATAACTAAACAAGAAAAAGGATAATCTTCTTTAAGAAAATGTACGAATTGTCTATCAAACTTTTACAATCCTTAATAGAATGAATATATTTACGCCAGGCCTATTTAAATTTATTAGTTTTTATAAAGGATCTTTATTTTTTCTTATTTCTTTTTCATTTCTTTTTTTTTTTTATGTTACTTGCTGATTAGAGAAACCCTGGCATCATATAATTTATAGTATTCTGGCAAAAATGCCCAATAATAAAACTTTAGTTTATAGCTCACCTTTAAAGGATCCCTTGTCACGAAAACTTTTATCGTTTTATATGAAGGCCGAGAGAGAGTATTTAATATTATATATATATTTTTGTATGTTCACAAAAGTTTCTTTTTTATTTTAGATATATTAAAGTCCTTTAAGGATATTTAAGTTTTTTTGTTGTTGTCTAAATGTTAAATTGGATATTGTTAATAACATTTAAGGTAACAAAAATTGAGAAGAAAACATTTTATAAATAAATAAAATAATAATAAGATTAAACAACAGTTAAAATATTTAAGGATAAATGGAGAAAAAAAAAAGTTAATGTAAAAAGAATATTGAATTTTTTTAAATAATTCTTTATATCAAATTTTCGTTTTTAAGAATTTAAATATTAGCAAATTTTTATTTACAAAAATATTGTATAATTTATTCCTCAAGAAAAAAGTTTGTGGAATCTATAAACAATTAAATTTAAAGCTAATAAATCAAATTATTTTTTTTTTGGTACGAGTAAAACATTAGTGTTCAGTGAAAGTTACAAAAAAATAGTACAAAAAAATATAAAATAATTACAATGAAATGAATTTCATAACACTTATCTGAAATTTATTGAAAATTTCATTATATCTACGTTAAATTCTACAGAAATTTAATTGCTTTATCTTGAGAATTTAAGTAAAAAAATTTAAATAAAATTACATACCCTTAATAAAGTACATACGCTTAATTTCAGAATAACTAAATAAATATTTTTGAAAATTATTTTTTCAAGTAATTTTCACATTTTTAGATCAGGAACAATTAATTTTTTAGTTTTGCGTTCCTTTATAATATTCAAAATATTAAAAGTATTAAGGATTCTTTCATAAATTCCAAATTTTGAAAGCATTTTTTTTAATCTTTTAAGAATTCACTCTCATAACTTGAGGATATAAAATTTTCATGCATTGCAGAAATGTTTTTATCTCAATAAAAGTATTGATAATTCTATATTATAGGTATAGCTATTTAATATCAAGAATTTCAATCTTCGTGGGTTAAAATAAATATTATAAAAATGATTATTTTCATTTTTGACAAATGTTTGTACTATAATATCCTGCATATAAAATGTCAATTCAACAAAAAAATAAAATACATATTAAAATGAAAAACTTTAATGCTTTTTTGCTGGTTCCAAAACCAAATAAGATGAAGACGAATGGACATTTTTTTGATTTATGAACTTTATAGATTATAGAAAAATATTTGATAAGAGATTTAAAGGACATTCTATACTCTTCTTTTATTTCAGGGTAAAAAAATATGATAGTTTAATCTTATGGGTGAACTGAAGATTTCATAAAAAAAAAAGATTATTACACTTGCGGATAGAATATTTAATTTGATATCAAAAATTTTGCACTTTAAGAAAATCTAAATCATAAAATTTTCTCATAACATTTTTAAATTTTACTTTTATTTATTTTTTTAAATTAATATAAATTAATTTTAAACCACTTATTTATTCACTTATTATTAATATATTTAATTATAACAAATTACAATATAAGAAATTATATTATGTAACGAATACAAGAAAGCCGCGACTCTTTTGAAGAGTTGAACTTTTCTTCAATGAATTAATTTACAAACTAAAAAGAAAATTTTTATATTTTTTCTCTGATTAGACCAGCAAACATTGGAACAAAAAAAATACACTTTATTAAATGAAAAACTATTACGAAAATAATTGCAGTTTTTCCACTTTGCTTGCATTATAAGGTGACTGAGCTATAAATTAATGAGAATAGTGTTGTTGTTTTCTTCTTAAATATATTTCTGCAATATTTTATTTATATAGCTGATTAACCGGTTATTCATTCAAGCATTTTGGAGTTATTATGATTAATAGACGTTCATTGAATATTTGTTGCAATATAATGTAAATATATGTGATTTTTTGTGATAAAAAAATGTTGTGAGAAATAGACAAAATATAAAATTTGTGCTTAGTTTCAATGAAACGTGGAAATTTTCAAAAAATTAGTCGATCATATTGCGAGAAATTTTGCTGTTAATGCATGTTTGGAACGAAATTAAGTCACTTTCGTATCGAAAACTATGCACACATGAAATTTAGAAACAACAAGAAACCCATTAATATACTCCATAAAGTCCTTGGATATTACTGTAACAAATATAAGATAGAAGATTTTAGAGGTTTTACCCTTACACTATTTTGGATCATGTGTGTGAGGGAAAGGCGAGGGATTCTAAAGCGATATTTTGGAAATTGTATATTTTGATATATTTTAGAGCTATGATCCTTTATTTTATCCCAATGACGAATCTAACTAAGCAAGTATTGAAATATATATATGTATATACATATACATTATACAAATTTCTGTATAAATAGAAAGAAACTACCATATTTTAATCATTAAAATTAGATTAATGTTTTTTTTTACATAGTTAATTAAATTAAATTATCCAATTAAATTATTTAGCTGACGTTTTTTTGGTGAAAAATAATTTTCAATTTGAATTCATCGAAATTTTTTGCAGATCACTGATCTTGTTCAAGTTAATGACGTAAAAATCATATTATAATAACCGGATTTAAAAAAAAAAAAACCAATAATTCAAGTTCAAAATAAACAAGAAATATCTTAATCCCGGTCACTGAGCTATGATTATTATTTAATTCTATATTGCAAATAATTTTTATATTTTCATTGATTGATTTTTATTATGTTCATAAAATTTTGATGATTTCCTTGAAAAGACGATTTTATTTTTTAAATTGAAAAAAAAAACCACAAAATCGTGTTAAAAATTTGATAATAAAAATTTTTTATATTTATGTGAAAATAAATATAGGAAAAATGCTTAACCAGTTATTATGAAATATGATTTCGAAATATTAATTAATAATTTTAAAAAAAAATATTAACAAAGAATGTCAACATTAAAACAATAAATGAGCATTGCAAAATTTTCTACCACAATTTTATGAAAACTCAAATATTTCAGGAATTATTTATATATTTACTTTAGTATTATTAGCTTTGTTTGTATATAGAAATCGTTTTTGAGAATAATTTATTTAAAATCTTATTCATATTACACAAAACTAAGGCAAGCCTGGACGCAGCCATAAAATGAAGGTTTGGTAAATGAACGAAATGCATATTTGATTTTTTTGATTTAATATGCTAATACTTTCAGTTTGAGAGCTGCTTAAAATAAAAATATCTATTAAAGTTAATGGTAATACATATATTAAATCAGCTTTTGCAATTCCAGAAATAATTCAACTTTAAAATACTCGTAAACCAAAATAATTGATGGAAAACTGCATTATTTTAATACGTTCAGTTTTGATTTGAATACTTATTTTTTTCAAATTTCCACACTTTTAAATTATTTATACCAAAAAAAGTATGTTTTGTCTTTTAGTTGAATATTTTTTCGCTTAAAAAATAGCACTTTTGCTGCATTACTACGAAGCGAACTTCGAACAAGCTTTTTGATCGTAAATATCACTTCTTTATTCTCAAACGAAAAATATTATTACTCCTAAAAAGAGGCAAATCAATTAACTCGAAAAGCTGATGTTATAAAATATGTTCATGTAAAAAATGCTTTACTCAAGTGATCAACCAATGACAGATGTGAAAAATAAGATTGAAAGTTCAAACACTTGGAAGTTTTATTTAAATTATTATTAAATTTTCTATTTTATTGCAAATTTTTTAGCATTTTAAATTTATTTTATTTATTTTTAGTTATAACTATTTGATTTTTGGTCACGTGCTTTTACTCTTATGAAATAACAATTTTTACTTATTCATTTTAGGTACAATTTTAGCGAGAAGAAATTTTCTTTTAAATCTACGCATTGTTCCGTTCATTCATTAATATAGAAAGTCTCTTTCCGGAGAGTTCTAATAAAATTAATTTTCTTTTTCATGCTAATAACAAGTTCTGAAAAACCTTTTAACCTAAAAAAAAACACAACGAAAAAAAAAAAAGATCCCAAAGGATTGACTGAAATAATTTTCTTTTAATTGAATTGGAAAGAACCTATCCATAAAAATATTTTTATACTTCTCACAACAAATAATTAAGGTACAATTACATTACCAGAAAATAATTACTCCCAAAAAAAGAGCATAGACAAAATAAAAACTCTGTAAAAATGTTAAATCCTTAAAAAAAAAATATTTCATTAAATAAGTAAAATTTTGTAAGAACTGAATAAAAGAAAAAATATCCAGGATATTTCAATTATTTCCCTTTTTTTCTGAATAAAAAAAAAATACCCAAAACCGTAGAAGATGAAAAAATATTTCCATGACAATTAATTTCGCCTCCTAGAAGAAAAAAAAATTAACCATAGTTATAATAAAAAAGGACTACCAATAGTATATAATTTTATATCCTGTATATTGTAAAGGTTGTCCTAGACTTTTTTCATTATTATTTTTCTTCTTCGTTAAAATTTTATTAACAAAAATTTCCCTATTTTAAATTGATGCATAAAGTATTTGTTGTTGATATTCTTTAAATGGTTCTGAAGCTTTATTGCTGCACATTTTGTTTATTCATTTTCCCTATAATATTAGTGGAGTAGCTATAAAACCATATAGTTCTTTTTTTTTTTTTTAAATAAATTTTAAAAGGAAAATATAGGGAATCTTTTATCAAGGGACAAAATACAAAAAACTGCAAAAGGTAATATAGTTATATACGGTAATATAAAGATTTGTAATAAAATTTCTAGGGAAAAAGTTTATGACCATAGCATTAAATATATTTTTGTTATTATATTTCTATCTTCTGGATTTTACTATTGAATTAATGACCAAGTGAATATATTTACCAACCATACTATCAAATTGATTATGTACTTTATAATTATAATACCAAAAAATAATGGAAATAGAAATTCTAAGTTACTTATTTGAATTTATAATTATCATTTGTTTTGAATAAAATGATTTTATTAATATTTCACATATAGTAATTAATTTATTATATGATGTTTATACATAAATAAATATATTTTATTGATTTAACTAGATCAACATTTTAATTATTTATAAAATTTATTGATTGAATTTATATTTACAAAAAAAAACTAATCTATTATATTGTAATAATATTTTCATTTCCAACAATTTTCTTAGTAATGATTTCAAAGAATTTTACATTATAAAATAAAAATATAAAGTAAATATTTATGGATAAAGTAAAGTACATTGAATTGATCAGTGAAAATTATAGTGAAAAGTGAATCAATAAATATTTTGTGAATACGTAAAAATATAATTAATTTTTATGTTTTTACTAAAAAAAAATTTATTTACTTAATTAAATTTAGCAGTTTTCTTAATTTTGCTCAACTGGATGCATGTAAACTTTCTTTTCCTATATTTTTCTAATGAATTCGTTAATACATTCCTAATTAATTCTTACAAAAAACTTCGAATGATTTTTAATATAATATAAAATAATTATTTAGAGTAATCATGAATTTAAATTATATTCAAAAACTAATTATATACTTTTTGTAATTTCCAAAACAAAAATAATGATTACCATATGTTTATTATCTAACCATAAAAGGTGTTAAATATGCAAACAATGTTCTAAACAAATAGTTTTATAAATTATCTGAACGCTTTTTGCAGTATAAAACGGAAGTTTCTGTCACAAATGATTTAAATTGTAAACAATCTTTCGAACGTTATCAATATGAAATCAAATTTTAATATTATAATCATTGTATTAGCCGTAATACTAAGTGTGAGTATAGCAACAAACACATATAGCTGTAGCTGCAGCGATTTCGACTGTCGTACAATCCAAAGAACTATAACCACTAGATCTGTTAGAAATACACGTGAAATTTGTCCTAGCACCTGTACACCAAAATATGTCAGTATTGACGTACCATGTGCAGGAAATGGAAAAAATTGCAAATATCTTAAACTTGTGTATGATTGCAATCCTTGTGGATGTATTCAAAAATGCTGTGGTAATGCAGCACCGCCAGTAAAGGATAGAAATAATTTTATAGATGTCGAGGTTTCAGCAGGTAGATGGGTTCGGAAATATTGTAATGTTAATGTGCCATGTATAGGAGCTGTAAGTAATTGCCCATATAATCAACGTTGTACTGGCTGTAGTATAAATTGTAACTCCGATTGTACTCCCTGTACAACGATTCAAAATTGCTGTACCTCATCACTGCCCGTAGATGATGTAAGAAACTATATAGATGTTGAAGTTTCTCCCAGCCGGTGGGTTCGAAGATATTGCTCAGCTGGATGCATACAATATCAACAAAATTTTAATGATAATGTCAGAGGGAATGGGGGTGCTGGCTAATGGCGTCAATCTATCATCAGAAATTGTAACAGCAATTACAACGCTTTAACGTAATAATGTCAACTGCCCTGAACCATTTTTTAATAATATTATACTCTAATTTATTAATTTGACATAATGAAATTATCAATATATTGTTAATTAAAATTTAATCATTAAATACTACTTAAAGTTTAATAAAATTTATTCATCATATATCAATATCAAATCAATTGGTGAATTCAGTTTAAAGTTTAGTCGTGTATTGACTAATGTAATCATGTAATCGATAAATTTAATTAATTTCCTTTTGATTTATAATTTATAAAATTGTTAAATTATTGCCAATAAGTAATAAAATAAATAATAAGATTTTCCAAATAAAAATTTGTAAGTATTTTCTATTTTTCTAATGCAAATTAAAGAAATATATGAAATATGAAATTAAATTATGCAATTATGAAAGCTTTACTATACAGATACATATACATAGCTTATTGGTTTTAAACATACTAAAGAAATACATAGCTTATTGTATTACATACTAAAGACATAGCTTATTGGTTTTTTGAATGTTGACGGTCGGAAAGCTTGGAACTTGTAAGGTTATTCCCCTTGTAATTTTATATTCAATTTGCATGAACATCGTTTCTGAATTCAAACTGAATTTGTTAAACTGAATTTGGTTTAGAATTTGAATAAATTTATCGAGAGTAAATCAGAAATATTTCGAATTCATATTTTGCTAAAATATTGATTTTAATTAATTTTAAAGCTGGGCATTAATAATTAATTTAATTAAGTATTTCTGCAACAATATTTAAATCGTTATACTAATTGAAGAATTTCCAGCATTTCAATACTAAAATCGTTACTCAGCTGTTATACATAACGATTTTAATATTGAATGCTGTTATTCGTAACGCAGCTGTTATTCATATCAATTTTAATATTGAATGAGTAAATATTGAGTTAACAAATTGTAGTTCAGTAGTCGAATTACATAAAGTGATTTTTGTGACTATCAACTGTCATATCTTACAATTTTGCATAGAAAATTCTTTGCAATATTATAATATATGATAGTTGATAGTCACAAATCACGTTATGTGATTTCACTACTGGTTAAATGATTCCACTACAGTTCTATCTAGCAGCAAAGTAATTTACTAATTTTGTATTTCTTAATTCCATTAAAATTTGACACCTAATCCTCATTTTTGATTAACACAATTCATGCTAACTTTAAAAAATTATGATTTCTGAAAGTAAAACTTTAATCTTGAAATATAAAATTTTCATTTTTAAATATTAATCCTTTAAATATATAGAAAATTATAAACAAAATAGAAAACATTTCCCCTTTAAATATAAAAAAATTGATTTAATTTTATTTTTTATATTTTGAAATTAATTTTCCCAGCCAAACAAATTTAAATGAAATTGTTTCATTGCACAATTTATACAAATAAAATACAAAAAAAAACTCATTTTGAAAACTAAAAAAAAATTAAATTTTCTATATACATACTTACTTATATCCTTTTAGAAACATTTTTAGTTATACTTTCGGATAGAATAGGAAATAATATTTTTTTATGAAATGCGCCACGAAAAATATAAAAAACTTTATTAATATTTCAATTGAAAATGTTCGCGCCCTTGTTTTACATGGAATTGAAAAAAAAAATTATGAAAATGTTTTTTTTTTTATAATTTTTTTCTTTATTTGTTAAAAGCAAGAAAAACTTTTAAACAAAAACAACGAAGTTAATTCAGTATTTTCCAACCGTGTTGGTTTAATTTCCATTTTATGTTTAAACTAAATATGTAAAAAAAAAACTTCTTATCTTTAAAATTTTTAAAAGAGAAAATTTTGCATTAAGCATAAACAATTTTTTATTTTAATAAAATAGAAAAATATATATTTGAATAAGAACGAATTAATATGTGAGAATGAAATTGTCCTTGTGCAGTCAAATATTAAATAGAAAGTAGAAAACTTTTGTATATGAATTTCTCTCTATTTAAATATATTCTTTAGGATATAAAATTCTAAAGGAAAATTCATAATAAATAAACACTTAATAAATCTAAATACATATATATAAATGAAAATGAGAAAATTATGAAAACTTTATTAAGTTAAGAAAATAAAAGAGGTGAACAAGTTTGTTTGGTATTGTACCTAATAGTGTTTATAGATAGATGAATAATTATGATAGGAATAGAATGGCTGTATAGATTTAGAAAAATTACTTTTTTAACACCTTGCAGTCTTAAAAATCTGAATTTTTGTTACTAAATCCTTTTAATAAACAAAGTATCTATATGCAAATTGTTAAAATGAATGCTTAGCAATTTAGTCACATTTTTCAAAGGATAAATTCAAAGGATTTTATAATAATAACATTGCTACAGAATCCAAATAACTTTAATATTAATTGTCGCTTTAAAATTCAGTCAATATTCCACAAATTTCCAGTTCAAACTTTTTTACTGCTTTATTCCATTTCCATCGTTAGAATTGAAACTTTTTTAATCTTATAAGTTCATCTTAAAATAAATATTACAAAATGATTTTAGATTATACAAATTTGCATATTTTAAATTTGTTTTTCTTATATACACATACATATATATATTTTAAAGATATTATATAAAACTTGATAATTTTAATAAATTTTTATCACTGACTGGCAAATACAAGACTAGACAAATTCGAAGACAAAATAAAAATACAGAAATTTTACAAAATATTTTAAGTTTAAATTCTAAAACTTTATAAATTATTATTCATTATTTTAATAATAATTTTTATTAAAAATAGCTACATATGATGATTCTAAAAGATAATAAGAAAATAATCCATTATTTAGTTGTTTAATAGATTAAATAAATTGAAATTTATAAAATTGCATAACTTTAGGCAAATTAAATAATTTATATTAAAAAAATAAAATGAAAAGAAATTAACTATTTATTATAACTTTTGGTTTATGAAATAGCTAAAAAAAATTAAAAACGATGAACATTATTATTATAATATTTAGTTTTAAGAAATTATATAAATATTATTAAAGTTCTCTTCTTGGCTCCAAAATTTAATTGATATTTAGAGTTAATTTAATTTTAGAAATTAAATTATAATCTCTAAATTTAACTGATTGTTTATTAATTGTCAATTTACCTCAACTTTTCGGTTATTGGAATTTAACCAATCATTCATAATATAATTTTCTTAACATTCTTTAATACTAATTGACTCCAATTATTTTCATAGTCAAATACAATCAATAACAGAAAAGTTGTTATATATTAATATATACATATGTACATAATATTATATTTGACTTATTACTTATTAGTTGCTAGATGCACAAACACAATAAACCACAATTAATTACAAGGCTCTAAACAAAAATCAATTTTAAATATAATTGATTAATGTGTTAAGTCAAAGTTTTCACCAAATTAATATTATTCTCAAATATTTATATATAAACAAATTGGTTTACTATATACACACACAAACCTCATTTCCTAAATATGCATAAGGATTTTTAATAAACACTATATTTATATATAATTTCATATATAAACAAAAAACAAGGGACTTTAATAATATCTAAATTTTACTTTTATATGCAACAAATTATCCTTTGAATATACAAATATTTTCATTATACTGTTTTTTACAATATATATATTTGTTCTATATAAATTATTTATAAGAAAAAATGTTTGTCCTTTTTAAAAAAAAATTATGATCATGTTTTTAACCAGAAAATTTTAAAATTTATCATTTAACTAAAAAAAAAAAGAAGTTATTTTCTTTAAGTTTATCATAAAGGACATGATAATATTATGCAAAAGAATAAAAAATGGAAATTATGCTGATGTTATACTTATAAATTCATAATACGGTATATATATAAACGTGATATGTGTAGTAAAATATCAATCTTCACCGAAATTTTATAATACATATATGTATACAGATATAGTTTCTTAATGTAAACATCTCTTAACAGATAGAAGAAGAGAAGTGTATCCATTTACACACCATATAAAAAGTATATAAAGGACATTTTCATATTGTTTAAACATAAAATTCATAAGACCACAACAACAAAAAAAAACACACAACACAACCAACACAACATCATATGACAATGTTAAACTGAAAAACAAACAACAAAAATACATTGAAGCGCAACAAGAAGGATAACATGACATAACCTAAAAAACACTATTTTTTTTTCTAGTTTTGAAAAGCAACACACACCAAAAAAAAAAAGCATTTAACATTTTTATGATTATGTAAATATTTATTTATATATTATATAAAATGGTTAAAAGGATATTTTAAGTCCTTTTTGACTTTTTTGTGTAAATATCCTTATAAACTGTGTGAATATTATGAATATTTTTTTATATACATATATCATATTATTTAGTCAAATGAAGTGTTATGAAGTTTTTTAAATATAGAATTTATACAAAATATATATGAAATTCAGGATCATAAATAATTTATTAATATAATTTTATAATGCATTAAAGGAAAAATATGAGATATTTTGTAATATTTAAAACAATGAAAGTTAAATTTCTTATTTAATTATGATGTTTAAATTATAGGAACATAATATACTTAAAATTAATTGTTGTTAAATTCTTCCTAACTAATATTTGTAATAATAAAATTGTTAAATAAAGACATGGAATCATAAATTAAATCTTAGAGAATTTATAGTAGAATTAAAAATTAATCTAATTAAATATTAAGTCTAAATTTGCTTATTTATCCATTATTTTCCTTATATTTGCTATTGTCTAAAAACTAAATTGAATATTGGTATTAATAAATAAGAGTGAACTTATGTTGACTTTTTATATGTTCCCCTATATTGTATATATCTTTCCACAAATAATATACCATAACAATGATATCTTGTCAAATTCAATACTAAAATGAATGATAATTTCTTTATGCATAAACTAATTTTAAACAAACATTTCCAATTATCATAAATCATAATTAAGCATATCATGTGGTCTGAATGCTGTTCATGCTTTCTTTATTAACTTTCCCAATTGACAATAATTATTTTATTGAATCAGATAAATAATCTTCATTATATTTTGATTTGAAGCATCAAAATGACCGTGGCCTTAAATGACCTAGCAAAAATCATAACAAAAATATATGATTAATTGAATACAATACAAAAAAAAAAAAAAATTATAATAGAAAAATTAGTTTGAAAAGTTCATAATAGTCAAAAGTTTAAAAAAAGAAGCCTCAGGTGATGAAATATGTTTAAAAAATAAAATTTCATCGTCTTTTATTTTGCAAATTCAATTAAATGTTTCGCTTGTTTCTGTTATTTACGTAAACAAATTTCACGAATTCCGATGCTTTCATTAATTTTAGTTGTGTTTTTTTTTTGAAAAAAATTTAATCAAATAATTTATTAAAAATTCGTAAATAGATAATAAGCAAAATTAATAATTAATAAGCGTTACAAAGTTAATTTAAAAAAAACACACTTTTTCCATATAAACAAACATTACAAAAAACAGTAGATAATTAATTAATTTCAGGTAAAGTCATATTCATTCATTAATTATACATGTCTCTATTTTATAATAATGTAAATTAAATATTTCTCTTTGATTTAATTGACAGCCATTTGATGTATACCATCATAAGTAAATATTAATAATTAATGCATTAGGAACAAACATAATTTTTCATATATGTATTGCAAAATGTAATATATTCGTAACAGAATTTGCTCATTTTCCAAAAAGATTTAAAACGTTATAAGGAAAAATCATTTAAAAACTTAGAAATAAATCTTTCTTATTATGAATGATAAAATTTTAAATATTAAAATTAAAATTTTAAGACCAATTCTTTTGACCTTTAGAATATCTAAGTTATTCCAATTGACTATGTTATAAAAGAGCCGGAAGAATTAATAACACATTATCAACTGGAAGGAAACTAAACCTTATAAAAATTTAAAAAATTTCTTACTATAATAATTCTTACTAAATTTGGGAATAAAAATTTCAGGGGTCGTTAGTTTTAGACTTACAAAAAACCGGAACAAATAATAATTTTTTTTAATTATTATTTAAAACGATTATTTGTTATTATTATGAGAAATATTTAAATTATTCAGAAATTTCTCAAAAAAAATAATAATAAATTATAGAAATAAATTTATTATTTTAAATATTTTTTGTAGGTCACTAAAAAAACCTTAGCTTTATAGACTAGACAGACAAATTTTGTGCATTAGATTTATGTGCTTATACAAATTATATAAAGTCGTTATAATTTTTTTTTGTTATTTCCATATCCGAAATTAATGTAACTTATATTATTTCATAAATAAATTCGTAGAAAAAGTTCTACTGAAAGCCTCGGAATTATTGTATCAATCTACTTCAACATTTCTCATTCGCTTCCATCGTAGGAAGATTTCTTTGTTACCCAGGTTACCACATATTCTTTACTGTGTACTAATGCTGTGTCATTATTGTTATATCATTGATGTCTCCTTAAACCGCGAAATTTACAAGGACTTTCAATTTACCTTTTTTTTAATGATGAACTAAAATTTAAAATATATATTGTTGTATAATTTTTGCCATCTTTGCATTTTGATCTCATCAAAATATTCCTACTCTTTCGACTTTATTTGTTTTTGATCTGTTTTTTTTTTTACTTTAAACCAAAAACTGACCAAAATTAGGTCACTTAAGTAATTTCAATTTCGTTACTATAATAAAAACAAGATCACACTGACAAACCAGTTTTGGAACAGTTCCAATTGAATTTTTTGTTATTGTAAATTTCCTTTTAAACCAAAATGGTTCAGTTCACCTGAAAATGAAAGTAAAAGTCGGTAAGAAAAGAAGAATTTTTAATTCCAATTTATAATTTTACTTTTTTTTTTTAATGTTTTTTGGTTATATTATTACTTATACGCTTTTTACAATGCATCAAATATAAAATATTACTTACATAGTTAAAGCCTAATATTATGTATTATTTTTTTTTTCATTTGTACTCTTACAATTACAATATAAATCGATTTTTTTTTTTTAAATTTTTATAATTATAAATCTTTTTATAAGATTGCAGAAAAAAATGAAATAGGTTTTTTTTGGTAGCTGTGAGAGCGAAGCTTTAATATGATTGAAAATAGAAGGCGCAGTAATTCAACTACATATTGGTATATAAAAGTGATAATACAAAGAAATTGAAAAATCATACTTTCATTTATACTATTGTATTTCATTTATATTTAATTATTATAATTTTTAATCGTAAAAATTGAATTTATGAATAAAAGAAAATTAACTATAAAGTGCAGAAAAAGTTCTCATTTATAAATTAAATTTTATACGTAATGCAATTCCATAATTTGGCAATTAAAATGTTTTGATTGGATTTTTTTAATAAATCAAATCTTCAAATAGCACTTATGTATATGTTTACGCAGAATTAAAGACTGTTTAAGAAATATTTAAATTGAAATTGAATATTGAAACAATTAATTCTGAAAATTTAGACGAAAACAATTTATTCTGATTGCTATAATTGGTTAAAGTCTATAAGATAATTTCTTATTAATTATTAAATTTATAATAATTAATTTCCTAACAACCGAATTATTTAATATTCCAACAAATCTAAATAAGACATCATAGAATATTTAATACGTGTTCAAAATTTTAAATATTACATATCAATTTTTCTTCTGATAAATTAAAACTTTTTAGTCGTAATTCCCTCAAAAGAAAAAAAATTAAACAATTTCCATATCACGATTAAATCTGTGTTTTTTTTTTTTAATTAAATAAACTTTCGAAAAAAAGTCAGTTTTTTCCAACTATACTGAAAGAGTGTCATAATAAAAAACTAAACATTTTAATTTATAAAAAAATCTACATTAAATTAATTGAATAAACTTCTTCTTTAACATTTAACATTGAAAGTGAACTATTACCAATAACAATAATTGTCGTAATAAATAATATTTTAAACATGTAATTTGAATTTGCATAAATTTTGACTGACAAATTATTATCAAATCTTTTAATTGCTGCGGATAATCGACCATTAAAAATTGTTGTATATGCTAAAATATTTTAATGATTTCTTCTTTCGTTTGTTTTGGTATATTAGGAAATAAAAAATAAAATTTACAACTTGATTAATTGAATATAATGAAGTCATTTAAATTTTTCAGTTGATGTCAAATTATGCAATTGTGTAATTATGATAACTGGCCAATGGAACTTGAGGGTATATAAATGCATTTTTTTTTATTTCTTGGAATTACTTGATTGTTTTTATTTAATTGAGCCAAGTTTTAAGTTTTAATTGAGCCAACCTTGGATTATGTAAAAAAAAATTAATCAAAATAGTGTATTGTCTTGAATTTTATTTTGTTAGTTCGATTTTATATTTATAGGTAAGAAATTTAATTTTATGATAACAAAGAAGATACGTTCTTAATTCGTACGAAATTGGAAATATGTAAACATTTCATAATGTCACTGATTATGATAAAATCCTCCCGCCCGAGATATCTGAAAATATTGAGAATAAGAAAAATATAGCTTGGAAAAATTAATGATTAAATAACATCCGTAAATAATTTGAACAAAAACATAATTTAATATTAAAAAGAAAGCAAATAAAAGCTCAGTTCTCACTGAGCTTGCATTATTTAAGTCTAAGTCAATTAATATGTCAGAAATTAATGATTAAATATTAGTTTTATTCAATTAATTTATAGACTAAATTTTCAATATTTCCTCTTCCTTTTAAATTTACTCATAAATGCAATATTAAAATTATCGATAAAATCACTATTAAGTAACTAAACCAAATTCGATAAGATAACTTTTAATTTTAATACTTAAATTTTAAAACTCTTTTTTTATGGTTTAACTAAATTACAATTATACTCTGGATTTGGATGAATAAGTTTCTGAAATCCAGGAAATATTATTATTCAAAAATTGATCATATTGAACAAAATCTTTGTGCATCAGGAGCTCCTTCTGATGCAGCTGCAAAATAATATATAATTCGAAAGTAAAACAAAAAAAAAAGAGGCGAAAGTGAAAATAATTTGTTTGTACACATAACCATGGAAAAATGATTCATCTTGTTGTCAAACTTACAAACAATTCAACCCAATTTTTAATTTATATATTTTTATAATACCATGTCAAAAAAATGGTTTTAACTAATAACTAGTCACCTGTAATTTTAACAGATCTTCTTGCACAAAACTGGCTCCTCGGTTCACCAATTTCATATTATTTTTTTCATTAAATGTTGGGAGCGGCAATATAAATGATTACAATTATAATTTTGTACAAACTAAAAACACAATTTTTTAATAGTTTTTAATTTAACATGTTAAAACAGAGTAAAGATTTATGCTGTTCTCTAATGGTACTAATACAGGTTACATTACCAAAAACGCTACACTTTATTGGTATGATGTCCATCCGTGATGAGAAGAATATATAAAATAAAACCAGTTCAATTGCGGAAAATATTTTATGAAATTTTATATATTATGAAAAATGAATTTAATTTAATTTCATAAAACCTCTTCTTAATAATTACGATTAAAATAAATGAAACCAAAAATTTATGTCTGGCATTTTGGCTTGGAACCTTTAATACACAAGTGAAAGTAAATTAATAACATGAATTTTTTTTTTTTGGATTGCATCTTTCGATCTTTTGTAATAATTATTATTATATTTTCAAATTTATATTGGCAAAACAGAAAAATATGTGATATATATTTAATATTTTAGATAAAAATTTATAAATTAAATGAAATTGCATCATAATTTTTAATACATATTTGAAAGATTTTATGCTATTTTAAGATTTTACATAGTAAAATAGTAACATAGTTTTTTTTTTGTAAGTAAAATATAGATTTAACTGTGGCAAATATTTAAGAGTTAAAATTTATCTTTATATTACGAATATAGAAAATATAAAATGTTACTATTTTGAAGAGTTAATTATTATAAATATGTTTATGTTGAATGTAGGATTGTAAAATATTTTAATATTTTTTTTACATTCCAATTAAATGTAAAACTATAATTTATCTTATAAACTGGTCAATCTTGTTAGAGCATCAGATATAATTATATGCTAAATGATGTTATGTTAATAATAATTGAAATATTTCACACAGGTGCCGTATATGATGCATAATAATTGAATATTTCAGAATTACGAATAATTTGTGGAGGCTTTTTTTGTAAATTATTTATATGAAAATTATTAAATTATATAATATTAATATTTAATAATAATTTTAAATTAATATCTTGAATTTTATTATTAGATTTTACCTTGCAGTTATATCAGCCTAAATATTTCTTTTAGATAAATGATTGATTGAATTGCTCGTACATGCTGGGCATTAGCACTGGACGTGGGATTTTTGTGGTGCGGCTATTGAAATTATGTTAGTGCAATTGCTGAAAATGACGGTGCTTTAGTTTGTCCATAATTTGCAGCAATAAAAATTATGAAATACGATCTCTAAATCCTTAATTGATCCTGCCGTCTGATCTACAATTATGTTCAGGCAAAAAAATTATTACAATTTGAATGGTCGCTATGGTTCTAATATAAATATGATTAATTATATTACTACATCAGAATTTTTTAATGCCTAATTAATTATGGACTCAAACCATATTGACTGAAATTATTTCATACTAATTAAATTAGTATGATAAAGTTAAAAGCTTAAACATTAAATTTAATTAACTATCTAATTCCAATCTATAAATTATTGTTTTATTTTATATTTTTTCTGAAATTTGGATTCTCATAAGACGAGCAATATTTAAATATTCCATCTATAACCAAGGCTGAGATTTGGAGCGGAAAATTTAATTATAATAAAAAATCATATTACTCGTACTATATTTAATTGTACAATTACAATGTCTGTAAAACTAAATGCTATACATTTACGTTCAATTTTCCTAATAGTATAATTCGACCTTACATGAACAAAACTTTGAACTAAATTACATAAATTTATAATTACGACATTACGAAAAAAAAATTAGGGATACCACCTTTAATGATGATATGAGAAAGCATCTTACCTAATATTATTATATCTTTTTTTATCTAGTCCATAAACTTTAATGTTTTATGTGCAAAAAAAAAAACATTTCATTAAAAACCTAAGTTTTTTTTTAATATAATTTTATATTTTTATTTTGAAAGTTTCTTTTAAAATACAAACTAAAAAATTTGTAGCATAATAAATTAACTTGATATAAATATTTTATTGACCTAGAAATCATATTTTTAATTTCAGTTCAAATAAATTCAATGTTTTAAAATCAATTTTAATTAACTGAATTGAACAACCAATAATATTAATTATATATTTGAAATATTTCAATAATATTATAATTATTAAGTAATAATAATATTAATGGATTTAATTTAATTAAAATTATTTTTGGTTATACATTTTTTTTATCAATTTGTGATTCAAATTTATTGTGGTTACAAACAAATTGATAAAATTTTAATTTCATCTGATATTACAGTAATTAAAATTGTATAGTATATCTATATTAGTAATTTACATTTTTAAGGTAGTAGATTACTGATTTAATTCAGTTGTTTTAAAATATTTTTATTTCATTTTTGAAAGTTCCTTGCAAAATTTTTGAATGCATCATAAAGTGAATTATTAAAGAAATATACTATTTATTTAATTTAAATTTTTAGGGTCAATGCCATTTTCAAAATAAATAAATAAAAGTTTCTTAAATGTTGTATTGTCAGTGGTGGATTAAGGAAGTACTTGATGGCATTAAAGCTTCCAGAGTGAAAGATCGTAAAAGTTAAAAATTCAGGAAACTATCAATATAATAATAAAAATACTCAAAGAAATTACTATTATTGCACATTACTTTAATAATTAAGAGTATTTTTAAAGAATTTATTATTATAATTAGAAATCGATGATCTGCTTAACTCGTACTACCTGCAGCCCAGGAATTTAGTTACTTTCAGTTTTATAATATTTTTTAAGTATTAAATTATTCATTGAAATTTCTTATGTAATATTTAGCTGAAAAAAAAAAATTATATTTCAATAACAATTTTTTATTGAAAATTAAAATTAATATTGTTAATAATTAAATTTTTTTAGTAATCATGACTTTTCTTTAAAATCCAAGAAAAATTAGGACTATTTTTTTAAAAAAAATTATTTGGCTACCAAATTTGGAGATAAAAAACAATATGAATCACCAAAAAACATTATTTAAGCATTTAAAAGTCACGAATTTATTATTATAATATCAAAAAACCCAATAAACAAATTTTTATTTATTTATGTAAATCTAAACCGATCTCATTATTTTTATGTAATAAAATTCTCTTAGTTTTTTTTTAGCAAAATACAAAAATGAAATAAAATTATAAATTAATTCCAAATATCTCACGAAAATTACCAAAAAAAAATTTGATTTAATTTTATTTAACTTAATTATAATATGGATAGAAACCAACCAAACTAAAGCATGAAATTTACACTTTCATCGTAAAACGAAATAGAAAAAGGTCATCTCATCATTAAGTGATATTTTTCTATACCTGTCATGTTTTATATATGTTTTACCTCTCACACTCTGCACATCATAAATTATGATTATGTAAATAATAGTAGAAAAAAAAATATGCATAATAAGCTTTAACATCTCTGAAAATAAATTAATCAGTTTTTAATGGTGTCGATTTAACATTGTAGGTGGCTTTTTTTGTTATTAAGCTTTTATACCAAAAACAAAATCAACAAAACAAACACAAACCAAAACACAACAATTCAATATTAAAAGAAAATTTATGCATTTATGGCACGGCGGTTGTTTTAAAACCCATCAATAAAAACCATTCGGCAGCACTCTGTGACGACGTTTTATTTATTTGTTTAAATTCACTCAAATTAACGACTTAGCTACATGGTAAACTGTAGTAAACAAAGCCGCAAAATAATTCAATAATTAATTCAAAGAGAAAAAAAATTATTCTTATTCGTAGCACATTTTAATATTTTTTGTTTCTTTGGTAGATGCTTTTAATAGCTTTTTTGGTCTACTTATAATTAGTCAGTCTCGCATAAAGTAAAACTGTAAAATGTAAGTTTTTTGGCTGTCCGATAAATCCGTCACGCATGACATAAGTTTGCAAATAACATGTTGAGAATTTTAAAATAGCCGCAATGAAGTATATATCTAGTAATTGAGTTTTTAAAGTCCATCAAAGTCTTGAATCCCATTTTCTTATGTAATTTATTAACTGTTATAAAATTTCTAGCTAAAAATGGACGAAATCCAATTATGCATTTTGTGATACAGGAAAAAAAATTAGCTTGAAACTAATCTATAATAGACAAAAATATATTTAGTTTTTGTGGCATACACAAGGAATTTTAAAAGACAGTTAACATAATAATAATGTATAGTAAAAAAATTAGATATTCAAGACAGTGCATTTAATTTGCAAACAATTGACAATTGTAGATTACAATTCGGAGTAATAAAACTTTTATGGATTTATACGAAAATGCCACTAGAAACTATTAAAATATTGCAACATTCAAAAGAAATTAAAATTATAAATTAAATATTTACTATTTTTTAGCTAACAAATTTTTTATAGCGCCCGGGAAATATTTGTATTAGCAATAAATTTGAAATTTTTGATATTGTTGTTGGCTAAAAAAAGTGAAATAAGCTGTTAAGTGGTAAAATGAATGAAATTATTATAATTTTATTAATTTTGGTTTTGGTAGCTTTGAATATTTTTAGTATGACATTTTAATTATGTATAAAATTTATTCTGTGGTAGGTCTACTTATTTAAAATACTTAATGCTATTATTTTCAAAATAAATTAGTCAGTTTTAGTCACATTTTTAATTGGATTAAATGTTTTTCAGTTATTTTTAATCATTTTTCAGAATATTGTTTAGCAAATTGAACTGATATTTTTCGAAAATTTAAATTGAACATTTCAATTTGTGTTTAGCATACTTCAAATTGAAATAAACATTTGGATTGCATTTTTCTATTGTTTATAAAAAGTAAAAAAAAATAGTTTAATGCAATTTGAAAACCTATTAATTAAATAAATAAATATTACTAGTAGTCCAGTATAGAAATGTTATTAACTGCAAATTAGGAGATAATTTACTTGATACAATATTGCATATTTAAGTAATTAATTATGCCTTAGCTTTTATACTCTGAAGTTGCAAGAGATCATAAATTTAGAAATTTATACGACCAGTTACCATCTCAGATCTAATTATAAATTTTCAGCATAATTATTAATGTTTTCAAAAATATTAACAATTATAATATAAAATTTTAAGTATGTAGCCTGTAATAATAATATCTCCCTCCAGGGGGTCAACAAGGTAATGTCAATATGCATTCTCCTAAATGGTTAATGATGTCAGTAAAAAAGTTTCAACAAATTAAAAATTTAAAAATTTGTACAATATGTAAAAAATCAAATAATATTTTTTTGACACCTGTCACAATTTGTGTTTTTTTTAGATAAAAAAAAATTTTACATAATTACTTTTACATTACATTATACACTATGTTGAACATTTCTTTGTGAATATTTTTTTCTCATTACGGAAATGTAAATTCTGTAATTATTACTCGGCAAATATTTGACTCTTTTGACACAATATAAATGTCAATTACTATTTTTCAAACAATTTTTTTAAATAATTATTTATCAAAACATTATAATATTGTTTAGTAGAGTTTAACTTTTAGAGAATTATCATAAATATTATAATACGTCATAAGTAAATTAACACAATTAAAAATAATTATTTTATATTATTAGATTTTTGATCTCTCTCATGTTTATATATATTAAATTCATTAAAGACTTTCTATATCCATATATTTTTTTTGTTAAAAGGTGATAAATAATAATCATGAAAAATTAAAATTAATATTAATGAAATTATCATAAATCCAGAATTTGTTTCAGAGTAATTTTTTTTTTGATATTTTTTATTAAATTAAAATTTATTTTTTGTTTCCTTTCTCTACAACATAAATTTTCAATTTCTGGTGATATTCGGTAACCATCAGAATTACATATTTTTATATAATTTGTACATATATATAATTTTAATTTTTGGTAATTTTTATTTAATTTACCATAAAAAGAAATGTATAAAAATGCCGCGCAGCCGAACTACTGATCAGTAGTTTTATAATCATGGGCTTTTTTTAAATTATCTACTGTAAATGCATATTTTGAGTATTATGTTGCACCCTCTAGTGGCAGAAACTGAAAATATAACAACTGTAGTTTTATACTACTACTTAGTACCTTTCATTTGCGACATTAAACCTAAATTTTGGGGCTTATTGACTATTGGAAATCACATTTAAAAATTAACATTTTATATATTTTAGTATTCAGCGCCTCTAGCGGTATAAATGTGAAAGACGGTTACTGAAATCGTATTCTACTCTTAAATATCTTTCCAACGAGTGGTCAAACTTTATTTTTGGTGCACATTTACTATATAAAATTACATTTTTATTCGGAAAAAGATGTTTTGATGAATGCAAATAGCGCCGCCTACCGGCCGAATTTTAAAATTCTATTAATTACATCTGGTTCTCAATAAATCAAGCTTTCCATCGGTGGGTCTATCATAAACTTGTGTGTACAGTAACTATGTGAAATAACTGCTTTTTATTGTTTACATCGGACAGACGGACGGACAGACGGACGGACAGACGCACGGACAGAAAAGCGTTAACATAAGGGATTTTTTAAAAAAAAAAAGCCCTAAAAAATATACAAAAAGTTTTATTGTAGAAAATCGTAAAACAAAATGTGAAACGTATTAGGTGTAAATTAATAAAAATAATATATATACTTTCAATTTCATTAAAAAATTTTTATTGTGTATTAAGATGAACCGGAAAATATGAAATGCTTTAATGGAATTATAGTAAAAAATTTGATTAGATTTTATATAATATATTTTGATTGAATTGATTTGTGTGTTAATTTGGCTTAAAAAGGATTTGTGCTGATGCGAATACAATAATAGAAATAAAAAAAATGGCAAATTTGTGGAATTTTCATAATTTAGGCCATTTTATTATATCATTAATTAATAAGAAGATTTCAGACGGAATTATAATTTTTGGAAAAAAGAGCTTGTGACAAAATTCATGGATTAAGTAGTCACCAGTTTTGAAATTTAGGCGATATTTTTAAATTTTCGAATATTGAACGCCATGAAATTTTATGTTATTATATTCTGAGCCTATATTTGGAATGTTAACAAATTATAATCTCTCTAAATTTTTGAATATTTACTATTTATTGTACAGTAAATTATAAAGAAATTTCTGTTAAGAACTATATTAATGAAGACTAATAGTAAGGAACCTAATTAATTTTATAATGTTCAAAATGAATTGACACATAATTATCATAAGATATAAAACAAAATTATTATACATCAAAAAACTAAAAAAAAATCCTAATTCCGAAAAACAAATTTGCTTTCATTTGACATTATTCCCTCACCAATGTAAACATAATTGAAAACATAAATTATTTTAAAAAATTTCCATTATCATCTAAATTTCTAATTATCCGGAAATATTTCCCACTTTTCGAATAACATACAAAAATAACACTTAAAAATTGTATATATAATCTTCAATAAAAAATAAATTATAAGTTAAATTAACCACAATTAACAACTACTCAAATACTTTTTTCACAACTTAAATTAGTGCTATTACTTGTATATATACTACTTCAACAGATTGGTAAGAAAAATATTTACTGACTCATTGAAAATTTTATATATATACTTATATGTTTACGTCTCTGATTGAGCTTCTTTTAGTTGACCAAAAACACAAAAATACAATTTTTTTTTCGGAATTGAATTTTACTTTCCATTTTTATAAAATAAAAATTTGTAAAATACTTTTTTTCATTTTAATTATTTTTTATCAATTAATTACAATTTTTCTTTTGATTTAAAAGTTTTTAATTCTTACAAAGTTAAAAATATTCGCGTAAAAATTTATTGTATAATTTATGCAAAGGTTAAATCTAATAAAATTGTTAGATGACAAAATAAAAAACAAAAATTCCAATTCAGAAATTTTTCTCAAGTAATAGATAAAATCATAATTCAAATGCGAAACTCCAGTTTAGATGAGTAGGTGTATCACCTAACCAAATCATTAAAAATAAAATTATGGAGGAGCTGACAAACATTTATGGGAAGTTTTGTCAGTTTACAAAGTTATTTCGCATCTTCATGTTTGAAACTGTCAAAATTTATATCAAAAATTTTGTTGTAATGGAATTAGCGCTCAAAAAATATAAAAATTTATTACTTATGTTGTTTTTTTTATACTTTCATTTGTGATTTCTGATATCAATTTTGATATGTTTTGGATGATATGTGATTATGCTTTTTTTATGTAAATTTATTGCTATTATTTAATAATCTCTTAAAACCTTTGGGCAAAAATATTCCGGATATGTATCTCACTTAAAGTTATTACGGTTTTTTTTTTCTTCATGTGTTCAGAAAGAGTTCGTAGTAATTTAAGTTTAGATTTTGTTTTGAAAAAAAAAAAAATTATAATAGTTATTATTAAGGTTAAAAGTAATTGTTTATATTAACTTTGAAGAAATTAAAGATTGGAAGTAAAAGGTTTTTTTAGTATGATTATTTCAGAGTAATAAATTTAATTTCTTCTTTAAATTTTTTCGTTTTTATTACAGATTATGTAATTTTAATGAAATATTATCGGTTGAACAATAACTAGTCTGATAATTTAGATTATAATATTTTTAGTAAAACGATATAGTATTTTTAGTCATTTTTCTTATTTTGTTTTGGATCATCAGATCAATTCGTGACAGATAAATCAATGTCATTCTAAATTTTCTCAATAAATTGTTTTCGAAACTTTAAAATCACCGTATCTTTCATAACTTTAAATTTCTTATAATTTTTTCAGTTTCAATAATGGCTTGGGCAACTTGAAAAAAGAAGATTATCCGAACTTCAAAATACAAGAATTGCCTTCAAGTTATGATAAATTAAAATTATAAAAAATTTATTTATGTTCTGAAAAATATTGGAAATTATAAATTAATGGCAAGCTAAAGTTGAATAAAATCACTTGAATTAATTTAAAAGATATATTAAGCCATCATACTGTTGTGAATTAAAATATGACCATTCTGGGAGTCACCTAAGATCGGTTTAATATCCAACAAACTCAATTTAGCAGTAAAAAATTATGACCAATTAATTTTATACTAAGACAAATTTCAAATGAAATTCATCACGACTATATTTTTTTTTAATACAATATTAGCTTTTATTTTGCCAGGAGCAAATTTTAAAATAAATTATTAAAAAAAATCATGCAATATTCACTCTGATGGATGATATTCTTCGTAAATAAATATAAATTATTACCTCCAAACTTTATGTCATCAAATATGATTGACGATCATAATCTAACAATTATAGAATGAAAAATGATTGATTGAATTCGATTGATTGTTCTATTTGATCAAGCAATCATATAGGAAAGCTTAATTAACTTACATACATTTGTGTAATAGAGACTTTATAAAATAAATATTATTATATTTTGAAGGCTTTCAGATTCAGACAAATAATCAGGTGAAATTCTTCTCTTTTTCAACTCAATTTATTCCAATCAAATTAAATATTTTCACAAAAAGAAAATAGAAATTAAATGAAAATATACTTTGTACATCTTATTATAACAAATTAAAAATATTTCAATGATATTTATTAAAAATCTTTAGCAAACTCATAAACAAATAACAAAATTAATAGGAATTTTATAGACCAATTATTTTCCTTACTTACAAAAAAAAAGACTTTGCTACTTAAACTATGCTAATACAATTTTTATCTGCAAAATGTTGCCACTAATAAGACTAATTAATGCTGGACCGTTAAAAATTGAACATGGACTATAAAATTATTAAGTTAATGTGATTTTTTAACAATTTATTTAGATATTTAACAGACATTTTCTTGTCGTCCTTAATTTTATGCATCCTACCTGAAAAAAAACCTAACACAAATTCAAATTAATTCTACTACATACGAAAATTATTTCCCAAAATTTACAAAAAGATTCTTCACTTTCGTTTTTTTGAAAATAATTTTCGCACAATTTCGAGATTATTACAATTTTGTTCCCCTCTACTTCTATACTCAAAATTCCATAAACGCATAACATACGGACACACATTTTGTTTTCTTACCATACCCACATAAATTCTCATCTGTAAAAAACATATCACCTTAATATTATTTACCACTTTGGTAACTTTTATGTTTGTGTGTGCAACATTAAAAGTTAAAGTGAAACTGAAAACTTTTTATTTTTTCGTAAACTTGAATTGTTGAAAATTATATACGTATGTACATAAATTTTTATATTTTATATGTGTAAATTTTTTCGCTGATGGGTTTTACCTTCTTTTTTTTAAAAAATAAAAAGATTTTGGCTAAAATGTAAAGAAAACTCGTTCAATTTTTTTTCTTTTTGGTATAAAAAGATCAGGTTCATACTGAGATGGTATCATTTGTTGGTGGTCACGTATAGGAGTAACATCCAAATAGAAAAAAAAACAGACAAAAATAATAAAACAAAACAAAAGTACAAAAAAAGTACTTTGAAAATATAAAAATTGTGATAAGAAAAAGTGAAGTGATTTTAAAATAATAAAAAATGAATAAATTTCAAGTGGTAAGTTTTTGAAACTGATGGAAGTGTTAATAAAATTAAGTTAAACGGGACCAAGGATATTTTTTGGATATTTTAATTTGATATAATTTTGTACCAAAAATTAATGGATTACAAATTTTGGATAATAAATTAATTATAAATTAAACGCTATTTTTCGTGGACGTGTTGTTAGTTAAGTGCTAAGGATTATAGAGAAAATTCTTGACCATATTAACTATTGTATATTATTTGTTTAATTCGACTTCTGGATATTTGTTATAACTTAAATCGGATTGAATTATTGGATTATTCGTTAATTTAAAAAAAAAAAAAGTTTAAGGATAATGAATAGAGAATTGAGATTTTGAGTATCGAAAACTTATTTTATATATATACTTAAATGTGGTTGTTAAATATTGCCCGACATTGGCTATGCTAGCTATGGTTATAAAAGTTGAGAGTAGAATACAAAAGCTTATAATCAAAAGGAATTTCCTTTAATTTTCATATTAATAAATTTTATTTATTTCAAATTTCTGTCGATATTTAGTTATCGATTCA
Source organism: Empis stercorea (assembly GCA_949752835.1). Lineage (NCBI taxonomy): Eukaryota > Metazoa > Arthropoda > Insecta > Diptera > Empididae > Empis > Empis stercorea. The sequence continues at coordinate 15,827,969 of OX457088.1, read as the reverse complement.
TTATGAAATACAAAATTATAATACGAATAAATTCTAATAAAAGTTATTTATAGAAATTTTGACACATTTATTACCATATAATTAATATTTAATTATAATTTATTTACCGCAAATTTTACCATCTGAATTATTAAAAAACTATTATTATTATTTAATGATTAATATTATAATTAAAACTCAAAATATATGACAATATATTAAATAAATCCCCTATGAATGCAATAATAATTCAATTAAAATTTACTCCAATTAAATGGAATTTTAAATTTACCAAATATTATCCTTAATAATTCCAAAATTTACATAAATTTTAATTGACTTCACCTAAATTGAAAAAAATTATTGTTTTTCCTGTTCTCCTCGTTCATTGCCACAAGCAAAATTATTTATTTTTTGTGGGTCAACTGAGTAATAATCGTATCTGGTTTCCAATTTACTTATGTTATAAACATAAAAAAGAAAAATGAAAGTGAACAAGAAAATTTTATGATTATAGTCATTGAATCATATTTAATAATAGCCTGCGGTTTATACTTATTTCTTCGATTACCTTAAGAAAATTGACCATAACCGGATCTGTAATTCAATATAAAATACTAATTGCAATTTATTGTTCAATCCTTTTCTTACCACAACAATAATTTTTGACCACAAAAACCAATAAATTAATTTTTTTTTTTCATTTTCCAGATATTAGCGCTGGCTACTATTGTCATTGCATCTGCTGAACCACCAGTATTAAGTGGTGGTTATGGATATAATCGACCACATCATGGTGGTGGTATAGGTGGTTTAATAATTAGTGGTGGTGGTGGTCATGGTATTGGTGGTCATGGTTTTACATCAATTGGACATGGTGGTGGTGGTGGTTATCAAACCCATGAAGGACAACATGTTGATCCACAATTATTACATAAAATTAAAGAAATTCTTTTAGAACAGGAACAATTAGAAAATGCTCATCGTGGACATCATGGTGGTGGTTATATTACATCACCATCAGATTCATATGGACCACCATCCCATCATTACGGACCACCTGTATATCATCATGAAAATGTTGTTGGTATTGAATTAGGACATGTTCAACCATCTATTCAAGTAGCACATTATCATCAATCAGAACATGAACATCATCATACTGCACCTGGAATTTCATATGGTTTACCACATATTAGTATTCCATCTGGTTCATATGGTCCACCACCATCTATACATATTCCATCTGGTTCATATGGTGTACCATCTGATTCATATGGTGCTCCACATCACTAGTCTGTGTTAAACAAACAAAAACAAAATAAATTTCTCATTTTTTACCAACCAACTGAAATCCAACAAGAAAAAATGAGAAAATTATTTTATAAAAATCGTCGTCATCGTCTCCAGTTTTAAAATCAACATCATCACATCACGTTTCATAAAAGATAAGGATAATGTTTTTTATTATTAATAATTATTGTTTGTTAATTTGTACAAAATAGTATTTCGTTATTTTTAAGTCACCGTCATTTTGTAAATAAATATTTCCACTATTTTCTTTATTATTTTTATAATATAAAACCAGAAAATCAAATCTTTAATTTTCAAATTGACTTTAACATTTTCTTAGGTTGTCTAGTTGGTTTCCAAATTCTGGTAAGTAAGATAATGTAAAATTAAGCTAATTTGATCAAAATTCTCAGAAAAATTAAGAATCACACTAAAATCAAACTAATTTTCGTTCATGATTATATATTTAGTTTATATTTGATAGATACTTTATAACAATTTACCATTTTTTCTCAACAATGAAAATTGATTATTGTAAATTAGTTTAGTTATTTAAGTAAATTAATTTTTTTTTAAAAAAACTATTTCTTAGAAATGTGAACCATTCAACCGTTTGCCATATTCAGTTCCGTACAAAATTGATATTAAAAATATTAATGTAATTATAAATCCTTCAAATTTAAATTTTTTTTAAATAACTACAATTTATATTTAAATTTAAAAGACCATCAACTAACCACAACCTCCAATTATTTTGCAACTGCATTACAAAAATATTTTTATTGAAATATTATTATTTACTATTTTAATTTTAATTATTAACTTTTTTATTATTTTTATTATTTTGGGGTAATTGATGTTTTTTTTTTTCATATTTGAACATGAAAATTGTAACCATAAAACAAAAGCAATAATACCAAATAATAATAATTTTTATATTATTCAAATATTTTTTTTTACAATATTTTCAATTGTAAGCATGAAAATCGTTTATATATTATTGAATCCTGATTAATAATAATTTAATGTTTATTGTCCTTGTTTTTTTTTAAAAAGTCTGGTATTTTAATTAATGCAAAAAATGTAATAATTTTGTTTACGAAGTTTTATATTTTAATTTACACAAAAATTACTAACTATCAATATTTATAACATTATAACTGTAGTAGCAATTTTATGGATCAGGAAATTACCAATTTAAAATTTAAAAAAGTGAAATTTAAAAAAGTGTTCGTTCTATTTTGTATTTTATTTAGTTCAGATATTACAAAAATTACATTTAAACTGGTTCATTGATTTCTTTTCATCGGAAAATAGTTCTGAACTAAAAAAAAATCTAGCTGAAAAAACTTTACAAAAATAATACTTTTAAATTATGTAATTTTTACAAAATTTTGAAGAGTAATACATCTTTTATTGGTTAGTTACTTTGTTGTTCTTAAAGACGAGTGTATATTATTACAATTTACAATATTCCTTTACAAAAGATTTTTTTTTATAACTTTTATTAATTGACGATATAATTGGTCAAACAATTAATGCTAAAATAATCGACTGATGTTTGCTAATTTATTTATCAAAATAATTTATTATCGGTGTAAAAATTTTATTCCATTAAAAATAATAATTATTGTCGCATTTAAATAATTTATAGAACATTTTTTATTTCCAACAATTTTTTTTTATTCAAAAACCACTAAATTAAATTTAAAATTTAACTAACTAAAAAACTATTATTTATAAAAAAAAAAATTTTTATGAAATTTCTTTATGCTTAAATGATGATCACATAAATAGTCAAATTGATGGACATAAATATTACCGCTAATGTGTGACTGACATGTATGTATATATATATTTCTGGTCATAATTATTCCAATTTGAATTATTTTTCCTAAAATAAATTAAATTGAACCATAGTTAGCCAGCCAACATTTTATTTATTTGATTCACAGCGAAAAAAAACCACACAACAGGAGATTTTTTTTTCTTTTTGTATTATTATGTACAAATCGAATCCTTATTTTGCTTCCATTTCTGATATTTTGAATGCTAATAAAGTGATTGCACGCAATTATTAAATTAATGTTTATATTGCCAACTATATAATAATGATAAAATAAATTGGATTTTCACACAGTTTGCGTTTATATTAAAACATTTTCAATTCTAATAAATAATGATAAATGGTTAGTTTTTTTTTAATGCCGATAAACAATTCATTTTTGGTTTTCGCTATTAATTAACTTGTTTTCCCAATGAAAATCAAATATTATTGAATGTTGATGAACTAATTAAGATTTTTCGAATTTGGAAATTTTTTTAATATTTGAATAGCTATACTGTTTAAAATGTGATTTTGGTTATATAATTGAAAATTTGATGACCTTTTTTGTTTAATAAAAATTTAAATATGAATATTTGTTGAGGCTGATTGATCGTCCTGTTCCCTTCAAGTAATTAAATTGTTCATTTGGCATAGTATAATGAGATGTGTATTTACAATTTCGAAACTGTGAAACTCAAAACTATAATAAGAACTGCGAGCTTACATTTTGTTCATGTTTGTAGTCTTCAGAGCAAGCGAGAGTGATATTCCATATCTGAAGGAATTATGTAAATGGTGGAAGACATTGTGCATACATATTTCATTATACTATGTCAACACTATGGTATAACACGATTTAAAAACAAAAATCAAAGATATTAAGATTCTTTGGTCACCTCCACCTGATGAAGAATGAACCTCGAAGCTCAGTTGAAAATCCAAATACGGTATTATCTTTAACCTAACAAAAATGTTGGAATAATTAGATAGTTAAAATAAAGAATAAATTTGAGGAGATTGAGGAGATTGGATGCAATAATGAGGAGATTGGATGAAAAATTTTAAATAGCAAAATTGTTCATCGAGGACTACATTAGAAAGGAACAAGAAACAACTAAAGATAAATATAAGATATTAATTCAACCGGAAATTGGAAATTAATTACAATTTATAAGTGAAAGTAATACAAGTCTTTTCATTTTGACTGACATTACGTAAAATAGTAAAAAAATTAAATTATTAAATGATATTTTTTCCATCTCAACATCAAAAAACTTCCGATTCTTATGAAACTGCAGTCTAATAATCATACTCATAAATGAATAAAATTATTGCTACAAATGCGTTTTTTTTTGTATATTAATGTTTATAAAATGAGATGACATAAAAAATGTTTAATGTATTTAAAATAAATTGTTATAGACAGGTAAATAGAAATTTAATATAACCAATTTTCATTTACCAATAAAATTGAATTTTTAATTCGTCGTTGACTATTAAAGGTTTTAGATTTCTTGGGTGTAAAAGAAATTCAATTATTTTTTTTTTGTTTTGTTTTGGTAGACAAATAATAAAAAACCATCATAACTTTTTGATGTAAATAAAGTGAAAGTTCAATTGGTGTAATTACGAAATTTATTTTCCTCACCAGCTGACACTGTGATGTCGGTAATTCAAAAATATTTTATAATCTGGTATAATATCGAAAAAGAGAACAAATTTTAAAAATCGTAATAATTTTAAATTTATTTATTAACTATTTTTATGATGTTAATGGGATTATATGTTAACACGGATATGAAGTTATGTTAATTTATAAAAAAACAACAACCTAATATTTATCTTCAGCAGAGAGGTAATAACTGTGGTTGATAAAGAAATTTTGTTAAAGATATTTTAATATTTTTTTCAATATTAAATTATTCTTGTAGTTCAGATTTGTGTTTTGCAGTATTTTGCAAATAAAATTCCACCATAACTTCAATTACATGCTTCATTTTTTGTTGTAAAAAAATTTATCAAAAATTATAATTATGTATGTGGCACCGGATGTACACATCACTCTGAACCGGACATATTCTGATAATTCAAAATCATAAGGCACTTTTTTAATACATTTCATGAAAATAATGATTATTTGCATAATTATTGATATTCGAACAGGATGTGATGTAGCACTTTTGATCTTATTAAATTGTGAATTATGTTTTATAATAAAACTTACAAAAATATTAATTATATTCAATTTAATCAAAAATTCAATTAAAATTTCATTATTTGTTGCATTTTTAATCCTGACAGTATTATTTTTTTCATTTAGAAATTAATAAAATTATGATTTAAAAAGTCTATAATCAGGATTTAATTTCATGAATTAAATTATCATATTAGAAAATTAATTTTTTTTATACTACTATATTATATACTATATAATTATTATATTAAAATTTTGCAATATACACAAGACTGAAATAAAAAATTTATCGAAAACGTAAAAGACTAAAAAATATATGAGGACTGAGAAGATTTTAATAAAACTTGTGGCCTCAATCAGGTAAATTAAATTTAAATCATTGTATTCTCTCAGAATTATGATATATACATACTATTCAGAATTATATCATTTCATATCTTCCAAGTTCATATTCAGTGTCAAATTTTCATTTATAAGAAAATTAATAAATATAAATTTCATTTTCAATAAATAAAATTTAATTTAATAATATTGCAATTTATCTTAAATGAAAATCACTAATCTGACAGTATACGCATTTTAATTTTCTCTGTTGGTCATGTTGTTAAAATTTAACACAAAATTATCTTATAAATATATAGTAATATAAATTTGTGTACATAATCCTTTTTATGTTACAGGTTTTAGTATAAATATATTTATTCATAATAATAATAATAATAATAATTGCGTGTTGTCACTTAAAAACGTAATACAATTTCAGTAATAATGTTCATATATGTAGTGTACAGTCATACAACTATATATTATAACTTTTACATATAATAACAAATCCTTTAAGGATAAAATTACAATGAAAATGATGTTTTATATCTTTGTTACATGGAAGAATTTTCTCTTAAGAACATGATTTTATTAACAAGAAATAATGATTATTATTTCACATAAGTATTTATACTCATATAATGAAAATTGTTATTTTCTCAATCTTTTTAAGCTGATGATGTCCATTTAAAAAAAATTTTTGTTGTCTGCTTCAATAGAATATAAAGAAAATTCCTTAAACATTAATTGTAAATTATTATTTTTCACACAATTTGTAGTCCCTTAACCTCATCCTTTTAAATCAAAATATTATTATATAAAATCATATAAAACAAAATGTTCATTTTGAAATTTATTTTATGTTTTCATTTTTAGGTTATTAATTTATATATATGTAAAAGTATAAAATTTAGAATTTACATTACAGAAACAATATTTGAAATTTGAATATTGTACTAAAATAAGGACAAAAGGATTTATTTATTTATTGTTATAGTATTTTATTATACAAATATTTAAAATTCTTCATAGGAAGAATAATTTGAATATCATATTATTTTATGGAAATTATTTTAGTATTTATTTATTTATTTGAAATAAATATATTTGATCATTTTTCAGAGAGGTTGTTAAATATTCAATTCATATTTGATTATTGTTGTATAAATTTTATCATTCACAAATAATGAAATGCGAATTATTTTTAATATTTTGATTTATTTTAACTAATTTTAGAAATTAAAACACTATTGATTCTTACAGACAGAGAAGTAACCAGAGACACAATCTAAATAAACATATATATTTTTTAAATTTATATAATTTTTATTAATAGTCAATTTATTAATCAGATAATAAATTGAAATTCTTATAACAATTAGTAATATAAATTTAAAATTAATTTCAATCTGAATATAAATGCAACCAACATACTTATTGCTACTTCGTAATTTCGGATTAATTAAATTTTAATGAAAATAAACAAAGTAAAAACAATATTAACATTATAATTTGACAATAAATATCATTGAATCTATGTATATATCAATTTTATATTGCTTAATATGAACTTATTGTAAACAAGTTGAATTAATTTATATTAACTTTTTCTACTATTAATCATTTTCATAACATAAAATGTCAAATGAAAATTTCTGGTACTTTTAAAATGACTTAATTTTATTAAAATAATTCCTTTTTAATTATAACCAAATCATAAATTGTTTTAACCAACACAAAAACAACAACAAAAAACCTAGTTTTAATAATATAATTATATAATACTCAAATTTAATAACTAAAATTTCAATTAAATACAGATTTCCATAGTACTTAAACCTTACTCAATTTCTTTATATTTATGGCAATTGTATTATTATGCTAATTTGTAATTTCTGTATATACGAAAAATGGTATATAAATAGTTAAAATATACCTATATATTTTAGAACATAATTATTATCAAGTTGAAAACTCAATTTAATCCAGTAGAAATCTCTGATGATATTTATACATAGAGAGATCCTTTAATTTAAATATACATAAAATTTTATCTTATTTTTAGATTAAATGAGGTTAAATAATAGGAACTAAAATATTACGTGTTATTTTGATATTAATATTGTTACCAGGAGATTAAAAACATTTATATTACCCTCAGATACATATAAAAAGCATCAGGGTTGGAATAAATAAAATTTTGAGTTAAAAAAAAAGCTAAATTAATTTATCAAGAAAAGTGAATATTTTAATTTTAGGAAAGCATTTGAAAATCCAATATTAAGCAATAATCCAAAGATTTCTTTAAATATTTAAACCGATCAATATTTCTCGACTATTTTCATTTAATTTAAAACTATCAGAAAAATATGTTATTACCCAAAATTCACTTTGTAGAATAAATTTAGCGCTCAAGAAATTTTTATTTATTTTATTAACAAACTTTAATGGTGTCATTCAAGTCCATCTATGTAAATTGATTTGAAATTGATATGTTTAGGGAATTATGGACATAAAGAATATAAAATGTCCAGATGGATTCGACAAAATTAATTAAAATCAATTTAACATCGTAATTAAATAAATATTGTAAATAATAACAAAATTATATTTTATATAGTGTATTTAATCTATCGAGTATTGAATAATTCATTAAATTTCATATAACTCTTCTCTATCTGGATAAAATAAATATGTATATGTAAATTGATATTGATTAATTCTAATTGAATTGAAATAGGTCACCTGAGGTTAATACAATTTTGTTGCCAACTATAAGGTGTTTCATTAACATAGGATATTATAATGACAATTTACCCAGCTAAAATGTGGTAAAATTAATTTACATTTTGTTTATATGGAGATTCAAATTTTGAACGTCCAACATTTTAAAATCATCAACAATAATATATCTTTAAAACGATAACTTCAAGGTATAAGCTTATTTTTTAATTCTAAATCATTATCATATTAGGATTATATGCATCAAAATAAATTTATGTAAATGTCAATTAAAAACATTAAAGAAACTTTTCACCTGATAATGTTGACTTGTCAAAACTGAAAAACTTTTCCTACTAAAATATTTATAAAAAAAAAAACAGTGTTCTTGACTACATACAAGAACATAATTCGATTAGGTTCGATGTCTGGACTAACAACGTACAAAAGTAAATTGAACAAATGAGTAAAAGTTTTACACCTTTCAGAAAAGATCTATCTGACTATATTTTATATTATACTATAGAATGAAATATAGCATTTATTATGAATTACTTGGGGATGGAAAATTATCTATTCTATAATATGTAATATCCTTGGAAAACATTATGCATATATATATGTCAAAATCTAAACATGATGGAAAATGTAATTTTTTGATTAATTGGAATATAGTAATACTGATGACTAAATTTGTATTCAGTCAAGAGCACATCAACTGATTTAAATGTAAATTTTGTAATTTGAATTAAATCTATTATTTATTTTTATGATAGAGATAGAAAGTAGGCTTCGATTGTATGAAATATATAATAAATAAAATATTGTTGTATAACTGAAAATAAAGGTACATTATATGTAAATAGAAATGACTGTACCAATTTACAGATTTGTATTCAAGGCTTGGATATATAGCAAACGTAATACTTAAGCTGGAAGCAATCGATCACCATAATATTGGATATTTAATTTTATGATCCGTCAACATCAACTTGATCTTTCACTTTACTCAAGACTAAGATCAAAATCTATCCTATGATCATATACTTTTTTCAGGCATCTCAAATATCGAAGTTAGTGCAATTCAAATCGTAAACGAATAAAATCTTAAATTACCAAACCCAATTTTGAAAAAAAATTAAGCTGGTTTTCAATTTGCTTTCCTTATATATAATAGCTAAATTATTGAAATAATTGCTGATAAGTTACATGGATAATATAGAAATCCTATATTTACCTCATATTATACCTAATATGTATGTTCATTGTTGGCCAAATAAAATTTCCACATTTTTGTGGCCAAAATTTACCTAACAAAACCCTCATCTATAGACAGACATTGGTCAGACATATTTTGATCATTCTATCCAAAAAAAAAATCAATAATACAAAGTATGTATTAGCTTCTGTTTCCAATTGCAAATCCATATAGAAAATAAATGAATAATTTAGAAAATTTTACTATATATATGCTGTATGCTGTATGCGTTGTGGTTATCATTAACTTTCTATTTTATGAAATAAAAAAACTCAGAATAAATTGCACCAAAAATTTAAGGATATTACACAATACAGAATAAATATATGTATGTGTATATAGAAATTTATCATCATAGATCAAGGATAAACGAATTTTTGAAAATATATATATATATAAAATTTGTCTGCATAACAATATTATGTTAGAAATTATCTACATTTGAATATATTTGTTAATCTAAAAAATAATAGTAACTAAAAGCAAACAAAAATTAATTGCTTTAGTCAATTTCATTATTGTGAAAAAATTTAAATTTAAGAATATAATACCTTCAATTCCTTTCACACTTCCATATAAAAAAAGGATGAATTTGAATTTGAACTTTTCTATTAATTCGATTTTCAATTATATATAGATTTTATTATATTCTGATGATCCTGAAAATAATTTTTTTTAAGGTTTCTAAAAGGATTTAAGGACATAGTTCTATTAGAAAGTTTCAATGCGGTTAAAGTTTATTTTATATTATTCTATGTGGGAAAAAAGGATTATAAACTATTAAATTATCCTTTCACAAATTTAAATAAATAAAATACGAGTATATATAAATAAAAAATCAAAGATATGTATATATTTATTTTAGAGACTATGACAAAATTATTTAATTGACTTATCTACTTTCAGGCATTTTCGACTTTATATCATTGGTTAATATTATTTAAAAAGTTTTAAAATTTAATCAGTTTGTTGGAAAAATAGCAAAATTTAATTTACTTGATATATTTGATTATATATAAGTAAATATACTAAGTACATTATATAAGTACATATACTCGAACAGTTTATTGCTATAAAAGGAATTATTAAAATAATTGTAACAAAAAATTTAATACTAATACCAACTAGTTAGTTTTAATACTAAGTTGACCGGCAACGTGGAAACATGCAAAAATTTCAGAATTATTAAGTTGTGCCTGTTCGCATACAGTCTACAGTCTACTCTCGACACTCTATTCTATTCTATATATCTATACTGTTAAACAAATTGTAAAAAATGTATATGTTGACATTATCAAAAAGGTTGATTAATATTTAATATTTTCTCATTCTTATATTATATATTTATAATTTGAATTCAAATAAAAATATTTCTTAAAATACTTATTTAATTGTATAAGAAAAAAATGTCTACTAATGTAAATTCGTTAAAAATATGAAATTGTTTAATTGATTCCTATAAAATAAATACATCCTTCAAAAATTTATATAAATTCAATTGAATTTTAATAGAATCATACTTTTATTATACCTTACTCCATAGACAACAATCAAAATTAAAATTAAATACAAAATAATATTAATTTGCCACAATATATTAATAAATTCCATAAAAGCTTTATTTATAACATGTATATGTATATAATTAAAAGCGCAGACACAAATTATTTAATGGACTTTACCATATTTCATATTAGTATCAAGAAATTTGTTGGCCTTATCTTTCAAAATTAAAAGCCTCTTACTATAAATTGAATTAACCAATATCCCTTAAGTAATCCTTCAAAAGGAAATATTTGGTAACAAATACTTTATAACTTATATTATATAAAAAAATAATAATAATAATATTTGAACAAAGTGTATATATCCTTAAAATTAAGATTGTTTGAGGTTAAACTGATTCTATAAATAAATTTATATAAGTATATGTTGAAAATCCTATTTTCTATAATAATTATAGAATTAGAACATCATAACAAAATAATAATATAAAATATATATACATATTTATATATAATGAAAATTATCATTGAACCGTAAATAATATCAAAGGATATTTCAATACTATAAAACTATTTAAAGATGAATTTTCTTTCATTATTAAAGTTGGAACTGAAAAAGGATATTTTTCTATGATAATAAATAATATTAAATTATTATATTATTTTTTTTTTGTTATTATAAAATTTATCTCATAAACTCTGATATATTTTAATAATTTTGTGTAAATTATTTAATTTATTTATGAACTTTGGGCAATTTAAGAGAATTTATTTTTTATCTTAAAACTTTTTCGATGAGACATGATGACATGAATGTTCCATAATTTTAATTGATGTCAAAATTTTGTAATGCAATTTTAGTATTTTTACTATAAAAATTATTCTATGTAGATGAGAATTATTATATTTTGTTAGAAAGTTATGGAAATTATTGTGTCGTTATTTTTTTTTTTTTTTTGTTATATACAAACTGATTCATAAATATTTAATTAAAATTTTTGATTATTGCAGTTCATGTTAGTGTAAACATAAATTTGAATATATTAATAAAATATTCGTGTTTTGAAGTTTGTTTAAAAAAAAATTTGTCCAAAAGGGAAAACTATTTTGCCGTTTAAAATTTTATTATGTGGAAAGGGAATTGCCAGTTACCATAGCAGAATTTTGGAAATTCTATTAATATAAGTTTTTCTCTTTTGCAATGATATGATAGTACATATAGAATTTTCAGGAATGAATAAATTTGAGTTGTAAAATGATCAATTTGAATTATAAAATAACTAATTTTAGCCGAAAATACTATGAAATCAGAATATTTGTTTTATTAAAACCTTTTTTCTGTCCAAATTTCGTTTGCTTTGAGGACATAACTTAAAACTACGACCCAAAAATATTGTTAACCTTATCATGATATTTAAATTTCTATATCACCCTGTATTTTTAATTCAAAATCCATAACAATACTATTTCTACAATTTAAACTATCATATTTTATCTTCTAACTATAATAGTACAAATGAAAATATTTCACAAAACCAATGCAACAATTTATAATTAAAAACTTTCCAATTTTCTCTCATTTCTGTGATGGCAATGGGTTAACATTTATAGTTACAAATTAGCAAAAAAAAAGACAAATTAAAGTTTATTTTTATTTAAACAATTTTTTATTTGTAATAGTAATTTGTAGATTATATATTTAAAAAACAAATAGAAACTAAAGAAATATTATCTTAATTTTCCTATTTTCTTTCTTATAGTGTTTAAAAAACTTTCAATGAACAATAAAATGTATATAAGTAACTTTAGATATTAAGCTTTTTTTGCTACCAATAGAATAGTAAAAAAAAACAACTATGAAAACAACAGAAACAAAACTTTTTAATACTAGAATTTCTAGAAAGTTTTAATCTTACAGGCATATAAGAGAAAAAAATATTTTAGCAATAAGAAAATTCTCATTTTTGTTAAACAAACAAAATAAACGATAAGAAATGAATAAAATTATTTATTATTATTATTATTAATCTAATAAAAAATCAACTTCTTTTTTATTATTAAATTTTTAGTAAATTTATTAAAGGTTCATAAAAAAACGAAATATATATAAATCTATTCCGGAATTTTGTAATCAAATTTTCTTTGATTAGCAGCAAGAATTATTATATAGTATTATCACCTTTGTATTATACAAATACTATTTATTCGGGACTAAAAATTATTTGAAAAATTTGAAAAAATTTCTTGTTTCATTGATTTGTATTATTTAAGTCGATAAATTTTCCTCAAATATCTAAGACATCTAAGACATTATAAGAGTGGCTACCTACTTGTAGTTTGAGGAAAATTGAACTCGTAATTGAAGGGTGGTTAGTTGTTTGCTAAAAAACAGTAGCTTCTGTAAACTTCTAATGTGGTTTTTAATTAAATTTCCTACTAAAAATTTTAAGAGTGAATTTAAAGAAGAAAATTTTAGTAGAACATTTTTTTGATCAAATGGAGATCTTTACTTATTTATTGGCTCCTCCACTCCAGATCTTTATTTATTTCTCTTTCAATACGAATTGTTATCAAGTCATGATAAGGTACCTCAAATAGTTTCACATATAAAAAGAACTATTAGAGATACCTAACATATTTTACACTTTTATAATATACTTTAACAATTCTAATTCTATAAAATTCATTCTACTAAATATTTTTGAATAGTTACATAATACTTAAATGTAATAGACTATGGAAATTAAATTTTTTACTATTTAATTGTGTACCCAATCGGAAAGAAAATATTCTAACTTCAAACTTATAAAATCAATATTGAACCAAATTATTTATAAAAAAATATATTTTTTTCAATGTTTATATATAAAAATAAACTTTAATAATCTGTAATTGAAAAATGTACCGACAATTTTACCTCAATTTTTTTAATTACAAAATCACTAAGTTTTTTATTTTTTTATAGAAGTTTTACTATAAAAGTTTTTAATTGCCCGATAAAGTTTCCTTTAATAAATATTAGTAAATAGAGTTCACTTTTTTTTTAATTTTCATTTCAGTAATCACTTAAAAACTCTACAATAATACATAATATTATTACGGGTAAAAAAACTTTCAAAATGTCCTTTTTTTTATTATTTAATTCCACGACCTCAGGCAATAATAATTTTTCTGACCATCATATTTAAAGTAATTGGAAAGTTATTTTTTAAAGTAGGTACTTAAAATGAGCAAAAAAAATGGGATTTTAAAATTTTATGCCTTTATAAATTTAAAGAAGTTTCAAAGTTTTAAAAAGTAAATTCAGTCAATACATAGCTATTACTGAAATTTTAAGAATATTTTTCATAATATTATTCACCTTTCGCATAATTTCATATACTTTCATTGGAAATATTTCAGAATTTATTATAATTTTACACCGAAATTAAGAATTTTATAACTTTAAATAATCAAAATCATTTTTCTTAAATTATTATATTACAATTTTGTAATAATTTCTAAAAAAATACATTATTTCCATAATTCATGATGCCATAAAACATTTTTGAGGATAAAATTTATTATTTTTCTTATAAAAACTTATATTTTCAGTAATTAAAATATTTGTTATAATTATACCATATATATTTTTTGGTGTAGAGATACTCTCGTATAAGTATTAGTTTTATATCTAAATATTATTTAACTTTTAAGAAACGTTAAAATATTGATTTAATTTAAGTGTTCTTTATAGAAAGTTTTCTAATTAAAATTAAGATAATATTTTACCAAAATATTTTACCAAATTATAACATAATCATTTTGAATTAAACCATTAAATGTAATATATTTAAAATTAAATAAATTTTAGAGTATTAAATTTCTAATATTAAATATTTAATAATATCAAAATAAAATTTAATCTATTTTATGATGATTTAATTCAATTTCGGCCTTTACTGTAGTAAAATTCTGAGTGATGAAAATCAATACCACTACATTATTATATTTTAGGCTGTTTAATTGGTAACGAAATTAATATTTTAATGATTAGTTTTTGCAATACATATATAATTTGCTTTCTATACCACAGCATTTTTCTTTTTTTCGGGATACAATGTATTACAGCAATTTTTTACCTTATTTTAGGTCGTTTTTAAAACAATTAACCAGAAATATTGTACTTTCCGTTACAGATAGTATACATTATGTTTAAAATCACAGTTTGGTTAACTTAGTGTATACGTGGACTATTAAACATTGGCCTAAATTATATATTCTAAATGTAAAATGTTTTATCTAAAGTTAGTCTAAAGAAAAATATAGAAAATTGTTGGTAAAATACTTTAATTTCTTGTAATTTTGTATAGTAAGACTTCTTTAAACCGTAAAAATATTTTACCCAAAAATTATTATTTTAATATAAAAGCTATTACTATAAATTATCGAATCCATTTTTCCTACCCCAAAAAAAGTATATAAAATCAATCGATATTCAATATGGAATTAAATTCATTCAACAAAATCATAGTAACAAAAATACTAAAGTCCATAATATTAATGAAAACAAAACTTATTTGCCTTGGGCAGAATAATTTTCATATATGTACATTACATTTTTTTTATATAGAAAATTTTAATGGATTGATTGTAAAAATTGTTAAATTTTATTCATACGAAATGTTTTTTATGGTTATTTTTTTTTATTATGTACATTACATAAAAAAAGGATCAATTTAAAATGCACGCGATTTTGTAGCAATGTTGAAAATTTATTACCAAATAATATTATTACACTATAAACTCTTAACAGGATTTCAGTTTTTAATCCTGAAATTATAACCGCCGTTTTTTAATATACATTTTGGCAAAGTGTTTATATACACAAATTAAAATAAAAGATAATTTAAATAGAAAAATAATTTTATTAGTCGTAAAAAATTATATAAATTATTTATTATAATTTTTATTACTAAATCAATTTTTTTTTTTTTCAAAATTTATTGATAATAATAAAAATTTTGTATTAACAATTTGAAAGTTTTTGGAAATCTAAATTTCTATAGTACATATCTAAAAAATGTTGGAAAATCTATGCTAAAGTATTATTCGTAATAAAGTTTAATATTTCGATTACAAATCGAACAAACATAATAGTATATCATCAACGAAAATTGTTCATTATTAAATAAAATCGAATTTCTTAGTATAAATATGACTCGGTGGGATACTTAGCACATAACCGTTTATCAATTTAGTTGAAAATAAATTACTATACATCAATCACTTTTAGTGTAACAATTTAATAATATTCACAAAAAGCCTTATTGCTATCAATAAAGTGAAAATAAACTTAATAACAAAGAAAAACTTTTTATGTATTAAATAAATAAATTTTTACACAAAAATTTTCTATCTATTTATCAATTGCGTTAGTTGAAAATAATCAATTTTGATACTGTACCATAAGCAAACGTTAAACATAACATTTTCGTCAGATCTACTTTCCAGGGAAAAAAGTCTACATTAAATAAGTGCTTTTTATGGCAATAAATTTGAGTAGAAAATTTAAGGAACACCAAAAAACTATTCAAGAATCATTTCTGATTTTTATTGACGATTTGAGTGTTGTTGTTTTTCGTTTGGAAATAATAAAAATGATGGAAGAAGAAGAAACTTTTAATGGCCATTTGAAATTAATGAGAAATTTCTTTTCGGAAACTTTTCATAAACTATACTTGAAAAAAGCTATTATATTCAATTTTTACTATTTGAAAATTAGAGAAAAAACCTTTGTAAATAATGAGAAAAAGTTAACAAAAAATTGGATAAATTAATCAAATCTAGATTATTTTAAAAGAAATATTAGTTTTTCAGTATATAACACTATTCATAATTATTATTTCTGGTAGTTAGGAAGATTTTAAAATTTTATAATCAAATTAAAATTAAAATGTATAAGCAAAATAATAATATAAGACATTGGAATCAATATTTTATTTGTTTATTCGTCAAATACATCACAAATCATGAAATTTATACATCAAAATTTCTGAAATAAAATTCACAATAATTAAATATTAATTGTTAATTAAAATTTGACAATTATCTTATTTGTATTTACGGATATAAAGGCAACAACAAACTAAAATAAATAATTTATGTATATAAATATCAGAATAAATCGCCAAATATTTTGTTTTTTTTTTTGGTATATTAATTTCAAAGATAAATAAAAAGACAAAAAAAAATATATTTCGTATCAATTTACATAAATTTGCATTTAATTAAATCATTAATTATTTAAATTGTGGTCAAACATTTACTACACCTGCCGCGTGTATCACAATTACGGAAAAAGCAAATAAAAAAATTGCTTACCTTTCATATTTTTACGTTTACATTAAAATTCTGTTAATTGGTCAAAATATAATTTAGATATGTGTGATTATTATATGAAAAGAATTTAATAGAAATTGTTTTGCTGATTCGGTTTCGCGATTTTACATGTTATTTACAAACATAAAATAGAATTTTCACTTAATAATATTTATTCGTTTAATGTCTGGCAGTAAAATTTTATCAGACCACCCATGCACAGAAATATATATTATATATTTATTAACCCAATCATACTATCCAGGTAGATCAAAAGCAGTATTAATCTAAAAAAAAAGGATATGGTATACAACGCTAACAATTAGATGCATTCCCAATAGTCATCTCTAACCCTTTGTGATATTTGGATGTAATCGGGGAAATATTAAAAACAATAAAAAAATATAATATTAGAATATTTTAACTACATGTTTACAATATGCTGTTACCACCACTTCATACAATTTTCTTGAATAACATTTATGTACAATTTTAAAATGGAATTGATTGGCTTTTATACAAATACTTAAGATATTTTCATTATGTCAATTATGGATTGTTATAATAATGTCGGATTTGGGCAAATTAAAATATTTTTCAATTTCGTTTGGATAGTTTTGTTATAATGTAAATTTCGCGTCGATAGATACCAAATTTGTCTAGTTATATTGGAGAATTTCGATTTTTTCCGAAAAAAAATGCAAAGGGATACCCCTCGACATATTGAAGAACATCGCCATTCTTCAATATAGGTAACTTTGGCGTCTATGGATGGGGAATTTTAATTATAATAAAAATATCCAAACCAATTCCAAATATCTTTAAATTTTCCCATTTTATTCGATATCACTCTCAACCTAACCTAACATAACGGCACCCCAGCTCGCATAAAACAATTTTATTTGTGAGAACCATTATTGACCAGATACAGAGATAACAATACCAAAACTAATATTGAATATTGTTTTTTTTTCGGCTACCCAAAGTTATAAAAATAAAACCATTAATGTTAGCCATGGACAATAATATTTATTAATATATTTTTTTTTTATTCGATTTCGGGAACCTCACATCGAATATCGATTCATTTCAGTAATAATTTTTTTTTGTTCTAGCTATTATTATTTTAGGGGATGAGATTTTTAATGGCGAGAACGTGTTTAGTCATTTTATGGATTTGCTTGTTTTATGTTGTAAACATGAAAAAAAAAATGAAAGGATTCCCTACACTATACAAGTCTGCTCAGGATATTTTTTTTCTAATTTTTTATTTGAAAAATTCATACAATATTAATATAAATGTTGATTTTTAGGTTATATTTTTTTGTAATTTGAAATGTACCAAAAAAAAAACGTTTATTGAATATTGTATTTGTATAGTCGCGATTATATGCAGATAATACGTGTTTGGTAATATGTAGTTCTAGTTTGAGTATGGAGTATAGTAGGGATTGAAATGGTTGTTGTAAATAGAAATTGTTAAGCAAATTAATCTCATATGGTTGGTTTACAACAAAATTAAGTTATTCGTAGTCCAGTCACATCTAAAGTAAATATTTTGTTTAATTTTTTAAATTATACCCAAATGTGTTTAGTTAAATAAGGGAATATATTTCTAAAGTTTTATGTGAAAAGTTTGTTTGTAAAAGCTAGTATACTTTTAACATAATTTGGAATACATTTTAATTTAATTAAATATATAATATAATATTTAAAAAGGAAATTTTAGGCAATTAAATTAATGTCTTACATGATATTTTCAATGTCTATTTTCAATTTGAACATAAAATTCCCGTTTCATTCAAATGATTCTAATAGAAAATTTAATGATTTTGAGAATTTATGAAAAATTATTACAATAAGAATATTCTTCTATGACCATCAATGGTCCCTACTTTACGTATACTATTCAGCTTTATTTGTATAAAATAATAATAAACAATTATTGTATATAACTTTCATTAAAATAGTAATTATAATTAATTTAATTTAATAAAACCGCACGAAAACCAATCGTAAAAGAATTTTAATGAAACCTTAAATTACCAGTACTACAATCTGTTCGATCTAAATATATTTGCACATACAATGTAAATTATAAATTATTCAATAGTTAAGAATCTATAGGAAATTCCTATTATTCGGTATATTTCTGCATTTATATTTTAAATTATACTTATATATATATTAAATTAAATTGATTACAATTTTAAGTATAAATAATTCAGTTTACAATAATCTTTTAATAAAATATTCTGAATTACAAAAAATCTCATAATAAAATGAAATTATTGAAATAACAATAAAATAATATACATTTATTATTCAATCAGATTTTTATGTATATATATTTTCCCCAAATAAAAATTATATTTGCATAGCAATTTGACAGGAAAACAATAATAAATTTTTGTTACCGCAGAAAAATTATATGAAAGGTAAAAAAATTACTCATGGAAAATAAATTACATATTATTATGTAAATATGAAAAATAAATTTGATTTATATTACAGCAAATATAGAATTCTCATGATCCTTTTAATACAGACTAAATTTTCAGATAAGTTTATCTTATATCAAGTCGGTACATACCACACACACTTACAACATAATTCATGAAATTAAAATGTTGATCAATTTGAAAAAATCTCCTAAAAATTTTGTATTCTTAATAAAAATTACCTTTTTCCCACATAAAAATTAAATTTGTTATTACAATTTTTAATTTTTTTTTATCCTTATCCGAAAAAATTGTATACATAATATATTTTCTGCTCTTTGAATATTCCATAAATTTTATATATATACATATAGCTCCTAAAATACACAAAATAATAATATACATAAGAAAATAGATCGTCGTCCTTTTTTATGGTTTAATATTATTTGTTTTTATTCCTAGAATTTGGATAGCAAAGAAAGTGACTTTTTATATCACCATCAGGCAATAAATAATGGGGCTTCTTATTACATCATTTCACATCCTGATTCAGTTAAATAATATATTGCCATTTTATTTGAATACCAAATTATTATATATTTTTTTTTTTTTGAAAAACCTAAAAATCACTTTGCTTTTGGGCTATATTATATGCATAGCCATAAATTTTTGTTTTTGCGCTAAACTAATATAATAAGGGAATGTGTCTAAGATTGGATATAAATATGTTTTTGCTCCTTTTAAGATTTTTTTTTTTGGTAATATATTTTTTTTTATGTGATTGGTTATTCTTAGAAAATCTGAAATTAGGGATACGATATCAGCTAAAATAGGTCAACTTTTTATAAATAAAAATTTTGATAAGAATAAAGAAATAAAGTTTTATGATATGGTCTCTAGAATATTTGTATTGAAGAACTGCTTACTCGTATTTATTCTGTATAGAAATCAGCATTATATAGATGCACAAGCGTGAAAATTTTGAAAAATTTAATGATTATATATGTATATGTTACCTTAATATTTACAAACTATTACATTTGTTACCAATAATTCTACATAAGTTAATAATTTCTAAATTGTAGTAGAAATTTCTAGTTTTCTAAAGAATAGCTGAGTAATTTTTTACTAGAAAATATTGTACGTCATAAGTTATGCACATATCAAAGTAGTCTAGATTTATTCCTTATCTTTTGCGTATATTTCATATTTAATATCCGATTGGTGGCATATAATTTTTTTTTATATACTTTAAGAAATTCGTTAAAATATCGTGTCAAAAGATTTTTATACACTCACCTTGTGTTTTCATATCGCAATACTGAATATACTTTAATCATATAATCATAAATCGAAAGAATTTATAGGCTTAAAAAAAGTACCAGATCGTCCTGTGCTGAACGATCGATGAAAACAAATTTTAAATTTTAATTATTTTATTTCAGTAAAGAAACTTTTTACATTAATGAAACCAAATTTTACAAAAAGCTTCTATTAATTAATAAAGTTGAAATTTCTTTCAAATTAATAAATTCTCTAATAAATAAAACCTATAATAATGCTTTTAGATATTCATCTATATTTTTGAAATTTAGAAAAAATATATACACCAATATTTCAGTGCCATTGAAAAGTATTTTTTTAGACAAAAGTACAAATAACATCATAATAATAAAAAAAAAATCTATAATTACTTATCATATCTTATCATCTGTATATGTCTATCTGTTCATATTTTACTCATGTTAAATAATTTGCCATATATTCCTACCTTACATGAAAAAGGTACATAAAAAAGGATAGAATTTATATGTCCTTTCAAAGAAATTTATATAAAAAACGCGACAACATGATTTGTAAAGAGTGAACTATTGTTCAAGAAAATATCATGGTTAATACTCGTATATATACCCAAATATGTATCTAAAGTCATCGTCAACATCATTGTCTTTGAATAGTTTGATTTGGATACGGTGTTTGCTTTTACCAGGATATGCGAACCATTTATTTTCCCTCACCATATCGTGATTTCAAACCAAAAATATTTGTATATTGAAAAATATATAAGGATAAAGGATAATAAATGTTAGAGGCATATGTTTATATATATGTATGTACTATCATCTAAAATTACCTAACAAAACTATTTTATAGACATTATAAGTAGGTGAATTTAAGGATTTTTTTTTTAATATTCATGTACAGATAAAGTCATAAATTTTCACTCACTTTTAAGGTTTATGGTAGTTTTTTGGTATGATGAAGAATAAATTTCAATTAAATTCGCTTAAAAATTTTATTTTGTCTGTTAGTTTTCAGTATATTTTAAAGTTATACTTAAAATATTTGAAAATTCTGAAAAAAAAATATCGTCGGTTATCTCTCTTAGATTACAACTTCAGAAGTATTTTACTAAACTATAAAATTATTAGAATTTTTTCAATAATTCTGAAATATTAACAAAACATATTTTAACAAACTCAATAAAATCATTATTATTTTATGATATGCCAGCTCAGTTGAAAATCTAAAATGGATTCATTTCAATGATTTTATATCTCTGGTACCTTTTTTCTGTTGGTTTCATTTAGATTTACCTTCAGGCAATGATAAACCACCTCTGTCACATAAATATGCTTTAAACAACTTTCATTTTTTTTTTTTCAAATCTCGTCCTCCAGTACCTGAAAACTTTTTTTTTGTTGCTGTATATAGAAAATGTTAGGTATTTGCATTTTTCTAATCTAATGCAAACATATATTACATGCTCATGTGTTCATTTTATTTCCTTTCGTATGACGTCAAACACAATACGTTACCATAGTACGTAGCCGTGGCTGCAAAAAAAATTTATACATATACATATTTCATATATATGAAAAATTCACCAAGGAACAAGATGTCACTAGTGATTGTATCTTGTAGAAAATGATAGCCGCTTATAAATATTACCACAGTTGGTGCTATTTTTATTATGTATACAACAATCCTTTTTTTCCATTTTTATTACAAGTGGATAACATGAAGGAAATATTAATACGTTATATGTAATGTATATATATTATTTTTGATCCAGAAGAATAATTTTTTTTTGTCATAAAAATATTTTCATGTCTATTTTGCATATTACATTATTATAATAAAAGTAATTTCTTTGCATGGAAATTTTTTTCAAGCAAATAAATTTTGACAATATAAAATATATTATAAAGTTTTGCTTCAATTATAGTTATTAGAAATTTAATAATAGAGAGTAAATAAAGAAGTTAAATAAATAAAGAGATCTACAAAGAAAATGCACATAAATATGCTTAACTTGATGGCAATTAATATTATGACATTATGAATTGTCCAAATAGATAATATGGTACACATGAAACTTAATTAATGAAAATAATGTTCAAAAAGGCGTGTATTTATTCTATCATTTTTATAACTATCCATCTATGTTTTAACAGTTGCCAAATTTCTCCAATAAAATTAACTTGAATATGCACTAATATTTATAATTGCAATCTACATTATTAAACTTATATATAAAATTAATTGTATTATATAAGAATATTGCCAAAATTCTAAATCCTGGAATAAAAATTAGATTTCCTGAAATCATATTTATACAAGCTTTTAGCCATTTAAATTCAACTGACCAATTAAGTATAACCACTATTTAATCACAACTATTCAACAATAATAAAAATAATATTCAACAATCATGTTAATATATTCCACGAATTTAATAATTTTTACTATATTCTAAAATGTCCATTATACTTATATAATTTAAATTACATCCTAGTCACGAATTTTTGATCAAATTACAAAAATAAAATAATATTATTTAAATATTTTCAATGCATTTTCCTATAGTCTAGAAAAATATTTAAAACTTTTTCTATGCAAAAATATTTTTTTTAATTTGAAAAAAAAAATTTATTTTCAATAATGAGATGATTACATATTCCCTACATAATTTTTATTTTTCTTCTAAATATTTCAAATTCTTATCTTGTCTCAGAAGTCCAATATCATAAAAACAAAAATTTAGCACATCCTCTTTGGAAAACGAAGAATGTGAAAACGGTTTCCTGTTTTACCAAAAGAAAAATTTAACATTCACGCAAACTGGTCAATAATTTTCACGATTTTAATAATAATAAGGTAAACCAAAGATAATTTATACCATCCAAAGGAGAGAAAAAAAGAATAATCTTTTGATTGCCATCAACCTTCATCATTAACAAACAACAAGTTAGCCAGATAATTTTTTTTTATCTCATTTGGAATAAAACTTAAACGTGGTGACATCATCAGCAAAACCCAAAGTATAAACTCTACGATATTTTGGTTAAATATATATAATATCCTTTTGCTCCACTTTATGAATATCCTCAATAAATATTATTCCTTCTCTCATTCCATCCACAAAAAATAAAGGATCTTCAAAAGTGTAAAAAGCTGTTAAAGACGTGCTAAAAATTTAAAATCGCGTATTTCCTTGCGTACACACAGTTTTTTTTTTTGTTGTTTTGTAGAAGTAGAAAAAAGTTCCTTTAAAAATTTAAGCTTAAAAAAAATTTATATATCCTAAGAATTTTTTTTATAGATAGGACATCTAAGTATATAATATTATATAGATTATTACTGACTTGATACCTGGAATTTATGAAAATTATCGTAAAGATGCGCTTTCCGCTTCTTATTACACGATAATTTTGTTCCTTTGGTTTTTGCTGGTATATTAAAAGTGGAAAAATATGGAAAATTTAATAAATAAAGTAACTAAAAGGAAAAATATTATAAATTTTGCTGTTGTTTTATTTTTATGTTCATAGTATAAAATTGAAGATATTTTTTTTTTTTTTGTTGAAGAGCAATTTAAAAACTTTCCATGATACATCATTAAAATTATAATAAGGGCAAAATATTTTATAAGAAATTTTGAATTTTAATTTTTTATCACTTGAAAATTTTCCATTTACACATAAAGCTTATTTTGGTAATTGGTATAAAAGTAAATAATTGATGTAATAAACAGATTAGAAGATTATTTAAAAATATTTATTTTTGACATCGGCTTTAGGATAAATTGTTAGTGTAAAAATATATAGTCCTTTTATACATAAATACTTTTCAACTTATAAAATCTAATGTTGCATTTGAAATTGAATTTTTTAATTTTATTAATTATTTGATTTTAATAATTTTAATTATGAAAATATTATCAAATTATTGATATATTTTACCAATTTTTACATTTACAAGATTGGTACATTTGATGACATTTAAACTTATTTTGATATTATCATAAAAAAAAATAAGTTTTGACTTTAAAACGAAGTCAACTTATATCCTTTTATTCTAATGTTCCACAAAAAAAAATTAAATTGATATATAATTAATTTCAATTTATTTATATTTTCTTTGAAATTACCACCGTCCTTCCTTCACTAATACTTGTAATGTTTTATGCTTATCTTAAAATTATGCTTAACAAACATAAATTGTTAATTCTATCTTTGAAATCAAATTATTTTTCAACATATCTTTTAAAAACTTTTATATACCATAAAAACTTCTATATACTGGTCAATATTAATAAATTTAAATACTAACGAGAAATTTATAGTAATATCCCTTTTTTTGTCCTTTTCAGTATACAAATTCTTTAAATTTACACACAATATAAAACGTTTATCTCGTATTCAATAGTCCATTAAGGAGTTTATTGATAAACCGGAAAGAAATATATATAATCAAACTGCAAAACACAGCAAACCTTTTTTTCATCTCCGAGTTAACCTATAAAATAAAATATAGAAAAAAATGGTTAGCATAAAAAGATATATATTATAAGGATGAACAAAAATTTACAAGTTATAAATCCTTTTTTTTTAGTTACAAAAAAAAAAGGCTGGACACAAAATGATTACTTGAATCAACGGAAAAGCACATTCCGGTATAACCTTACAAAAAGATATTAATTTAAATGGATAAAAAATTATATTTTAAAAAAATATGAGAGAATATATTAAACCGCATTTGTAAGCATATATTCAGCATTATCCTTTCGTGTAACATTTAATATTTTATATATTATAAAAATTTCTTTATGAAGCCCAACATTATAGACGTTGTCCGAAACATATTTTTTTCTACTTATTATTTTTTTTTTTAAATAATATCTTTGAAATTTATGACAGAAAACCTGGAAAATATAAATCTTAAAATTCGTATCCTGATTCATTTCCCAACGAAAATGTTATTTTCTATTTTTTTTTTTTTTTTGTTAAATTTTCTGAGATAAAAACAAATTGGATAGGAAAAGAAGATAATAAGAGAAACATTTTTCGTATTTTATATATTTTACCATTTTTAAAAGCTTTCATAATAATGATTATATACACATTGCTTGTTAGATAAAATGATAGTGTAAGAGTTTTTGGCACGAACTCGATCAAAAACCAATTGTCACGTCCATTAATTATTTTAAAATAATAAATTAATATATTAAGAGAAGTTCGATAGTAAAAGGATCCTCTTACTGTACAATTATTGATATTGTAAAAACGATAAAATTGGTATTAGTAGTTAGTTTATTCAGTTCTGGTAACACTTTATTGAGTCGTCAAGTAAAGTAGTCGATGTTCTTGGTGTTATACATCTTAAAATACTGGAAATAGTTTTAAATTTAAAAAAAATTATAGTGATTAAAGTACAGTATTAAAATTTTAAGAAAATTGCAAATAAATTATAAAAATCAGAAATTGTACAAGTAACTAAAATATTGTTTTTCAATAAGCAATATTTTAGTACTAAAATTTTCCACTATTAGTATAAAAACTAAATTAGTTAACAATTATATTTTATTTTCAGTATTATTAATTTATCTCCGAATATGCCCTTTGAGGCAAAGCCTCAAAGCCGCCTGCACATGGAAGATGTGTGTTAAATTTAGTAATGCTTGAAATGATAATAATAAAAATGCCGACTAAATAATTGAGACTTATTTACTGAAATTATGACAAAATTTAATGGGAAATTTTACATGTAAAAATTTAATATTTAATTTAAACTAATCGTCAAACGCGATTTAATAGACTTCCGTTTCAAATATAATAATTAATATTAAATAAATTATGTTATAATTATTTTAAAAAAAATCAAAACATTTTCAAAAGTCATAACAAAATACAAGTTAATCATAATTTTATTTATTCCTTTTACTTTTTATTTAAAATTTTCTTCAACCATAATTTTATATGTATATATTTTATTTTTGTTTTTGTCCTTTTTAAGTTTCACATAATTTTTCACTTGTGAGCCATAATTTTATATAAATAAAAGAGAAAACACGAAAAATATATAGAATCAAATTACTTTAAAGAGCTTGACTGTTATTGACATAAAAACCGAGACAAAGAAAAAAAAATCTGTGCCGGATGGAATTCTATACGAATACACCCAGAAAAGAAACGTTTCGTGAATATTTAAAATAAAAAAACAAGATTTTAAAAAAATAAAAATAAAAAAAATCTCTTACACCCAAACAGAAATAAAAAGTCCTTTTTTTCCTTTATTTTGCTATTTTTCAGTTAATTTTTTTCTCATTATAAAGGAAAATTTAGTTCAAATGTCGCTGAAAAGGATATTAGCATAATTAATCTCTTGGTAGAAAATGTCTTGCCTTTTAGACCAAAAATAAAATAAAAGATCTTTTATTGTTTTTTTTTTTATATTATTATTATTATTTTTTTATAGCTTGTTTTGTAACATCTGCCCAAGACGAGAACTTTATTAAAAGTAATGTTTATTAAAATGATATTATCTAGACGAAAATTTTCGGAAAGGCTAATTGTATGTATTGTATTTGTATAGTAATAGGATTATTGTAATATTAACAATGAAATGAAATATTTGCTAATTAATAAATTACTAATAAAAAAATAATCTGCCATCTAGTGGTACAATTGTAAATCATTTTATTTACTCCTTAAGTAAAATAGCAATCAAGTTTTAGCATATTTTACTGTAATAATTCCATATTTTAACAACAAATTAATAAAATTTTGCTTTAGTTCTTTATCTTACATTGTAGATGGACAATTAAATTATTTTTTTTTATAAAACTGACCGTAAGATGGATTGATATTTTCATTAAATTTTTAATATTTTTTTCTTTAAGAAAATATGCTGAAAACATAAAAATCTAATTTAAAAAGAAATATCCCTTTTCTGGGTTCGCGACATGGAACAGTATAATATTAGGTACATATAGAACTATTATTGCCATTTTTTTGGTATTCCTTTTTAATGTAACTATGTATTTTTTGTTGTTGTATTAATTATCTTTCTTTCTTGTATTGTGCCAGTCATGACACAGAAATTCCTTTCGAAAAGATTGCATCAAATGAGGTTTTGTTCCTTTTAATTATTTTATGTTCTTTTAAGGTTCACCCACAGAATAAAGCCATATAAAAAAATTGTATATAAGTAAAGTGAAAAAAAGGACTTAATGAATAGAAGAAATTTAAATAAAGTTTGATTATATTTTAGGTCTGATTTTTTCATTAATTAACTATTCACCATTTTTTATGTGTATTATTTTGTTTCTGGTAACGGCGACACCGGAAGTGAATTGTTGAAATTTACAAAAAAAAAAAAAGAGGAAAAGCAAAAAAAAAAATGATAAGACATAAAAAGGACATTGAATTAAATTAGTAAAATAATATCATTGAATAATAATTAATTCAAGGACTATTAATTTTTCCTTATGCATATTTAAGTATACCTATAATTTTTTTTTTGTGATGTGTCCTTTAGAATTTTAAGAATTATTCCAATTTTATGATGAAATTTGAATTTATTAATTAAGTATGACAATATGAACTTAAAAGTATGAAAAATTATATAACATTTTCACGATTAGGTCATATTTAATAAAATAGATTCCAAAGAATGATAATCAAAGTGTAAGGATTACTCTTATGTAAATTATTTTTTTTATATTAATAACTATACAACAATTCGAACATCAAAACTCTATGGCGTTACACATTATAAATTTTAAAATTGTAGGAAATTAACTATGAAACATTTAGCAAAAATTTATAAATACATAAATATAAATTTAGCTAAAAGCTGAAACTGAATAAATATAGTAATTATAATAAGTTATAAGCTGAAATTGAATAAGTGTCATATTAATATTTTTAATGCGGTATTACAAAAATGCCTCTAGATTAAAATATAGAAATAATTATACATATATTTTAAATTTAAGGACAGTCATATATAATTCTTCATCAAATATTATCTAAATCTAAATAATCAATAAAAAATTTTCAATTTAATAATATGTTTTTTAAATTCAATATCAATCAAATATTTGACCAGTCTTAAATTTTATTCAATTTTAAATCTCTTTCGAAATAAATTTGTTTATCTATAGTCAATTTTAAATTAACTTTTTCTATCTTTTCTAAGTACATAAATTATATATAAATTTAAAATGAAATGAATTTATTTTTTATCCGCTTTTAACATTTAAAGTGTTTTTACGATTAAACAAATAAAATAATATTTTAATTAAGTTTTCAAGTAATTGCGATATAAATTTTATTTATATAATTTATCATTTCTTTATACAAATGTATCCTCAATCCTCTTTATTTAATATATATTTTACTGATTCGATCAACTGTTATCGCACAAAATTTCAATTATAATATTACTTGTTATTTTTTGGTTACATATACCAGCTATATGTTGTATATAATTTGTAAACATAATATGATAAATATACAAATTATAAAAGCCGCAACCGATACGCATGCATGCATGAATGAAACCCTTTATTATTATATTTTGTATAAAAAAGGACATATACACAAAAATGTATGTATACATATTTGGTTATAATCATTTTGAATCTGAATATAGCTACGTAGAGAAACTTGTAAAAATTCTGTATTAAGAGGTAACAATAGTAGCAAACCAATTTTGTAAATTTAATAATGTTAAATGAGAATATGATATTATATAATTTATATTTGGGATAAGGATAATATGTATATGAGATTTTATAAACTGAAATTGATTTTTTTGCTGTGTAATAATAATATATACTTAATAATTATTTTATGACTGAAATTACGTCTATGTATATTACATTTTTTATATTTAATATTTACAAATAAATAAATATTATAAAAAATAATTGAAAATATTTTTTAATGTTTACAATTTGATTGATTCAAAATTCATTTAAATTGATTTTATGTTAAAATTGAAACTGAAATTATGTATTTAAAGGAATTCTTTATTGAATAATATTTATATTATTTAAGATTATTTTTTGGGACTAACAAAGAACAAACTATGTAGTCTAACATAATTTAAATTCCATTTTATTAAATTTAATTCTAAAAAAAATTTAATTCCATTTTATTAAATTTAATTCTATTTAATCATGAATTATTCCTTATCAATTATGTATGTCTATAATACTAGTATATTCAAAACAAATATTCAAAATTCTTCTGCAATACTTTTTGTAATTAATGCCATTTATAACTTACATAAGTTTTTTAGATAAAATAAGTATTATTATTTTATAAAATAATTTTTATATTAAATTAATCATCAATTTTTCTTATAATTTTAATGATTTGAATTCTTGTCAAAGAAGTTACCGATTTTCAGAGCAATTTCGATAATTTATGTTAAAATTGTATTTTTCTCGAAAATTAATATTTAAATTTCCTTTTTAATTTCATTTTCTCCTTATATTTTGGTGTTTAATTTATAAATTAGTATGCTAAAAGTTTCATTTACCGCAACAAAAATACATGTTATAAAATAAATTCATTTTGACATTGATAAGAGTACCTAGTGTTCTCTAAATATTTTATTATTTAAAATATATAATTTAATTTCGTAATTTCCCAAAAAAAAAACAAATGCTTAACATTTTTGTATATAAAAAAATTTTCTTTCTAAATAATCAATTTAAAATTTTCCATAAATCAAATTCAATCTAATTGGACCATAAAAATCATGTAATTACATTTCGTTTTCAATTAAACAAGTCGTATATATATGTATAATTTTCATTAATGCCCCGCAGGATTTACGCTTTCAGAATTCTTAACATTTTATTTCAATTATTATAACAAAAAAAAAAAAATTCTGTATAATAAAAATTTTTGCACGTCTTAACAGATTAGCACCTTATTTAAGCCACAATTCACGTCTCTCAGATCTATGTAATAATAATATTACTTAAATAACATATTTCTGTATTCGCGTATATAAAATATTACAATAAAATTTCCAAAAACATAAAAAATTAAAATAAATTGCACAAAATTTTTATAAGAATATTTTTTATACAGTTTAATTTATTCTCCAGGATAATAATTGGATGGCTTCTTAAAACTATTTTTACACACGATTTGATATTTTTGTTGTTGTGTTGTTAATGAAGAGAAAAAAGCGATTCTTCTTTAAGAAGAAAATTTTTCTGAACAGGAACATTATTGGAATTGTACTCATTTAGGAAGAAGAATAATTAATTTGATATTGTTTTCTAGAATTTCAGGAAGAAAGGTACATAATATTCTTTTTTTGCGAAGAAAAAGGATATTTATATAGTTAAATAAAATTTATTTTCATGAATATTGAAGATAAATATGCATACATAAAACTATCTACGATATAGAAATGAAGTTCAGAACTATTTTAGGGGCAGGTAATTTCTTTCTTCTTTTTTTTTTTTTTTGCATCCCTAGACACAAAATGGATAACAACATTTTGGATTTTGGTTTAAAAAAAAAATAGAAAAGATAAATTGATTGGGTTAAACTTGGAAATCTTTTGGGTTATTAATATATGGTTGGAAATTCACAAAAACAATAAATTGTAAATTGAAAATTTCTAAAAACTTGAAGAATATCAAATTCATAATTGGATTTATTTTGGTATCCAACAAATAATCGTACTCCAATTAGATAGTATTACATCATAAATAGTATTGTTCTTGAGATTATAATGAAAACAACTTGAATATAGTTTATATAAACTAAATTATTATAATGAATTTATTTCTACACTGCACTTGGGAACATAATAATGCTTTGCACAAATTTTACTAACCAAGTAATTATATGTAATTTTAGTCAATTCATTGTTGACTTATTCATTAGATCTTGACTTAATTTGAAGTTTTCTATGCTTCCTTCCACCTTGATATTATACCTTGAAAAATTGGTATAATATTAAAGTGGTAAATTCTTGCATTTGATAATGAAATTTCTATCCACAAATATATAAATATAAATATATTATCTACATAATATTAAATTTCAATAGTAAAATATATATATTTTTGTATTACATACAACACAAATGAAATAAAATTTCATTCTAACATTTATAATATCCCATTTTATTGGTCTTTGGTAAATATAATACCATTATAGATTTATATATATACTTCAGAGATATAAAATACCTTAACTATTTCTAGATTTATAATGGCCATGAAGTGATTTTCCAAAAAAAAAAATTATCCTTTATTCTTTACATCTTATCCGAAAATATTTATGATCAAAATTACATGGTCCCTGCATATATACAAAAAAAAATATACGTACACTCGCACACATTTCAACACTATGAAACCTAATTTTAAAAGGAAATAATTTTACCTATTTTTATACCAAATAAAAAAATTTAAATGTTCCAAACTGTTAATATTATAAAAGGTGAATTTTCACCCACTAAAATGTTGAATTATCATTGTGTGATGCATTGTGCAATTTACCTTGTCGAGTAAGTACAGCCTGGTATATCCTTTTTACCAAAAACAAATCGTATTTTTTTTTTATATTTCTTCTTCCTTATGGTGTAGGTAGTAAGTAAATGGTTTTTTTTTTTCATTTTGAAATTTTTTTTCCACCTTGTTTATGGTTTTACACTCCTACCGACTGGTATACCCAACAACACCAAAAGAAAAGTATATACAAAAGAAAGAAGAAAAATGCTTTTTCGTTAAATGAAAATGTGCGGTGTAAAAATTGCTTTTTATAACTAAAAAGAAAAAGAAATTTGAAAATAGTAATTTTTATTATTTTGCAAAAATTCAGTACGGTCATAAATATTACAATAGGTGCCGGAATCGAAAGCTCTATAATATTATATAGCTAAACTGTATAATAAAAATACACTATTATATATTATAGACTACTTTTACATTGTCGACATTTCAACATCGCATTTTATCGAGAAGAAAAGAGTAAGAAAATTTTGAATAATTTTCATAATTTTACTTATGACAAAATTATAAATCTTTCTGTAACTTCAATTATAATAAGTGAAGAAAAACTGTTCATGGAAAGCGTCGAATGAAAATGTCGACAATGTAAAATTTGTTATATTATATAGTTAGTCTTTTGAATATATATGTACATGTAAAAGGAGCATAATGCATTACACATCGATTCGTTCAACCGTTAACGCGATGATAAAATTGTGGTTGTCGTAATTTATATTATATACTATACAAGTATATTGTTAATATAATGTTTCTATATATCCTCTTTTTTCTGTAATAATACTTATATTTAGAGATAGAGGGATATTTATTAATATATAGTGATGTACTTCGAGTTATTATTCAGGATAATAAAATAGTTTTTATTACGACTTTTAAATGCACCAAGTATGGATAAGTAATAAAATTAGTAATTTTTTTACGAGGAAAATTTTCTTTAAAATAATATTGAATAAAAAAAAAGGATGTCAATGGAGCTTTTTCCTATAATCATAATAATTTTATTACTTAATGGTTTTTCATAATTAGATTACATATACATTAATTTATTGAAAATTTTATGAGATTATATATATTTTTTTACTCTTATTATTATTAAATTGATTTAATAGTTTTCTGGTAAATTTCGAAAGATTTTGTAAGTATGTAATTGAAAATTATAAAATAATTGACATTAAAAAAAAAAGAATTTTATGATAAATTTAATTCTTTTGCCATATAAAATTCAATATTTTATTAAAGAAAATTGATTTTAAAATATAAATATATTTATAAGGTTTAAATTGGATAAATGTCGAAGAAACTCTACTCTTATCAAAACCTTTTTAAATTAAATTTATGGATAAAGCATCATGAACCAAATTTAATACATTTAATTTAATTTAATCCAACAAATAATGCATTGACACTACACTGTCACTGTTCATAGCAATATTAGCTGAGCTGAACTGGCAAGTAACTTTACTTAACATTTGAATATCATTTTTGCTCCGATAGAGAAGAACAACTCAAGACTCAAGTCATTTTTCTTTTTAAATAATCTTAAATATCTTAGAAATTAATTTATAAAACAATTCTCAATTTATCAACGAAACGATTGATTTACTGATCAGCAATTTACCTTAAGTCTCCGTTTTGAAAATTGTCAAATTTCAATAGTAATAATCGACAAATTATTTTATAATTTAATTATATTTCGGGATTATATTAATTTAATATTCATAATTCCTTTAAGTACACATTAAATATATAAATTTTCTAAAGATTTTTATTGAATTTATTATTTATAATTTATATCATTTATATAAAGTCATTTATTATTCAAAGCAAGTGCAGTTCAACTTAAAAAAACATCAACTACATATCTTTATTATATGTACAACCAAAAAAAGTAACTTTTCATCTCCTTATTTTTTTCCCTATACATGCTATATTATTTAATGTCAGAAATTCTCATCATCCTTATAATACACATGATACTTATTCCTATATATACAAATAATAAAAAATCCTTAATATGCATAACAAGATAAAAAGGATGAACGATCTTAAATTTAATAGAATAAATATGATATACAAGGATTTTCATATTTTTTTCTATTTTTTTGTTGTTGTTGTTAAATTATGTTTTTCTCATCTTCTTTCAAATTTGTTCAAAATATTTTATAGTACAAGAAAATCACAGATAAAAAATTCATTATAACATAGTAAAAAAAAAGGACTTCATGCATAGTAAAAAAAAAATAAATCTGTGGTTACAATAATCCTTTATTACTTACTTGTCATGTTTTTGATTACCAAAAATTATTTTCTATACAAATTTGTTTTTATAGTAAAATATATAAAATTTCTTTGATCAATATACAAAAATATACTGAAAGTAATAGCAAAAAATGACATTGATCAGATTGAATTCATATAAAATAGCATTAATTCCCAATGGTGTACAAAAAAAAAAATTATAATTTTTACAGGTGTATAATATTTTTTTTATTGCTATTACTGAAAATTCTCATTCAATGATTTTCCGTTCAAAATTTATACATTATATATATGTACATATATAAATTTTCGTGAAAATTTTGAACAGAGTGACAAGCCGTAAAATTACAATTTATAATTCGTCATAGTCATTAATATTATTTGAGAAACGAAAAT
The DNA here is from genome assembly GCA_949752835.1 of Empis stercorea. Lineage (NCBI taxonomy): Eukaryota > Metazoa > Arthropoda > Insecta > Diptera > Empididae > Empis > Empis stercorea. The sequence continues at coordinate 15,792,573 of OX457088.1, read as the reverse complement.
TGTATTATATTTTCCTTGGATACCAGGATAATAATAAATAAAACCAAACAAAAAAAAAATTTTTAACAATTTCTGACGAGGATTCCAAATTTGAAAAACTATGAAAAATCTCTGTAAAATTAAATTCAAATTTTATGTTGTGAAAATAAATTGAAGGTGAAAATCTTTGACAGTAATAAAATTTTGAAACCGAAGAAAATAAAAATTTGAAATTCCTGACAGGCAAAAAGTCTGAATTCCAGAAAATCTTAATAAGATTGCTTGTTTTGATGGATTCGGAAAATTATATAATAATTTTTCTGTTTTTTTTTTTGCATAACTGAAATAGTAGATTGGATGTCTTTAATTTTTTTGATATAGTTTAATAAAGGATACGAAAAGGATTTAAGAATTTCTGAAGCCTTTATTTTAAATTTATAAATTAAAATAAATTTTCGTAAGTAATTTTCTTACTATTTTTAATTGGGATTTCGTGAGAGTTTTTAATTTGTTCTGCAGTTAAAAGATTTATTGTAAAATATTTTTCAGAGCTGGAAATTTATTTGAAATTTCAAATTTAAGTGAAAAGAAATATTTCACTAGATGTTAATTCGAAGATGCAAGTTTTTGTTATAATTACCATTATAGCCAAACTTATATGATCCTAAAAGAAATTCAATAGTGTCGAAATGTAGTTTATTTAAATTTGTCTCAGTAAACTACCAAAAAAAGCTTCATTTTCAAAATAGTAAAATGTTTAAAGACAATTTACATCTTCAAAATCCAAATTCAGCTCTTTTATATTACCTTCTTCTGTATACAATTCCAAAAAGAAGTAAAATTTTCAGTCAAGCATATTTGACAGTGCGTGAAATTACAATTTTTCTGCAACAAAAATATAATGGCGATTCCCTTGTATATCGTTACATTTTTCATAATATTTTTTTTATAGTATTTATATTTTTTTCCGGATCCAACCAAACTACATAAAATCTATATTTTTATCTTTATATACATAATTTTGTTGTTATTGTTGTTGATTATATTGCCTAGCTTATTTTCTATTTCGTTGTTGTCGACGACAACATTTTTTCTTTACCAAAGACTTTGGACAAAATCATTTTCCGCGACTAAGCGAATAATATTTTTTTTTTTTTTTTTTGGTTCAATTCTTTTTTTTTTTTTTTGCAAAAATTGTCTGCACAAAAATATCCTTCTAGAAGAAAATATAATTTCTATCCTTCTTTGGAAATATACACGGATGATGGAGTCTGGAGAGGAGATTTTTTTTTTCTGTCCTGACACAAGCTTTCATTTATTCGTGAATTAAATTAAGGATTAAATTTATTATCTCATTCATTTTGTATTATAAAGGACATAAATTTCATTGTAAAAGATTTTGTAGATTTTTATCAACAACAAAAAAATGAAAATATGTACTACGGTACGGTATATAAAAAATAATGAAAAATCTGAATAAAGATTAAATTAATTTGCGATATAAAATTTAATAATTTAAAAAGATTTTATACCAAACGAGTCAAATGAAAATTTTGTAGTAAGAAATATTTCTTATAAATTGATTTATTACCGAAATTATTTACAGAAATATTTTGAATATCAAACTAAAAATTTCAATTTAAATTAAATTATAAAATTGTTATTTGGAAATTTTTCATTTATATATATTTAATTAATTTTATTATAGTTCAGGAAATCGGAATACATATTTCTCATCATTTTAAGCTTACAGGATATTAAAAGTAGATTGTTTTTGCCAAATATTAAATGAAAATTATTTGAAAAATGAATAATGTATAGTTAAAAAATTTAACTTGTTTCGTTAGTATATAGTTATATTATATAATATTAAAGCTCAGATATAATGTTCTTTTGCTCAACATTAAATAAAATTTACTTCATCATAAATAACGAAGTTTATAAATAATTTTTATTTTACTGAAAACATTTTATTTATCTCAAATTTTAAATTAAATTCTTATCTACATTTAAATAAAAATTTTCATGAAATTATTTAATGAATCGCTTCATGTTTCCAGGGATATAAAAATTAATTTCTATAGGAGTCAAAAATATAGTATATAAATGGTTGTTTTACCAATTAATTTTCATCGTCTAATTTTATTGCGGTTTTTTAGCAACCATATTGCTCTCAGCGGATTAGAATCATTGAGGCTATCAATATCACACTAAAATCTAACGCGGGAATATTATGGTGCATTGCATCTGTCATATTAATTACATAAACCAATAAAAAATTGGCAAAATTTATAATTTCATTTATACCTAATATAAATTATGTAAAAAATTATTATTATTACCTAATAAAAAAGTTAATTTCTGTGGTGAAATATTTATATTATATTATTTTCAGTTAAATATTTTAATTGACAGAGAATTTATTTTTTGTTTATGTACAATAAAAAAAACATTATGATTAAATTATGTCCAATATAATTTTGACACATAATTTTATTAGGGAAATTATGCTTTTATTTTTTATAATAAAATTTTGTTTCTCTTTTTCTGTTTGTGCTAATAAATCAATTTTCAAACAAATTATAATTTTTTGGGCATAAATTATGATGTAAATTATGATTTTTGTTTTGTAAATTTATACTTTGATTGATGGGGTGACATTAATTTTAATAATTTATATAAATTATTAATATTTCAAATATTTGTTAATTCATCTAGTGAATTAAATTAATACTTATAATATTTTGGGGGGAAATTAAGGAATTAATTTGAGTAATTATATTTTAAGATTTTTGTAATATCATTATTAACTCAAAAACAGTCTGTCAAACTTTTTTGGTATTATTTAAATGTTTAATAGAAATATAATTAGATTTTTATATAACATTGGTAAATCAAGTTAATCGTTTTAAATTGGTAATTTCTGCTAATCGAAAAATAGCTTTGCTAATAGGCCAAACTATAGAATGTCCTTAAAAATTTCTTAGCATAAAATTTATGGATATTTTTTTTTGTGCTTTTTAATTAGTTGCTGTCAATGGCACTGAAAATACTTTTCCAATATTATTGATTTTTGTATTATTAGTCAATAAAAACAAAAACACTATCACTATCCAAAAAAACTATAAACGAAAATCTGTTGAATATAATTATTTTTTATCTAAATTTCTTATTTAATATTGTTTAGATTGATTTATGAAAATAATTTATGTCAGAATCATTTTCATTTCTAAATTTATTTAGATTCCCTTATGATTTTATTACAATCTTAAATATTATTTGGATTATTAAATGATATAAGACAATTTTAAATTGAAATAAGACTATTAATAAGTTAAAAGATTCATACTATTATGAATTATATTCAGATATATAATTCCTTGAAAAAATTATCATGTGGTCCACCTTATTTATATATTTAAATATATTTATTTTATTTATTATTTTCAAGTTTTTATTATTATTATTTTTGCTTTTACTTAGTCTCTCTAAAAAACCTAAATCTCATTATAATGTTCAGACAACAGACAACATTACAGTTGACATTAACATTAACAAATGTTGACAGAATGTTATATTATAATAAAGCGCAACAATACAATCAGTCTCTATATACATTTATACACATAAAATTTCAAATAATATTTTGATACCATCTGGTGCTAATTAATCTTTTTATTCTTCTATTCCATTTTTTAGTGACCAATCTCAAGTAAGTAAAATTTTATATAGTGTTCTACATGACACTTTGTTTTGTCTTCTCCAAAAAAAATTGTTTTTAAAAGATTATTTACTTTAAGAAAATAGCAGAAAAATTTATATAAATATATTTTCTTTTAAACACTGTCTGGTCTAGATCTGATATAACTCATTCCAACTACATAACCTACATCATATTTTTTTTTTTGGTGAAAAACTAAACAAAAATTGGTCCACAAAATTACAAACTTAAAATTGGATTTTAAATGCACTTCTGGAGACAATTATATAAAATGTTATAATTTTAAAAGAAATTACTAAGTTTCTTTATAATATATAATTGAAATTTTCATTTTATATTTATTCAGTTTTTATATTAAACATCAAAATTAGTTTTCTGCGCGATGAGAGATATTGTCTTTTCTTTTTTTTAGTTTATTATTTTATGGTATATTTGGCGTATAATTGAGATGTCTTTTGCAGCTGTTCTCCAAAATATTAAATATACTGTAGACTGTAGCTATTTGATCATTGTGTCAATTTTAAAAGTCTTTAAATTATTTATCTGCTTCATTTATTCGCAACACATAAACAAGGATTGCAATTTATAAAGAGTAAATTTGATGAATTTGGGTGACACGTAAACACACAGAAACAGAAAAATTGTTATAATAATTGATAATATTTATATAGTGTTTTTGTTTTTATACCCAGGATAATTATCTTTTTGTACTCAAATAGAAATTACATAAATTTTATTGAATATGACCACTAGAGTAGATGATTTGGTATGGTGTTTTTGAAATATATAAATTAATCGATGTTTGTTATTATAAATTATTGTAAAGGGTAACTGACACAATAGAGAAATATTTACACTAGGGATTGTGGGTGTATTGTTGATCAATTACTCATAGTCTTATTATGATTACTGATTATTATCTAAAATAATTATAATACATATATTATACTAAAGCTTATGTAATTTATTCAGTTTTTGGTTAAATTAAATTAATTGGTTTTAAAGCTCTTTAAGTTTTTCGTTATGATACCATTTAATTATAAAAAAATATTTAATATATAAATAATGGATTATAATGTCACAAGGACTGATCTTGCTTTAGGTCTTCATAAAATTAAAAGAATAATATTTTCAAATGACCTACTACTACATATGTATTATAAAGAATATTCCTCCTTTCAATGAGATTAAACTTTCCACATTAACAAATTTAAATCGATCCAATTTTGTTGCAATATTTATTCACTGTAATTTTAATATATTTTTCATAATTTTACAATGTAATCAATTCAATTAAATACATTTTACTTATTCTAGAATTCAACAAATACAATTTTACTATACCATATGAAATTTTATTTAATATAATTTTTGTTATACTTCATAGACCAATTGAACTTGATATCCTACTTAATAATAATTTCCACTTTACATAGTATTAGAATATCCAATTATTATTATTATTATTATTATTACCTTAATGTTGCAAGTTAAAAAGGATCAAAAGGTTGTACCTAAAGAACTATTATCATCTTGTACATTCTACAACATTAAAATTACTTTAATATCCTTTTTGCAATTTTTTTTTTAACCAAAAGCACATTTATGGCACCTTATAAGTAAGGACCGATAAAATTATTATTTTTTCCTTGAAAATTATTTTCATGTTTCAAATTTACAGTGTAAATGACTTTAGCACTTTTGACTCTTTGCCTGTGTATACTTTTAACTTCATTTTTTTGTATTCTATTTAGCCTTTCAAGTTCCTTATTAGATCGTATATAATTTTATCTTGCTAAAATGTCTAGAGGCTGTATTTTGTATATAGAGGTATTATTCTGTATAATACATTATATACTTTAAATTTTATAGTTATCTATTGTAGTATTCGTCCTTTCTGTTATTTCTACATAATAAAGAAAATGAAAATACCTTAATAAATGCTCTTATGACATAATAATAATCATAAAACCTTAAAATAATATTTTCTGGCTCTAGGGATATTTAGACGCAATGTATACTATAGCTGTTGTGAAAATTGCATTTGGCATAATAAAGTCTCAAAGTTGAATATATTTCGACATCAAAAGTTATAATTCATTTTGTATTGTTTTTCTTCTTGCAAGAGAATTTTTGGAAATATAAACTAAAATGCGGTATAATATTAAGGATATTTTTAATGCAGAAATTTATTATATATATAGATAATATTTTTTTTTATGTTTTAGGTTGAAATTGATGACACTGACTTTGACTTTAAGAGACTTACAAACAATATACATATATAAAAAAAAATATTGATATAATTTATTATACTGATTATTATGCAGCCTAAAATTTTAATGTTGTAAGCTAATTTTCTGGAAAGATTAATAGTTTATGAAAGAAAATATTTAGGAAAATTCATCATTTCTTTTCTTTTTTGTGAAGAAAATTTATTAGTCCAGATAATGCATAAATTTTTAACAAAATTATATTATACATGCATAATATAATAAAGTGTGATTTTAATCACTTCATTAAAATTTTATGGATATGAAGATGTGATAGAATTTATGATTTATTGATTAGAATATTTAATTGTACAATATATTTCAGAAATTATTATTGTGAAATTTAAATTAAAATGTACTATATAAAAGAACAGAATGACGTTAAGAAGTCAAGTAATATCCGACAAACTAATTGACAAAAATGATATATAGTTAAGATGTCCATGCATAAAGCACAATATATTTCATAACAAAATAAATTAAAATTTTGGTTTATTTTGTCATTAAATTACGTTTTAGTTTCTTTATAATAATTAAATATTGTGCATTAAAATATTTTAATTTTAAATGTTAAATTAAAGAAAATTATTTCATAAAATTTTAAATGCGAAATATAAAAATTGAATAATTTACATCAAAAGTAACTACAAACTATATACAGAGACCAAAGTTTTACATAATTTTTAGTTAGTATAGTCAAAACAAAATTGAATTAACATCTTTTAGTGTTTGTTCTCGGGACACTAACATATATATTTTGATTACTTTAACACAAATTACATGCTACTTTGAATACAACCAACAAGAACCATAACCGAAAATATAAACCTTTGCCAATATTTTTAAATCTCTTGAATAAAAATTTCCATAAAAGTACATGATGAAAATTTACTTTTTGTTATAAATAAAAAACACTTAAAAAACTTTTCACTACATTCTATTTTTATTTGAAACGGACGGCAACGAAGTTGCTTAAATTTTTCTTTTTGTTGTTGTATGGACAACGATGTTCAATTTATTTATCACTTCACTATAACAAAAATAGTAAAATTGATTGTGAAAATATTTTTTTGTGATAAAAATAAATTTACAATTTTTTTAAATTGTTGATTATACAATAAAAAAAAAACTAATTTGATAAATTTACTATAAGGAATTAACTTAAAATCGTGACGATATTTGAAATTACCTTCTTGCTATTAATTTTTTAATTGTGTAGAGAATTACTAAATGGTATTAGTGGCACAAATTCAATGAAAATTCATTTGATTGAATACTTCGAAACAATTTTTAATTATAGTTAGTAAAGCTGCAAAATTACAAAACTAACACTTACGTGTAGAATTTTCGGGCGACAATTGCACAAATCTCTTGAAAAAAAAAACTTGATTCAAAACACCTCACCCTTATAAGGATTGAGTGTAAATTTAAGAATTCTTAGCGTTTACTAGACTGAAAACATTTTTTTTTTGAGAATCGCGTTCTTATTGTTGTAGAAATTTTACAAATATATTGAAATTGAAAAGAATGTGGCGCTTTTTAAAGAATTTCTTGGGGATTTCTTGTTATCTTGTTAATCAGTTGGCATCTTATGAATAGATTATTTTTAAAACATTGCCAGATATAAAGAAGTTTGCCTTAATTTCGAATTTTTTTCAATAAATTCTAGTATATGAACAATACCCAGAAATATTTTAATTGTATATAATATATTTTAAGAAATGATAAAATTATTTCTACATAAAAAGGAGTTATACCAAAATTAGTCATACGAATTGTGTTGTCTTAGACTACTTTATTATTCATCGAACCAAAAATTCTAAAATATCCTTTGATTAAAAATCAAAATGGAATTTTACTTTTGACTAATTTTTGAGAAAAAGGTGATGGGACCTCTACCAAATCGTACAATCGTATACGGTTTTGGTACTAGCCTTATGCTTTTATAAGAATTAATTACAATGAAACTAATTACAAACAAGGATTTTTTGAGAAACAAAATAAGAATTAAACATAAATTTTAAGGAAGATCATTGATTCCAAATCTGAAATTGCAATTTTTGAAGAAAAATCATGGATTCCAATAAAAGATTATAATTTTTTTCATATCATAATAAGTTTTTGAAATAAATTAGAAATGAAAAAAAAAAGAGAAAAATAATTTTTCTTAAGAAGTGAAAAATTTAGAATAAGTTTTTAATATCTCAATACAAATAGATTCCTTTAATCACCCCCTACAAGGCCAAGTTACAAAATGATAGGAGACAGCAAAAAAGTTAAATAAATATTGATAAATTTCTAGATTCCGATACTGGAAAAACACCGTGATTAATTTCACCCAAAAAGTCGGATAAATTTTATAATTTCCTTTATCAAAAACATTAATTAAATAATTAAATTTTACTCTGCTATGGCAAATATTCTCAAATTAATGACAATTTTTTTTACGTTGTTAAATTATAACAAAAAAAAAATCAATTTCTCAATTTTCTAAAAAACAAAAAAAAAAACAAGTAAAATTTTTATAATTATCTCTCTATATCTATTCATCTGTACCGCAATTAATTAACTTGTCTCAAGTCTCTTTTGATTTTCCTTTATACAAAAATAAATTTCTTTATCAAAATGAATTAATTTATTTTTGCTTCATTGGCATTGTTTATTTCTGTACATAAATACATAACACAAAAAAAATTACTGTTCTTTACATAATATACAACATAATTCACATGTCTATTTACAATATTCTTTCTTCTTTTTTTTTTTTTTACTTGCAATGATTCGGTCCTTCTAAGGATCGTTTCTATTTCTAGAATGGCTATCACCCATGAGACAAAACAATTGTAAAAAAAAAACAACAAAGAAAAAATTTTATTGTTATATATAAATGCAATACACTATTAAGTCAATACAAATAATAGAATGTGTAATACACATATATATCTATGCAATTATACCAATAGCATATAGCATAAAATGTATATCTTAAAGATATTTTATCAGAAAATTTAACTAAAAAAGTACATGAACACATGAGTAAGAAAAAAAAAGTATTATCGTTGTATTAATGTAAATTGAATTGAATTTAATGAAATTCACTAATACAATTATTCAAAAATAAATTTAATTTAATTATATTGATTTTAATTAAAGAGAATTATTTTTTTTTTATTGTTTTTGTAGTAAAAATCAAAAAGGTATATAAATCTGAAATTAATTATTTTTATTTCACTCGTTATTTGAACTGAGCCGTAGCCAGGGATCTGATCATTAAAGGAACAGAATCCTTAGGAAAAAAAAAATAAAAATCATATTTAAAAGAATTTTAAATTTCAAATTTTTTACACTTTCATTTCGTTTTGAGGTTAGTTTAATATTTTTTAAACATAAGAATTATTATAATAAAATACAAAAAAAAAGACTTAAGGATAAAAAGGATTAAAGTGATAAAATTTTTATAGTGAAAAAGTGATATTTAATTTATTTAAATATTTTTTAAATAAATTAATAAACATGTGAAATGTAATGTGATATTTCAATTGAAAATGGATAACCAAATAGGATAATTACATACTATAAAAATACTGAATTATGTGCACATATTATTATAACGGAATTTCTTTTTTAAAATTTCTATAATTTAAATTTGAATTTGTATATACTGCTGGAAATTTTGGATTTATTGTAAATTAGATAATGGAATTATCTGAATTTCCAAATTCATTACTTTATTTGAAGCGATAAGTTAAAATGATTTTAACATTGTGCAAAAATATGAAATTTTTACAATAATTTCAATAAACATTTTATGAAAAAAAAATTAGTGCAATGTTTAATTAATTCGATATTTCTCAAAATTTTATATTAATCTGAATTCTCTTTGTCATTTCTCATTTTTATATGATTAATATTTCGAAAATGAAAAGTATGTACTTACACAATAGCATTGAAAATAATTAATAATTTAGAATATTAGACTAGTCACTAGTGTAATCTCATTTTTTTTTTAATTTTTGATACATTACTGAATTTTGTACACCGAATTTTAAAATATTTCCAAATCTGCATTATTTCCAAATCTGCATAGAATATTACATAATTCCAAGTTAAATGACAATAAGTTATAATAAAATTTCCCTAAATCCAGTGGCGCACATATTATAATCACAATTTCTTAATTAATGAAATGAATTTTTATTTTCTACATATTATATAAAATAATTTCTAAATTAATGAGTTTTATTCTAAAAACTAAAATGCCATAATTGTTTCAATCTGTCTCTAAAATTCTTATTTCTCATATGTACATCACCAAAAATGAAAACCTAACATCTGCTAACGAAATTTCTTTGATAAATTTACTGAACTTACAAGTTCATTTATTACACAAACATATATAATATTATTTTGTGTATAATATTGTGTAATATATGCTTTGTGGTTAAATACACTCGAATAAATCTTCAAAAATAAATTTTGCAAAAAAAAAAATAAAACCAAAAAACCATCTCATTACTTCACAAAATGAAACTATATACAATAAACTAACCTTAAAGGATTTTATAATATATATATAAATATATATACAAGACAAGACAATCAAAAATACTAGAAAAACTACTGATATAACCACAAAAGACAAGACAAAAAATTTGAAGAAGAAAAAAACTGAAATAACTTAGCTGTCAAGAAGCACACGACCACTTAACCACCGACTAAGGAAAAACCTTTAACAAATCGGTTAAAGTTCTATTGAAATAGAAAAAACTTTATACATTACAATAATTGTGTAATTTTATTTTATTTATTCTGAAAACCCAATAAACTGTAAGAACTACCAAATACTTCATGTGGAATCTATTGAGTTCTAGGGTTTTGGTACTAAACAAAAAATGATAAATGATTGTTGCTTCACAAGAGAGCATTAATTTCGAAATATGTTGCAAGAAACAAAACAAAACAAAACAAGGTGGATAAATCTTAAGACAATTGCAATAGAAATAAAAATATTATCATGACAATTTCATTTAATGTTTTTCCAATGAACACACAACAAAATTAAACTCAATATGATGATGGTGACTTTCTAGATTATACTGCCAAAGTAACATTTTGAGAAAAAAAAATGACAAAAAAAAGTATTTGATATAAAACAGAGACAGAAATGTTAACAAAGATCTTAAATGTTGTGTGCATTGACTTCATTGCATTTTGGTATGATAACCTTAAGGGGATTATTGGGATTATATAAAGAAAAAAAACATATTTGCAGACATCAAAATCTTATCATGACAAAAAGTTAATAGAGGGTTTCTTAGTTATAAAAGAAAAAATGATAGACAAGAAGTTATTATGTATAATAATAAATGGAATAATAATTTTTGAAAATATAAAAAAGAAATTGTCGAGAAAATTTCATTAATGTATTTTTCTTCACCTCTTATTTCAGGAATTAATACAAACCTACTGCCAAAATGTGTGATGATGATGCAGGTGGCCTAGTCATTGACAATGGTTCTGGTATGTGCAAAGCTGGATTTGCTGGTGATGATGCACCTCGCGCTGTATTCCCTTCAATTGTTGGCCGACCACGTCATCAAGGTGTTATGGTTGGTATGGGTCAAAAAGATTGCTATGTTGGTGATGAAGCACAAAGCAAACGTGGTATTTTAACTTTAAAATATCCAATTGAACATGGTATCATAACTAATTGGGATGACATGGAAAAGATTTGGCATCATACCTTCTACAATGAATTGCGTGTAGCTCCAGAAGAACATCCAGTCTTGTTGACTGAAGCACCATTGAATCCAAAAGCTAATCGTGAAAAGATGACACAAATCATGTTCGAAACATTCAATTCACCAGCCATGTATGTAGCCATCCAAGCTGTACTATCCTTGTACGCTTCCGGTCGTACCACTGGTATTGTTTTAGATTCTGGTGATGGTGTATCACACACTGTACCCATCTATGAAGGTTATGCTTTGCCACATGCTATCCTCCGTTTAGATTTAGCTGGTCGTGATTTGACCGATTATTTAATGAAAATCTTAACCGAACGTGGTTATTCATTCACCACCACAGCTGAACGTGAAATTGTCAGGGATATTAAAGAAAAATTAGCCTATGTTGCTTTAGATTTTGAACAAGAAATGGCAACAGCTTCAGCATCAACCTCATTGGAAAAATCATATGAATTACCTGATGGACAAGTTATTACCATTGGTAATGAACGTTTCCGTTGCCCCGAATCATTGTTCCAACCTTCATTCTTGGGTATGGAATCTGCTGGTATCCATGAAACTGTTTACAGTTCAATCATGAAATGCGATGTTGATATTAGGAAAGACTTATACGCAAACACAGTACTCTCTGGCGGTACCACAATGTACCCAGGTAAATATTTTGATATAAATAAAATATTTTCGTGTGGATTAATACAATTTATCATTAATTTTAGGTATTGCTGATCGTATGCAAAAGGAAATTACCTCATTGGCTCCATCAACAATTAAAATTAAAATTATTGCACCACCAGAACGTAAATACTCCGTATGGATTGGTGGTTCAATTTTGGCTTCATTGTCTACTTTCCAAACTATGTGGATCTCAAAACCAGAATATGATGAATCTGGTCCAGGAATTGTTCACCGCAAATGCTTCTAAATTACAAATTATATTTATTATAATTATTCTGAAAGCTGTTTTGGTTCCGGACTATTAACAACAAAATTTAACAACTATATTTATGAACCAAGGAAAACAAAAATATATTTTTTTTTAGTTTTCTGCTGACTTCAAATAAACATAATTTAATTTTAACATCAACTTAATATCATCATCACAATAATCCGTCTGTTTTATATACATAAAATAATATGATTTAACAAAATAATTTAACAACTAAAAAATATTTTTATTTTTCCATATTTTGATGTTTAATTTATTTCATTTATTGAATTTTTTTCTTACATATTTTTGCTGTGGTCTATAATCGGAATTTAATTAATCCGAATTGGTTGGCTCGTATAAAATGGGGCAAAAAAATTATTAAGAAATAAATTTTAAATCGGAATTAAATGGAAATTGCACTTAAAATGAAAAGTTATTCGTATATCAATTCGAATAGAATTTAATTTTAATTTGTACATAAAAAAAATACTTAAAACTATAAATAATACCAAAAAAGAATTAATTATTTCAAAACAAAAGCAAATAAAATTATATTTTAAAATTATTTTTTATTAATTATCCTTAAAGAAACAAAATAATTATTTCTATTGTTTTTTATTTAAATTTCTTTTCTTTTATTATAAAAAACTTTAATTTTTAACATTAAATATTAAAAAAAAAAACATAAAATATAAAAATGAAACATTTTTTTAATAAGTAGTCATTTTGTAATTATTCAATTAGAAAGATGGTTGCATATTTTTTGCGGGAAAAATTACAGTTTTTAAGATGGCCGATATAAACGAATATTAAAAAACGGTAGAAAATTTTGGGGAATATAGTCGGTATGGAAGAAAAAACTATTAAATTTTAAAGATTGTGGAAATTTTAAATATTTTGAATGATTATTGAAACAATTTTATTTGATTTATATTTTTCAACAACATTCTGAATGCAATTAAATTTAGTTTCACCGAAAGAAAGGAAATAGTATAGAATAATATAAACTGTATAGATCATTAAAAATATTTCAAAATCACTTTGATTTATAAAACGTTTATTTTATTGACTTAATATTCAATTCAGTAATTGAATGAAATTTGTACTTGCTTCCTTCATAAGATATATTTATGTGTCATCGTCTAATAACTGATATCTTCTTTCAGTTTTTGCTTCTCAGTTATACGCTTTACAATTATACCTATACTTTATATGCAATATTATGAGGCCTACCATATTGAGATTTTTTCAGTACACTAAAAACAGCTTATATTCTTTATAGTGCATCCTATCATAACTTGAAATACTAATTTTCATTTATGAAGAGTCTGATAAAGGCTCAATATGATTATAGTATTTTATAGTACATATATATTTTCCAATGCTCACTCTTTTATCACCGTGATTACACATCATAATAAACACAACTCGGTTAAGTAAAATAATAGCTTAAAAATTGTTTGTTATTCTGCAAAATTTCTGCTGGACAAAATTTCTATAAAATTTAATATTACGGCAAAAATAGTCACCATTGTCTGTTCTACATTACATTTCAATAATAAATATATGTATTTAACGACCAGACTATTTAAATTCCTCCGAATGAATGAATTACTAATAATATTAAAAATAAGTATCTGTACAAATCTGTATGTACAAATCTATATTTTAATTCTTTCAATGACTATATTTGGTAATATTATATAAAAATATCATTGCTAAAAATAATTTTCAAATTGAAATTGAAATAAACTACATATTTATGTATATTATATCCTGCCGCCAAATTTATATATTTTTGTAAAAGCTTGTAATAGTTAAATTTAAATGAAAGAACAAACATTTTCTGATACAAAAATAAGTGTTTTATTACTCAACCGAAATTCTTAATAAATTACGTATACCAAATAGTAAAAAGAAAATATATAATTACATATTATCAAAATTCTTTTGCCAAAATTAATCAATAAATCATATAAATTATTTATATATATTTTTTAATAGATAACTAACAAAACGAAAATAAAAATATTAGTAAATAAATATATGTGTAAAAATTCTAAATTTATTAACATACCAATTAATTATATTCACTTTGAACAAAAATGCCTTCCTTTTTGTATAACTAAAATTCAGAAATTCTGTTTTTGAAATGTGTGAAAATTTATATATAAATAATATTAATTTTATATGTTATAGAATTATTGTGAAGGGCTTTGATAATTTATCGAAATGCAAATATTTTTAACAATGCAGACAGAGACAAATAATAAAAATTGTAAATAATTTTACAATATAAATAAAATTGGAGAAATGTATATTGATATATGTGTGGAGTTTGTTAGGAAATATATCGTTTGGGATATTTTCAAAATTTCAAAGTTTTGCTTTAAAATTTTCAAAACTTCATTTATAATTGCATTATTGAAAAACTAACCCTAGTGTGTTACTTTATCTATCCATTCTTTTTGTGATGAGAATAGTCAAACTATAAACCAATATTTCATCCTGGTAATATTTCATTGATAAACTTAATTTCATATTTAATTTATCAATGAAATATTATACAAAATAGCGAGAATTCCTATGTACCCAATATGTTACGTAGTTTGACAACATTTTACATAGCCGTCTGAAACCGTCTTCTGAATTAAGTCACCATTACTTGTTAATTAAATAATATTTCTAATTTGTAATTGTAGATTCCAATGTAAATTATATATATAAAACTAATTATTTTACAACTAGTTAATCGCCACTTAATTCCTATAAGAATAAGAATATCCCAATCTAACTGACAGTCAAGGCATTTATTAGTACATTTTCATATTACCCAAAAAAAAAAATTATAAATTAGATCTAAATGTTCAGCTTAAGAAGACATTAAATATGTTGGATAATTACACATTTGGCCACTGCAAAGAACATTTACATTAAAAAATATTATATATGTGGTAAAAATAACAAAAACAAAAATATTTTGTTTTAAAACCCAGCCGCCACATAAATTGAAAATTTCTATAAAAGTGCATGCAAAAGAACATCACAAATTTATATATATATTTTTTTTACATGTGCTAATAAGACACAATTACAAATGCAAATTCATACACAAAAAAATATATGATTAAATTAATTAATGATTTTTATCTTCGAGTATAAAAGTCTCACTTGAAATTTAGTTAATCCATTAGTAATTCAACTTTAGATAATTCGCGACACGCGTCTCATAATATTCGATCATAACGCTACTGCGAGAAAAAAGGATTTTCATTTTTCTGTGTATAATTTTTTAAGGGTAATAGAAATCATTTTAATTTATTAAAAACAGTTTTAAATTGAGAAGTTTGTGACATTTTTTTAAAAAAGTTTTTGAATTTGGAAAAGGACATGCAAATTAATTTTAATTGAAATTCGGGGAAATGGCGAAACTAATTATACAAGAATGTGTTTTCATTGAAATTAAATAATTATAAGAGTATATTTAAAACAGTGTTCAGAAATGATTATATTTGATAGAATCATTATGCAGACTTTACTTCAAAGTCACATATGATTAACGCTTCATCTCAAATTTGAGCAAAACTATTAGAAATGTAAATGATGAATTTAAAGTATAGTATTATAAATGGTACTCAAATTTTCTAAGTTGTTGGGGGTAATAATTACCTTTCAGTTAGAGTCACTTTTTAGATGATAAATTTTTTCTACAAAACCCAAGATAACGACAAATTTTTCCATGTTTCGAATTTATATCACATATTCCAACATTATGTACTTTTTAGCTAAAAATAGAAAACAGACTGTTTTTTTTGCATATTTGTCATTTGAGTACAAATATGTAGACACAATTTTAAATGCATTGTAAAGCGGACAGAATGTTTTTAGTCTAATTTAGTGAAAAACTCAAACACTTGAGGGTATAATACATGAACTTGAAAACAAATTCTTCGCATTTTGCTCCGCCAAGAACATTTTCAAAAAAATTAGTAAAAATGTCTTTAAAAAAATGTTCTACTTATTTTTAGAATATAACAAGTAAATATCAAAATGTGCGACGATGATGCAGGCGGACTCGTCATTGATAATGGTTCTGGAATGTGCAAAGCTGGATTTGCTGGTGATGATGCACCACGTGCTGTATTTCCATCGATTGTGGGTAGACCAAGGCATCAAGGTGTAATGGTTGGTATGGGTCAAAAGGACTCTTACGTTGGTGATGAGGCACAAAGCAAACGTGGTATTTTAACTTTAAAATATCCAATTGAACATGGTATCATAACTAATTGGGATGACATGGAAAAGATTTGGCATCATACCTTCTACAATGAATTGCGTGTAGCTCCAGAAGAACATCCAGTCTTGTTGACTGAAGCACCATTAAATCCAAAAGCTAATCGTGAAAAGATGACACAAATCATGTTCGAAACATTCAATTCACCAGCCATGTATGTTGCCATCCAAGCTGTTCTCTCCTTGTACGCCTCCGGTCGTACCACTGGTATTGTCTTAGATTCTGGTGATGGTGTATCACACACTGTACCCATCTATGAAGGTTATGCTTTGCCACATGCTATCCTACGTTTAGATTTAGCTGGTCGTGATTTGACTGATTATTTGATGAAAATCTTAACCGAACGTGGTTATTCATTCACCACCACAGCTGAACGTGAAATTGTCAGGGATATTAAAGAAAAATTAGCTTATGTTGCTTTAGATTTTGAACAAGAAATGGCAACAGCTTCAGCATCAACCTCATTGGAAAAATCATATGAATTACCTGATGGACAAGTTATTACCATTGGTAATGAACGTTTCCGTTGCCCCGAATCATTGTTCCAACCATCGTTCTTAGGTATGGAATCATGTGGCATTCACGAAACCGTATATAATTCAATTATGAAATGTGATGTTGATATTAGGAAAGACTTATACGCAAACACTGTACTCTCTGGCGGTACCACAATGTACCCAGGTAAACATTGTTTTAAATTTTGTAATGTGTTAATTAATACAATTTATTATTAATTTTAGGTATTGCTGATCGTATGCAAAAGGAAATTACCTCATTGGCTCCATCAACAATTAAAATTAAAATTATTGCACCACCAGAACGTAAATACTCAGTATGGATTGGTGGTTCAATTTTGGCTTCATTGTCTACTTTCCAAACTATGTGGATCTCAAAACAAGAATATGATGAATCTGGGCCTGGTATTGTTCATCGTAAATGTTTCTAAACATTAATTCTAAATTAATTGATTCGAAAATTACTAAAATTTATTCTATGCTAGAATTGTCCATTAGCCAATCTTAATTTTTGATGCCGTAAGCGGAAAAAGACTTTAATTTAATTATCAAATTTTATGCTTTTATGTTTGTAAAAAATATATTTAAAATAAATTTAATAATTTTAGACTAATATGCTGAACAATTTTCATATAAATTTTAATTGTGTTGTTCCTTTAATCTTCAAATGATGAAAATTTGTAAATAATCTCGAAACATTTTTAGAATTTTAAATGATTTTGTCTATACAAAAAAAATCTCAGTTGATCTTTAAAATTCCTGATTTGTTTGCTCGATGACACTTTTTTTTTTATAAAAATTCGTAAACAGATTTGTTATCCTTTTTAAGGAGCAAGCAAACGAAATAAAAAAATATAACAAAAAAAAATTTGTTCAAATATTTATCAGCAAAAAAGTAAATGTTTACCAAGACACCATCGTCTTTTGCATGATGATTTGCAAAAAAAAAAAAAATTGTATGAAAAAATATAAAATTTTCAAAACTTTATACATTTTCCAAAAAAAAAAATAAGTATTGAAAGAAAATCTGACAAAATTTTAAGATAAATAATAAAATAATAATATAAAAAAATTCACTCTGTTGCACTTTAGAATCCTGGTATCGCGCTTAAAAAGCAAAACACGTACGCATTGATACATTTTCTTGTTAAATCGAAAACGATTGGCACACAATTTTTTCTCAAGAAATCACATTATAGAAAGAAAAATCTTATTAGAACAAAAGTGGAAAAATAGATTGGAGAGGAAAAATTTTTTTGTAATGTAAAATTTTGAAGAAGAATTTTCACTGTATAAAATTTATTATTTTCTAGTATTCTTCTATTTTTTTTTTTTTCATTTTTCATTTTTCGGGTGAGATTTATGATTTTTTCTTTGCTTTGCATAACTTTAAAATTGATAAATGAGATTTCTTCTTTTTTTTCTGTCATTAAATAGCACTTTTCATGGATATAATATTTGTATCCTTGTGATTTAATAAGGATTTCAATTTTTGAATATTTTTTTGAGAAAAGATGTTTATTTTTTATGTTTGTAATGTAATAAAAATTTCAAAATTAAATTTAATAAAGTTAAATGCAATGTAAATTGATTTTGTATATTGAATATTATAATTAATCATTATTTTGACAACGAGAATTTCTGCAAATATTAGTATATCATCAGGAAAATCAGGATTATTTGATTAATCATTTTCCTTTAAAAACGTATTAAATTTATGAAGTTTTTATGTATATTTATGTGTTAAGTTTATCAAATTTTTAATTTATGTATATATACTACCAACATCACCTATGGTTTCTTAAATAACTTTTATAGCCATAATTATTCCTATACAAGAACTAGAAATCTAATAGAATCTAGTCACAATAAGCTATAATGGCAGCTGTACAGTTTTTAGTCAATATCTGTATTTTATATCAGTATTTTAAATTTAAGAAATCAAAGCAAAATATTTTAAATTTAAGAAATCAAAGCAAAATTTTACAGAATTTATTTTATAAACTCACATATAAACAAAATTTACTATTTTCCAATTAGAAAATTTTCAAATTTCGTTTCAGTTATTACGATCTTAATAACTTAATTTAAAATTTATTTACACTTTATTTTCATTCAAATTTTCTGAAATATATTTAAGTTCGATATAATAAAAATATTTTTGTTTTACCACAAAAAGAAAATAACTAGATAGCAAATAATATTATTTCTTATTTACATTTGTATCATATCAAAAAAACAAACCATCATAAATTACCAGTAATTTGAATCACCAGAAATTCCTTCTAATAATATTTTAGAAATAACCTGAAGGATTTTCTTCTTTTTTTTTGTGTGTGTTTTTACATATTTTAGTTTATTTACCAAATACAAAAATAAACATTCAAATAACCATATATATACTTTCACCACATTACCCAGAAAAAAAAATTGAATTTTCCACATATCTACATATCATAAAATGATGCTACTGTAGTACTAGACTGGTTAGTCTATTATATATCTCACCATTCCTCTTCTAGAAAACATATAATAAAATATCCTTTCTCTATTTATATATATGTTTGTATATTTGATTCGTAAAAAGCATTGAATTTATCCTTGTGAAAATGTTGTGTCTAGAATGAAAAAAAACCCAAAACAGGAAAATGAAAATTCATATATATGTACGTATATAGATACATAGAGAGAGAAAAATAACAAACACAATGAAATATTTAAATGATTTTACATTTTGATGTTAGATAAGCATAACGAATTTAATTATTTTCCGGGTTTTATTTCACAATAAAAAATTATATATATAAATTATATTATATAGACTCATTTTCCAATGGTATATTAAATTATACAAAAAAAATTCTTATGCACAAATTTAACAGACAAAATATTATAATATTAAAGGTAAAAATTGAAATTCAATTTCATGCACATTATTGTTTTTTTAACAGTGTAAATTTCTGATTGGTAATAAAAATGAAAATGCACCCTCATATTATTATTATTATTATTTTGCATAATTTTTGGTGAAAATATTTTTTATTATACAAAAATTTACAAAATAAAAATCAGACTAGAAAGTAATAATACCGAAAATAATGTTTTTTCCCTTATTACACCTAAATAAAGTTTTCCTCGGAAAATTATATATAATGAAAATATAATAATATTTATGATAAAAGATATATTTCAACTTTAATTCTTTTCATATTTTCCATATCCATTATTTTTCCACACCAACAAAAAAATATAAATTTTAATATAAATATAATTTACATATTATATTTATTTATTTTTATATGATCATCATGTTCAGTTGTATTGTTTTTTTTTTGTACCGGGAATTGTAGAAGCTCAAGACTTTTTTTGAAAACAAAAAATTTACATTATTATAATATTCCTTGCGAAAAATGATAAAACAGCAAAACTTAAAGACGAAAAGTTTATATGTAGTACATACATATATTCGCCCACAACGAAAAGGGTTAGAAGATTTAACAAAAAAATATATTTTACATAAAAATTAAATAATTTTTTTATTAGTTTATTAAAATTTGCAAGAGAAATTTTTGGAAAATTTATAAATTTAAAAGAACAAATTTATAAGATATATTTATTGCGAGTTTATAATTAATAAAGTTTCCTTTTTAATTAAATTAAATTTAAATTAAATTGACTTTGTATATTAAATTGGATTTTCAAATTTTTGAGAATTTTAAATATTTAAATAACCAAATTTAATTAAAATTAATTTTTCTATTAATAACTTACATTTAACTTACAATTACATATTTTTTATCATTTTTAATTATTTTTTAGATTCTAATAATAAAATTTTACACATTCGGAAGATTAATGTAATAAAATTATGTTGTGAATTGACAATGCTTTCAACCAAAACAATTACAATTTATCACTTTTATATAATAACTACAATTAATATCTCCGTAATTGATTATTGAAATATATAAAAAATTTAATATATTATTTTATTATTCATCCAGAAAATATGCAATTTTATAAATATTCTTTTTTAACATTTCCTGTACCTAAAAATATGCAATTTCAATTTAAAAAAATATATATATAAAAATTCAGTTTATTATTGAAAAAGTTTTTCCTATTCACATAAATTTTTATATTTTTGTATTTATTATTTTTTTATTCAAATATGTTTTTTTTTGCCACAATGATAATAAAAAAAAATATATGCTACAATATACATATAAATACAACAGGATATACAAATGTTGGATTTATATATTAATTAATATTCCTGTCCATTCATTTTTATATTCGGCAGGAAGAAATGGTGTTGTGAAAAGTTCCAAAGTATATTTTTGTATTTTATTCCCAATATTAACAACAAAAATTGACATTGGATAAAAGTCAAAAATATTAATCCATTTTAAAATAAATAGTCTGCGGCCATGTCGGTGGACCTTAAATCTGATGGGTCATATTTCAAGGATGGCCTTAACACAAAATATAAAATAAAAAAAAAACTCTATAAATATTATCATATAGGATTTTATACTTATATTTTACTATTTTGAGGATGGCATAAAATTTTTTTGTTGCATGTACACCATTATTTTTTTGTTTTGGAGAATATTATATACTACCCAGACCCACCAACTATTTTTATTTTGTTAGTTGATATAAAACATCATACAACATAAATTTGATAGAAGATAACCACCCCCTTTGTATATTTGAAAAACGGAAGCAATTACATTTTTGACTCTCATAAATAATATTTTTGTAATTTTTGTTATTTATGATTTATTATGTTGTTTGCTATATAGAATGGTTAGCTTAGCAGCAGCACAACAGCAGCAGAAAACTCTTTTTAACTATAAATATAAAAAAAAAATTGATTTTTTCTCTTTTAAGTATTTTTTTCTGAGAATTTTAATATTCGAAAAGAATTCATTACAAATTATATTTTCAAGTTCAAACATCATAAGGGCATAAAAGTTAATTTGACTACTGTACATTATAATGTTTATTAATATTGGGGATTGGGCTAAAGATTTGAGATTCAATTTAGTACCTTTTTTTTAGAATTCGAAATTGATTAACATGATAGATGAAAGAATTTATTATCTGAAATAAATAAGAATCCAATTAATTGGAAAATATGGAATTTCATAAATTATATATAAATCATGTCAGTTGTTATAAGGAAAATGTTAAATATATAATGCAATAATTAAACATAATGTAAAGTAATTTCTGACATAAATTAATTTCTTGGTATCATTTGACAAGGAATTTTTAATTATAATAAAACCTTGCGAAAAAATAATAAAAAAAAAATTTATAACTTATTTTGGATAAAGAAGGAAAAAATCTGATGACAAAACAAAGTTAATATTAGGTTCATATTTTTGGAACTTTCATATTTTGTATTTCTAGGTCTAGGATTCACATTTTCAAACAACACTCATTCTAAAAGTATTTTTTAATCTCTTCTAAACTAAATTTGTTAAGTAATAATGAATACAAATATTGTTGAAATGCTAAACATTTAGTTACCATTTTAAAATGGGATTCCTTTTATACTAATTTTTCTACAGTATTTCTGGACATATAACCAAGAAATACAAAATATGAAAGTTCCATGACCGTGAATATAATATTTCTTACTTTGTTTTGTCATAAATAAAGTATTTATATTTATATCCTTCCAATAAACTTTTATTTTTATAAAATACTGAAACTGATGACACAAATATTTCAAGGTATAATTATATTCATTTTAAAATATAATATAAATATATCACCATTGAAATCATATTCTTTAATTTTTAAATTAATCTTTAATAAAATGTAATAAAAAATTTAATATTTACTTAATACATTGTAGCGACTATATAATATTATTGCAATCATTTAATATTAAATTTTATCCAAGAAAAATATTTAATTTTATCGATAATATAAATTGTATAAGAGTGTCAAAATTATTTAATATAATATATAAGAATTAATAATTGAAATTGCATTCGTTAAATTTGTGTATAAAATATGAAAAGAGAATACAAGAAAATTAATATAAATACATTTTATATCGAAAAAAATTTATGCAGGCTGAAGATCAACTGAGAAATTTTGATTTGGAAATTATATCATAAATGTTAAAATTTGACAGACGGAGACCACGGCCCATCAAATCTCTAATTTTTGACAATCATATTAAAACAAATCATATGTTTCTACTACATAGTATCTACAAAATAAATTATGTACATAATATAATATGATTTTTTAATATTGATCTATTATAAAGCTAACCTAAAAACTTTTACTATAAAATCCACAAAAATTCAATTTCAAAATAACCAAAGAAGAAAAAAAAAATGCTTTAAAAAGTTATGCCACAATTAAAATCAACGATAAAAAAAACTGCCATTAATTTACTAACATGACACTAATTCTTTAAAATACCTACGATGATTTTTATCATATCATTCTACACCATTAAATTAACTTATTAACACCCAGGACAAAAATAAATCCAATATACCTTTAGCACACACAAAAAAAGAAACTTTAACTATTACACATAAAAAAATGTGTATATATCCTTGTTGGTCCCCACTGGAGATCCGAATTAAAATTTTTTTTTTTTTTGTTTTATTCCACTATTGTCAACGTTCATTCCCTGTGACGGTATGTTATGATGTCGCGGTTAAACCAAAAAAAAAAAAAATTATATAAAATACATAAATCATTTAACTGTCGACCATCCTTAGTAATAATAATACAAAAATCTATATAATAGCATTATGTTTGGCCAAAAAAATGTCCTTTCATATCTTTTATGAATTTTCCTATCAAATTAGTCTTTCCACATTTAAAATTGGTCATTTTCCAACTCGAATTTCTCCTTTTTGCAAAACTAAATTATTATTTTATAAATTAAATTCGTCATTTTCGAAGTCAAATTTATCCTTTACCAAATACAAAAAAAAATGGAAAAAAAACAATATGAATTATTATAAAACTAATTTGAACAATGAAAAGACCATTTTGATTTAAAAATTTTACATAAAGATGTGAAGGGACAGCACCAGGCAAATAAAAAATTACTTATACAATAAAATGCAAACGGCAATATTCCATAAAATCATAAAATTATTTTATATATATGTATATGTACATAAATATGACAAAAAATAATGAAATTCCTCCTGTTTTTAATATATACATATAAAATAAAATATATTATAGTAAATAAATACATATAAATCCATTATTTGCCTTGCATTATGAATGGTGAACAAAACCACACACAGATAGACAAAAACAGGACTTTAATAAATCATTTTTAGTTATTTCATTTTTGTAGTACTGGAATGGACCATAACATTTTATATAACTTTGGACAAAAGAAATAATTTGCAGGATACCGTCTCAAATTTTAACCGGCAATTTAATGTTATTCAAAGGACTTAAGAGCGTATACAGTAAAAAGAAAATTATTATTTAGTCTTGGGTGTTAAAATTATATTTGTCGCCGAAAAAAAAATTCCATTTATTACAAGGATAATTTTTTTTTTAAATTTTATTGTACATAGGAAATAAATTTTACTTGAATGCACACAATATTAAAATGGCGTTACTATCTATATCTATAGTATGTGTAAGGAATCATTTTTGGTACAGTATTTTGGGTGCACTGTTTTAAGGATATTTGTTATTGAAATAACTTTTTATCAAAATTTTATGGTCATTTACAATTATTTGTAAAGTTTTTTACCAATTTCTGTAAAATATTTTTATATACGATTTAATTTTGAGTAAAATTTAAAAATTATTCTTATTGGTTTTCAAAATCCCTTAATTAAGTTGAATCATTTAGAATTTTAATAATATAATAATCCAGTAAACGAATTTATTCTGTTATGAATGATGTTAGGCAAAATTTATATTAGTTCTATATGAGGAAAACCTTTTAAGTTCCACATTTTAAAGAATATTCAACCTAAATGACCATCACTACTAGAAAAATATTTGCTTTAAATAAACTCAAAAGCCAATTTTCATTTAATCATTCATAAATGTAGGTGGCTTTTAATGCCACACAAATGGTATGAATTTTGAAACTGACCAAATTTTTGTCCACTTATCTTTTTCGAATTATAAATTTTTTGATTCATTTCATAGCCAAATTCAAAAGAGAAAATGGAATTTAAATAAAAGTTTTTCTCAAATAGAAATTTAACTTTTTATTTTATATTTACTTAATGGTTTTTTTCGCTTTTATTGCAATGAAAAATATGGAAAATTTTATATTTTCCTACTTCAGTTTTTCAATAAACTTATTAACGAAATTACATAAAACTTTCTTTTTTTTTTGGTAAATCATTAAGTATAGTCGAGAGATTTTTATTAGTTTAAAAAAAAAAACTTTTACGTTTTTAGAAAGAGCACTTCAACCAAAAGTAAATTAAAATTTCATCAATTAGGTCATTAAAATACTTTATAATTATACAACGGAAAAGTTGACCAATTTATAATAATAATCTTGATAAATTATTATTATCATTAATTAAAGATTTGCAATAAGTTTAGGTAATTAATAAATATTTAGTTTCAATATTGAAAATTATATTATAATAGATGAGTTAAAATTTAATTACTTTACATAATATTAATTAAATAAATATTTTGTGGGTGATCATAATTTGTTAAATTTAAATATTGACATTATTAAAACGATTACAGTTTCCAAAAGTCGATAAAATATTTTATAAGAGTATAAATTACCATTTACAATTTACTTTCAAAACGATTTGATAAATGTAAAAATTTTTTTTTGTAAGCAGAAATTTATTGTTTATTTGAAACCAAAAACTTCAATGACATACAACAAATAAATTTCACTAATTTCGATTTGCAGTTTAGAATTAGATAATTAGGAAAACAGGATTATGACAACATATTTACTGGGTCTTAGTACGGTAAACATCGAAAACAAAATTCCAAATTATATAAATCATAATTTCCCATAATTAGTTTACGTAATTTTACCTTTACATTCATTTCCAAGCAAAACTTGAACTAAAAAAATACTAATTACCTATACTGTTACAAAGAAAAATTGAAATTATCATTTATTAAAACCAAATCTTAAAAAGTAATTTTTATATCTTTATTCAAAGATTTTTTTTCCCTTCGTAATTTATCTTTACAACCATAAAAATTAAAAATAAAATTTTCCTAATCTAACATGAACACTTTTTAATAACATATAAGATGATTATTACATTTACCTTTTTCACCCATAATTGCATATCAGCGAGCAGAATACTTTTTATATAGTATTTAAAAAAAAATAACAAATCTCCCTGAAGCTGGAGAGTAATTAAGGAAATCTCATAAAAAATCACATTTTATTACAAGCATCTAATAATGAACAAAAAATTATAATTTATCTATTTAAATTAAAAATTTTCTTCTGTTTTAAATATATGCAATATCAAAAATTTAGAAATTTCTAAGGATATTTCAATATGTAAAAGGAAAAAAAAAAGATGAGAAATGCTAAATTTAAATTTTTTTTTGAAAAGTTTCTGAACAGAAAAAAAAAACAATCTTATTAAGACTCGTTTTTATGCAGAAATTTTGTGAGTTTATTAAAAATTTATAAAAAAAAAAACAATAAAGTAGAAAAATAAATTTCTTACCGATTGAAGGGAAATTTATAAAATAATATAAAAAAAAAAATAGATGGCAAAATTCTTTTCCTGTAATTTCTTTTTTTCTTATGTTGGTTTAGCACATGCTAAAATTCTCATTGTGGTTAACATAAAATGAAAAATTATAAAATTTTTGAAGATAATTTTATTTTGATAAAAAAAAAGGATTAAAAATTTATTCATGAAGTTTTGTGGTTAAGATAAAGTTGAACAATATTTATTTTTCTACATTTAAAATGTTTGTTTCGAGAATTTTTTATGTATAAGTTGAAAGAAATCTTAATAAAATAGTTGAAATAATATAATAACTTTCTTAAATATATTTAAATATAGACGACTACCTAAATTGAGAAGTTAAAAACAAATATAGTAGCTTCTAAAAAATTAACATTTATTTCTCAAGATATTGTATCTTACTCAATCTAATAAACTATTAACACTAACCTAAGATGACTTTTCTTCTAGATCTGTCAATAAAACATGTTTTTTCCTATTTTGCAACATGAATATTGTTGGTATTCTGCAACTTCTGTAGTATAGTATATAAAGTCTTTAATATTACCAAAAACTATAAATCGGATTATACATCACCTTTTTTTTTTTTTGATAAATCATAAAAATAAAATATGAACATTTTTTTTAAATTTCTTCAATGTCTTATTGTGACAGTTCTATTTTATTTCTAAGCAATTCAAAACTTTAATCAAAAATGAACCCATCTGCAAAATGTTAAAAAATTTCTTATAAAATATTTATAAAAATAATCAATTTTTTATTTTAAAAATTTAAAATTTATGTAAAACATTAAAAGTTTTCTCACAAACTTAATTATAAACTTTATTTACAAAGTCCAACAATCATTTTGCTGATTATTTTACGAAAATGAAATTTAATTTAAATGAATATACTCAAATAGAATTTTGATATCCACCTTCAAAACAAAACCCTTTTTATTACATTTACTGTACAATTTTAATTTTAGTATAAATACGTTACAAACTGAATAAAATACAAAAATAGTAATAAAATATTCAAGGACACAAAACCATATTATAATAAAACCTTATGCAAATAATCGGTTTGAAAATATTTTAACAAAAAATTCAATACAAATTTCAATGTCAATTTCAATTTAAACAATTTTTTCCTTTCTTTACGAAAATATATTTTTTTTATGTATATTTTAATCATTCATTGTTGGTCGTCGTCCTTTCTGGTTAACCCATAAAACGTAGACATTTTTAAAGGATAATAGGAACACGAAAACAAAAAAATATATGTTGGAAATTGTTTACCTTTCTCATTTAAATTCAAACCACTTCGAACAAATTATGCATTAATTTGTGACATCTTTGAATTGTTTAAATAAATATATACATATACAAAATCCTTTCTAGGATTGGTTCTTCTCTACTATTTAAATTTCGTATAAACAAAATAAGAATTTTTTCGGTAGAAAAAGCATAAGAAAATTGTACGTTTTGTCTGGGAAGGACAAAAACAAAAGATATCAACAATATTTAAGAAAAATAAATAAGAAAATCCTTTTTTATTCGAAATTGAGTACATAGTCAATTTAAAGGATCTTTTAAAAGTGTCAGCCTGGGTTTAAAGTTTTTAGGAAAATTACAAAACTTTTTATATGAAATAAAAATTATAAAAGGAAAGAAATAATATAAAATCAAAATTATCATTTACAGAGGCCAATAATGATTTCAGATTTTGATTATTTAATTGTATGTGTATTATATGAAATTGTTGGCTCCACCGCAACACCAATTGTAAGCTATATTATATTTTGGAAGAAAATCGGTTCTAAAGGAGTTAAATAAGACAGAGAGCTTAACAAAAATAGAAAATATTGTACAATGTTTTCTGTCATAAAACTTAAAACGTGATTTGAATTTTCGGTTTTTTTTTCTATTCGTTTCAGTTGAAAAGTCTATGTTGTAGATAAATATCGTGGAAAAGTTGGGGCATTGAAGAAGGATATGATGTTGCAAAATATTTGATATTTTTTTTATAGTTGGTAACAAATAATGTGCAATTAAAAAATTATTGTTATGAAAATTAAAAATAATATAATACAGAGTGTGCCAATTGAGTATAGTATTATGACAAAAAAATTTTAAAAAATGAATTAAATTCAATTTAATAATCTGCACATTTTACTACGAAAAAAAAAAGATGATAAATTTGTTTAATTATTAAAATTAAACAGTGAACAGTAAAATTATAGACCACAGAGAAAGATAATTCTTATTGAGCGAAATTTATATGTCGGCCATTTAAAATTTATATTACTTAAATTAATTTGTACTTTTGTACACTCTGTACTGTATAAATACTAAAATTCTACAAAATATATTATAGCTTGTCTGTAGAAAAAATTTCAAATTTAAACATAAAGTAAAACGCTCCCCAAATAATAAAATCGGTCATAATAATAATCCTTTTAAAATTTTCACTATTATACAAGCCCGTTTTTTTTTTTTGGGTCACCAAACATTTTTAATACTTTGCCCCAGAGAACATAGCAATTAAAGACTTCATTGCTTGTTCCAATGACGACGACTAGTCGTTTGCACAAAAAGCAAAATACAATTATTGGTTAAAGGGTGAGAGTTTTTCATTTCATAAATGATATTTTTAAAATCTAATCACGTCCATTTAGTAAAAGGACCAAGTACATAAGAAAAAAAAAACTTATTATCATCTACAGACATTTTGCCAGCGATGCTCGTCGAGACATTAATTTTATCCATTATGATGACAATGAGAATACGCGTTCCAATCTTTAAATAATAAAATGAAATTTTGCTATATATTTTTTAATGTAATTTTTAAGTTATTTTCTTTGAAATTGTTTAACGTTGGTTTAGTCCACACACCAAAAAACAAAACGGATATCCCAAAGGAACAATTTATTGGAGTAATAAAGATGGCGTAGAACGATTAGTATTTAACAGGGGAAAAAAAACTATTTTTGAGGTTCTGATGAGTAAATTTAAAATAATGATTTGTTCTCACAGCTTTAATTTAATTTTCTTAGTAATTTTTAAATCTTGGTGGGTAATAGAAAATGAGTTGCTAAGATAAATTTGTTAATTTTAAATATTTTTGAGATTTTTTTTTGTACATTTTTCATTTATATCATTTAGAATAGTCAACGAATAATGAAACCAAAATTATTACTGCTGTTACTATTGATTTTTGTGCATAAAACTGAATTTATATTTCTGATTTTACTTGCTTTGATTAGTAAAAAGGTGTAAATGTAAATACATATAATCTAAAATATTCTGAATTACTATTACATTATAATTTTTATAACATATCCTTAAATTACAAAAAAAAATTATCATTACTCATCTTTATGTTCCTTAATATAATTTAAAATTTAAAAACTATAAATTATAAAAGTAATTTTCATTATTTTTATATCAAAAACACCAAAAATTCTGCAGGACAATTTATAATTTTTAACAAAAATTTACCAAAAAACATTACACCAAATTTAATTTATTATCAAATTAAATAAAAAAAACTCTTAAATTTAAAGACTTTTAAAATGGACCTAAAAATAATATAAATGGTCAGCTGTAAATTAATGTTTTTTTAAAAAAAGGGATAATTTTATTTATAATGAATTGTGCAGTAAAACAGTCTTTACCAGTTTGTACATTTATTATGTTTTTTTTTAATATTATATATATATCCTAAATCCTTGTAATATATCCTTGTACTTTTAATATTCAAAATTCATGTGTGGTATATATATAGAAAAAAATTATTCGCGTTTAATAAAATTCCCTTATGCACACCTGGGGTAAACCACTAAGAATGAAAATATATAAAAAAAAAAAATCATATACAAAAAACATAATATAACAACAACAAAATTGACCCTTTGAGAAAGTGGATTAAACCACTCTAGACTCTCTAGTGATTATAATGATACCATAACGTATAGAGTATATACCAGAGAGCTTATATAAACATGAATATTTTACTTAAAAAATTATATATACTTTTTTTCTGGTTGGTTATTTAAATTTTTCTATATGCAGTTTAAAAGGTAAAATAAAGTAAAGTACAACGTAGCAAAAATTGTTTTTAATTAATTTTAATGTGTATGCAATCCTTTATATTTTAAAGTAAAAGTTTTTGAAACACCCAGGATAATTGAGAAAATATTTAGATATTTATTCATTATTATTATATAATATTATTTAACATTATAAAATTGCACTGTGATTACATGAATTTTTTTTAAATTTTCATTTTTGGATTAATTTGGAATTTTATTTGTTTACTTTTAGAGATGGTAAATAAAATTTGAATTATTTTGAACTTATAAATTATTTTGTTAATTTATATGAGCTAATATTTATGGTTTTCGCATTACATTATTATATCAATTGTATTTGTATACTTAACTAGCTTTGCTTTTGATAATTTATTCTTATTAAAATTTCGTAATTTGTGATTTCAATTGATCACAATATTTTTTGTATATTCCCTTATCACGCTTACCCTTTGGCCGCACATTTATTTGAAATTTTTTTGCATTTAGAACACATTTAATTATTTAGAAACTCATATACGAAAACTATAATATTTTCGTATTCAAATGCGAAAGCGAAACTCATTCATAATACGAAAAATTTTTAGAGAATACAGTAATTTGTAAGAGCAGTAGATTTTATGCAAGAATTCATTTATTTCATGAATTTATATATGATATTGGGATAACTTTATTTTAATATTGTCTCAGTTTCAATGACGTACCAGAACGTCATAATCGATTTTGCCCAAAATAATGCATGACGTTCTGATACGTCAAATGAGGTCAAAGGGTTAAATTGAAGCAATTTCAACTATAGCTTAAACTTCAAATGTCAATTTCAACTGTCTCACCATAACAATCTGAGAGCTCATAATTAGCATTTTATAATTCTAATCAGTATATTCAAGTCTGTAATAGCTTTATAAAACTTTGCAATATACTTTTAGATTTTTTTTATATTTTACTCGATTATCTATTAAAAATTCTTCCATTTAAATAAAATTCATATTTTTCTACAGTCATCAAATTTGTCTATAACTTTGACATAACAAAATGATAACTTTTCTTGTTCTTGTTGTGAAGTTTTGCTTTTCAATAAAAGTTTAATTATATCTTTCAAATTTTACTATTTTTAATAAAATTCTTATAATTTCCCTTTCTGGTCAATTAAATCTAAATAAATCGCATAATTGCCATATTTTATTTAATAATAATTTATAAAATAATATTTATAATTTTATTTTATTTAACTCAATTTATTTATTATTTCAATCAAAATATTTAACTTTACATTAAATTTTCCGTAAATTCTTATACAAAAAGAAAAACAAACATAAAAAAAACATATATTTATTTTATGTAAATCTTTAAAATCATAAACATAATCTGGAAAAACAAAAACAAAATATAAAATCATGTACATAAAAATGAACATAGAAAAGAAAAATTTAAATCACAACAGCAACAAAAAGAAAGAGGAAATAATAAAGACAATATTGCGCTTAAAAAAAAAATTAAATTGTTTTTCTTATAAAAATGTTTTTGGGAAAAGCTTTTTTGTTTTGTTTTTCATTTTTTTCTTTCTCAAATGATCCTAAACGCTAGGAATATTATGCGAGATACAAATGTATGCATATATGGAAAACTCTTTACACAAAGTACCAATAAAACAAAAAAACATTTTTTAAAAGCTTTGTGTTTGTTTGTAGACAGTGTTTTTTTTCTTTTCTTTTTTTACTTTGTTATTCCACGCTTACTACCTTAACGCTAAATATAATATCTGGCACACAAAAAAGGATCTTATAATGTAAAAGTGTTATAGAAAATAATACAAATATAAAAATATATTAAAAATAAAATATACAAAAAAAAAGGAGAAAAATGAGAAAAAATGATATGGAAAATTTTGCTCAATGAACTCGCCAACTTGACAGCGTAAAAATATAACATATAAAAAATACCTTTAACAGAAAAATTTAATTTATTTTTCGAGTTTGTTGGAAAAATATGTAGTTAATAATACTTAACAAGGGTCTTTTAAATTCAGAAAAATTGATAATATTGCACTAATATTGCTCATTGCATACTTCGTATTTTAAACAATCTTCAATTTACTCATCTACTCATACTCATAGTCTACTTAGTTAAGCTTGGTTTATTAGAGTTACTAAAATTTTGACAATAAAATTAAAAATCAGAAACTGAATCAATGACATTACTTGCCACTTGACATTACTGACATTACTTGCCAGTCTAAATTAATTAATTATCGTAAGGAGTCACTAAACCCCTT
This sequence comes from Empis stercorea, assembly GCA_949752835.1. NCBI lineage: Eukaryota > Metazoa > Arthropoda > Insecta > Diptera > Empididae > Empis > Empis stercorea. Next base: position 15,759,044 of record OX457088.1, on the reverse strand, counting down.
CTAAATGATCACACACACAAAAACTGGATTTAAATTACTAATTAATATATTTCTAATGCACCAGACAATTTCAAAAATAAAATTCTCTTATACAAAAAGTGCTAATAAATCAACGACATCAAATTGAGTTATAAGGACATCCTCATCGCGGGAAAAATATGCTGTGTTTTAGGGCATAACATAAAAAGGATAATAAGAAATAATAATAATAACAAAAAAAATTGAAAATTTCGTCATCGTATATAAGCGACATTATGAAAAATTTACGTTAAGTTCTTCCTTGTTTGCCAGAACGGAAAACAGGATATGTTAACATTAAACATTTGTAATGTTTTTTTAACGTTTTTATGTTTTATTTTTTATTTTTCAAACATTTTTAAAAAGTTATTTTAATAAGGATTTTTTTTTTTTCTGTCGGTTCTTTTATCTTGCGTATACATATTCCGTTTATTTTTCTTTAGGATTTCAATTTACAAGGAAAATTTTCTTTTTTATTTGTTTATTTTTTTATATATATATATAACGTACCTTATTTACCATCACATAAAGGATAATAATATTTTAACATAAAATTTTGTGATAAAAGATTTTTCCAAATGAATGGGAAAAAGATGTTTGTTTGTTTAGATCGAAATTTTTCACACACACACACACACAATAATAACTATATGTATATGAAATTGTATAAATAAAAATAAACTGGTTCAGGGAATTTAAAACTATCAAAGCAAATTAGCATATATAAATCATAAAATTGTAGAAAAGCAGAAGCAATAGTATAGTTTCCTGAAGGTTGAGGAAATTCATAACATTTTGATATCAATTCTTTAACCCAATAAAAAATATAAGTAGCTAGTTGAAAAATGATGGGAAATGTTGTAAGGAAAATGGGAATTGTTTAATTTCAAATGAAAATTAATCAAAAATATCGATTTTTAAGTATATATATATCATGTTCTTTTAATTGTTACGTTTTCCATTTTAACTGCAACATTATAAAATTATTGAAATGTTGCAATAAAAATGGAAATTGTTGCAATCAAATTGAAAAAGTGACAATCCAAATAGAAAAAAAACTATATAAAAATTAATATGCTTTTGTGTAGTTTGAGGTTGTATGATTATGGTCCAATGCAGAGTTGTGAAGTCGAATAGTTGCAGAAAAATGGTCTAAAAAATAAAATCTTATTACAAATAAATAAGCTCCTATTTCATCTGAACTCCGAAATAGAATGGTGCTTGCAAATCTTAATCTATCAACAAAATGGCGACTTAGAAACAATCGAAAGCAAATTTGTTAAAATAAATGTATACATCAAACCTGAACCAATTTTCTATCACCGCTACTTTCCTGCACGATTTTTTGTATTAAAAAAACTTAATTTCCAATCGTGAGAATATAAAAACTGTGTTACTTTACGTTTTTTTTTTACAGGGTAGACAAAAAATATTAACATATTTTTATTTTCCTTTTCCATCAGATGATTTTTGATTTCCATAATTTATTTTCTAAATTGTCTAAAACTGTTTTTATAGACACGGAAGTTGAATACAATTTTCCTAGTGATCTGGTGAAATATTTATATTGTCTCCCCTAAATAAAAACAAAAATACACCCATAAGCACTTCCTCGCATACATATGCTTAAGGATAACATCCTAGAATGTCTGTTTTTTTTTTTTTTTTTGGAATTTTTATTGTCTGCGAAAATTTATTTTGGTGAATTTTAAATTCTTTTAACCCCGACACTAATTTTTTTTTTCGTAAGGTTCACTTTTTTAGTAAAATTTGCATAGTATGTACATATATGTGTATATGTGCTTTTATATATATATCTTTCTATTTAATTGGAAAACAAGTCCTTATTATATTTGGGAATCCTTTTTTTTTTATTTTTGTTCAACAAATAAATTTAAATTTTCTTTCCTTTTTGGTTAAAAAAAAAAAGGCTGACGATGACGGTGAGAGAAAAACACTGCAATGTCACTTGTTGTGGTTTATGACAGAACGAAAAATTTTCTCAACAATAAAACAATTTTTTTTTTTTTTTGGAAAATTCTATTTTATTCATTTTGTTTTCTGCATATGTGTGTGCTTTTTGTACGAACAAAACTAAGTAAATAACTAAAAGTGCATAACATAAAAGAAATGGATAAGTGGTAGCAACATAGTTTTTTTTTTCTATTTTATGAAAAATGTAAATCATAGATGAAAAATGAACAAAAGAATTCTTTAAAATTATATAAATAAAAAACACAAAAAGGATATAATTTTAAAATTTTATAATTAGTGCTAAATAATAATTTTGTAGAAGTAAAATATTTATAAAATTATTCATTTTTTAAGGATAATTAAAGATGCATGCGACTTTTTTTTTAGGATAATTAATTTTCAATTAATAAATAAATATTTTTACATAATTATATATTTAATGGAATATTTCAAAAAAAATTTACATGATTTATGAAATTCATTTAAAATTTTTGGATCATTTCCAAATATATAAAAATTATTTAGTTATATTATTTAAATAAATATGGAAATTGTGTATAATTGTGTATGATTTATTTGATAATTAAGATAATTGTTAAAATGTATTTTAATATTAAATATATTTGTCTTATATACATATTATTTTTACTTTCTCAAAAAATATTAATTTATATATTATAATTTTTTGGCAGTGAATTAGAATAATTTATAAATATATTTAAATGAATGAAAAGCTAAATGAAATAAAAATTGAAAAATTAATTCAAATTTGTCATTTTGTAATTTTTACTATACACAATTAATTTTATTCCAAGAACTATTTAAATTAAATAAATGATTATAAGTATATTCTACAAAAGTCTAAGTTTATGATGCATAAAATTTTGAAAATTTTCTTAAATATAGTTCCTTTTTAGATTCTTATGACTATCCAATAAACGTTTTCAAGTTTAAATTACCGTCTTGTTAATAATTTCAAGTTTTTATGTAGTATAGCAAATTAAATAAATCATCTCTTCTATAAAATTATGGTAAAATCGATTACATAATTACAATTTTTATATGAAATATATTTATTTAATCAAAACATCAAATATAAATTAGAATTTATATAGGTTTTTAATTAAATTATGTAAGTTTATATACTTATACTTCATTTAAAGTAAAAAAAAAAGAATATTATAGAGGACTACTGTCCGATTAAATTAAATAATTACTTCCAGTACCAATAATAAAATTTCTGTAAAATAAATTTTAAGTAAAATAAATTTAATGTAAAATTAATGAGTATATAATATATTATATTTAATTTCCATTATTTTCTTAATATTTTTTTAGAACCAAAAAATTAAATTAAATTGCCCAGAAATTATTGAAATTAAAATCCAAAACCAAAATGAGATATTACAATATAAATAATTAAATAACATTTAAATTTATAATAATATCAAATATGTGTTGCATAAAGCAAAAAAAAAAATAATATGACATCCACTTAAAATTAAATTAATTCAAAACTATAAAAAAAATGTTTTTTTGTATAAGTACTTTATATGCAAAATCACAAAATTAACATATAAATCTAGTAAAATTCAAAGACTTTTGCATTAAAATTTATAATAATATATTCTAATGCATAACAACAACAAAAACACTCTATGATAAAATACATAATTTATGAACTTTTATGTTCTTCTGTCCACAGAAACATAAAATTATATTAATCTACCAAAATATATTTTAGCTGCAAAATTGCCAAATTTGATAAAAAAAAAATTAAAAAAAATTTTAAAAAATTATATATTATTTTTTGTAGAAATTTATCTTATTTACATATTTTTTACAAAAAAAATTATTATTATTATTATTTTAAATTCACTTTAAAAATTTAAATTATATTATTCACATTTGAAAGATAATCTTTAACATTAATAATTTAATAGAAATATTTTCTTATTTTAATTACTTAATTTAAAATATTAAAATTAATAATTATTTTATTTTAGGAAAATGAAGAGAAAAAATAAAAATGTTTTTATTTTTTTCAACAAATTATCAGAATGAAAATGAAATCTCGACTAAAAGGAAAGAAAAATAAATCAGAAATAAAATTACACCCGTACAATCTTCTTCATCTATACAAAACTAACCAGACACAATAGAGGGCGATGCAACCTTAAATGGTGTCTTGTTAAGGAGAATCCACATTTAAAACAAACACACGTCATTATTTTTTTTTTAGAGAAAAATAAAAAAATCATTTATGGGGAGTGTGAGGAGAAATATTTTATATTTTGCCAAGTCCCATATTACACTAACCAGGCAACTAATATACTCACAAACTATTTACAAAAAAAAATCATCTCTAGATGGACACCTCCATCTATGGCATTAGAAAACTTGAGGCCCATCAAATCTATTGTGTGATGAAATATTTCTTGTATTTTATTTTTTTTGTGTTTGTGTTTATTTTCGTCAATGTAATACATAAAAATGAATTCATGTGTAAAATTTTGTCCTCCCGTCGTCTCAACTTGTCCCTTGATTCTAACAGATACACGAAGAAATAATATAACTTCCTTCAATGTGATTCAACAAAAACGAAAAAGTTTTATCATTATTGTTTTGGCAAAAAAAAAAATTGCAATATCTTTGTGTTAAAAACAAATTTTATGACTAAAAAAAATATAATAATTGTAAAATAGCATAATAATTAAAAGCGAATTTTATTTAAACTACATAAAAAAATGCATGTAGAACAGTTTCTTTTTATTTTAAATGTTTGTTAGAATTTACTTTTAGTTTCCCAAGGCATTTCGTTATAACTCAAGATTAAAATACGGTCAAGATTATGATTAATAAACTATTCCTGAAACAGAAAACTCTTTGTATTTAAACTGATCGTTAGGTAATTTAAACTTTGGACAAAATTCTCGATCTGAACTTGCACGGTATGCGGCTCTTGCCAAAGATGCATTTCTTTCTAATCTCCAGGAAAATTCAAAGTGCAATATTCGAAAGCATTTGAATTTTACAGAAAGCACTACAGTCCTACCACAACAGAACTCACTGGTATGAAATATACCAGCAGTATACCAGGTATTTAATTAAGGTATGTAATAGCTGGAGTCAAGAAACTAAGCATTATATTTAGGGAACATTGAATGACTGTCCTCTCAGTACACATTTTTTATAGGACAGAGATATTTAACAGATTAATCAATCACCTATATCCTAACCTAACACTTTGCATTATATTCAATGATCGAAAATAAGAATGTCTTAATAAATAAATCGTGAGTTTTCGTCTTAATTTTCGCCTATATTATTATTCTCTCAAAAATTGAGAAGCCATGTTGAAGCCAGATTATAAAATAATCACTATCTTACTTATTTGTAATGAATTACTGAAATGATCATAAAATCTTCAACATTTCAAACTTTACAATGAACCTCTCTCTTTTTTCCTAACATTAGTTAGTTACAGCATAATATTATATCTAATTTTCATCAAATCAAAATAAGAATTTTATAAAATAATGTAAAATCCGAAAACAAATACATTTAAAGTTCGTCATATATAATTTTTTTTTGTCTGAATTTTCATTTGCCAACTTTAAATTAGAAAAACAAAACTTTTGTTTTTTTTTTTTTTTGCATAAATTATTTAAATACAAGTTGAAACTGACTAAACCCATCACTTTTGTCGTAATCGTGAAACTATTCACAGCACGTATAAGAAAAGCTGAGATTTTTCTTTCATAATTTTAATTTTTTTCTTTCTTCTTTCCTTAAGGTAAGAATTAAAAAACAAAGTGTCTATAAAAATAACACAAAAATTTTGAAACGTTCAATTGTTGTTAAGTGAATAGTAAACTTAATTCTTAATTCATACAATAAATATTTTTTTGTTATCTTTAATTCAAAAGTTTCTCTAAGATAATTTGATATAATAATAATAGTGCGGATTCTATTCAGGAAAAACTTTATGAAAAACATGAAAAGTTTCATTATTAACACAGTGTTTAAAATAATACAATTAAAATACAATATGAAAATTAAATTTCCAACAATTAAAATTTTACTAAAAATAGATAAAAGACGAATTAACAAAACCTAAAACCACATAGACAACATCGACAATATAAAAATCCTTTTTTTTATCCTTACTATACAATAAACAGTTTCAATTGAAAATGGATTAACAAAAACGCACACAAAAAAAAAGGATTAATTTTATTTTTAAAACAAAAAACTTTAATTTTAGCAAATTTTAAAAAAGCCGACAAAATGTGTGACGATGATGCATCAGCTCTTGTTGTAGACAATGGTTCTGGTATGTGCAAAGCCGGTTTTGCTGGTGATGATGCACCACGTGCTGTATTTCCATCAATTGTTGGTAGACCACGTCATCAAGGTGTTATGGTTGGTATGGGTCAAAAAGATTGCTATGTTGGTGATGAAGCACAAAGCAAACGTGGTATCTTAACTCTAAAATATCCAATTGAACATGGCATTATTACCAATTGGGATGATATGGAAAAGGTATGGCATCATACATTTTACAATGAATTACGTATTGCCCCAGAAGAACATCCAGTCTTGTTGACTGAAGCACCATTGAATCCAAAAGCTAATCGTGAAAAGATGACACAAATCATGTTCGAAACATTCAATTCACCAGCCATGTATGTAGCCATCCAAGCTGTACTCTCCTTGTATGCTTCCGGTCGTACCACTGGTATTGTTTTAGATTCTGGTGATGGTGTATCACACACTGTACCCATCTATGAAGGTTATGCTTTGCCACATGCTATCCTCCGTTTAGATTTAGCTGGTCGTGATTTGACCGATTATTTAATGAAAATCTTAACCGAACGTGGTTATTCATTCACCACCACAGCTGAACGTGAAATTGTCAGGGATATTAAGGAAAAATTATGTTATGTTGCTTTGGACTTTGAACAAGAAATGGCAACTGCATCAGCATCAACCTCATTGGAAAAATCATATGAATTACCTGATGGACAAGTTATTACCATTGGTAATGAACGTTTCCGTTGCCCCGAATCATTGTTCCAACCTTCATTTTTGGGTATGGAATCATGCGGTATTCATGAAACTGTTTACCAATCAATCATGAAATGCGATGTTGATATTAGGAAAGACTTGTATGCTAACAATGTACTTTCTGGTGGTACCACAATGTACCCAGGTATATAAAAAATTGAAATTATGTTTTTTTTTAAATTTTCTATGTTTTGTGTCTATTGAAATTTAGGTATTGCTGATCGTATGCAAAAGGAAATCACTGCCTTGGCTCCATCAACAATTAAAATTAAAATTATTGCACCACCAGAACGTAAATACTCCGTATGGATTGGTGGTTCAATTTTGGCTTCATTGTCTACTTTCCAATCTATGTGGATCTCAAAACAAGAATATGATGAATCTGGTCCAGGAATTGTTCACCGTAAATGTTTCTAAACAATTTATAAATTATAAAAATTTGTATAATTATTTAAATTTATTTATATTTTTCTTGTTATTCATTTTAATTAATGAAAATATTGCAAATTTTAAGTAATTTAATTATATCAATTTTAAAAGAAACAAAAATTGCTAAATTTCAATCATAAGAGCAATTTACCAACATCTTTAAATAAAGAATATCAGTTTTTTAAACATCAGTAAAAATTTTCGAAACAATTTTTTTAAAAAAAAATAGTTTTGTAAATTTCTCTTTTTGGTTCTTTCCTTTTTTATTTATATTAACAATAATAATATTTTGTAATTTTGAAAATGAAAAAATTGAAATAAAGATATACATATTTATACATAGGAAAACAATCATGAAAAATTTATTTAATTTTATTTGCTGAAAGATTTTTTCCTTGGAAAAAATGTTAAGAATTTATTTTATAAAAAAAAATATTAAATAAATTAATTTCCCAGTTACAAACGTTTTAAGTGCACTTAGGATCGCATAGTTTGAATTTTTGTCTACATAGGATACATTACGAAAACAATATTCAAAAAATAAGGGCATTTTGCCAAACATAATATTTTCCAATATTGAAAAACCTAATAAAATTTAAGAAAATTTTAAAGTTTATGCGATTATTATAGAATATTTGTATGTACATAATTAAATTTTCTTAAAAGTTTTACTCTATATGTCAAATTGTTAATGAAAAAATTCATAAATCAAAAGCATATTAATATTTTGGTGGTATCATATTCTGTGACATGAGTTTATCATCGAAGATTCGGTCTGTTTGCACTAGATTTTGTACTAAATTTCTACAATAATTGGAACATTTTTTAAAGTCTGAAAGTGTACAATAAATGCCGTCGTCGTAAGGCCAGAATTTTTACTTACTTTGATGTACGTATATGAAAAAAAACCAACTAGAAATTCTTATATATAACTTTATCCTTCATTTAATTATAATCTATTAATTTTTTAAAATTCTATCTTTCTAGTTTCTAAAAATAGAATAAGATTTTACTTAATTTTCAGTAGAAATAATAAGCAAAAGTTTGAATTAAACCAAATATATTTATTTGCATCTTCAAACTGGTATGTATAGTTGAGTGATCATGATAACGATGGAATATTGTACGCATATTATTTCACTTAAAGCGATAGAATTTAATTAAATCTTAGTAGTTAAATCTTTGAAAAAAATCAAAGTATACTGTACATAATAGTACAACAAATTACAATAATATTACAAAAAAATTCTATCACTATACTATAACTAGCTATCATTATCCCATCATCTCAAACCATAGCAAAATTTTTATTTATTTCTTTTTTTAAATTGTGGTACATACAACAAAATAATTACACAGATAATTTAACAAAATATAATCTACAATCTACACAATATCTTTGCTATTATTTAATAAATTAGTAGATATTACTTGTTGCTGATCATCAAAAATTATTGATTCATTTATATCATCGTCTGTTTCGTAATCAATTTGTTTTAAACAATATTGACAAAATTCAAATTGATAAAAATATGACCAGCAAATTAAATTTGTTTTAATTGGTTTCAATGCACAATAATTACTATTAATAGATTCACTAATAATAATAATCAAATTAATCAAATCAAATATTTATACATATATATATATATATTAAAATAAAAAAAATATTACTATGATTTTCCTGTCGTACTAGTGCCAACATCTTCAGTTATTATCAATGCATCAACAGCAAATGTAAAATGTAAGAGATAAGTAACAGAACATATTAAAGATGTAATACTCTATAAGAAAAATAAATAATAATTTCAAATTAAATGATAGTAAATACAAAAAATAAATAAGTATACTATGTATAAACATGTGAATTATTTTTGAATTAACAATTTTATAACTTTTAGTACAAGAAAATTTAAAATTAATATGGTTTGTGTTTATACTAATGGCAGCACCATCTATTATAATTATTCGTAATTATATATATTTTGTTTTCATTATGGTTTGTGTACATAATTCATATTCAAATGGTGTCTTGAATACTTAAATGAATCATTGTCCTAAAGATAAGCTCCAACTAGATAAACATTTTCATCTTTTTTACTAAATTTATTGATAATAATTAGGAATACAATATGTTCGTATTATTGCAATGAATTTACCAATTAATTTAATTATTTTAAATAGATTGTAACAAAAATAATTTCATCATTGTTTGAAGAATCTTTTTTATGTATCATAAATTTAACAAATAAAACCATATAAAATATATCTTTACCTGTGCTTTGCTTGTCATAAAAAATGGATGATATGCTTCTTCTGTATCTGATAAATACATTAAATGAAAATCTCTTTCAGCATAATACATTGAAAATATTGCAGTTACTAAGAAAAAAAAACATCCAGTTGCAGATATAAATGCTTCTAACATAATTTTTTGTCTTGAACCAAAATAAACACCTTTTTAAAAAATTAACAAATATAAAAATTTTTTTTTAATAAATTTTAAAACTATAAAAATTAACTTACCAATTACTCCTAACACAGATATAATAAAGAATGTACAATATGTACCACAAAAATACATATAATGTGGTAATGGTTCAATTTCATATAACATACCACTTATATGAATTCCAGCACAAATTACTGCCAAAATCTATACCAAAAATATATAATTAATTACAATACATGTAAAATGCCAAATTTTATGCTTATTATAACACTAATAATTTTTAGATTAATAATTTTTTTTATTATCATTTTGAATTAATTTAGTGTAATTTGGGATGCGTCCTTATTTTTACGACTCGAAAGTATATACATTATTAAAGATAACAAAAATAATGATGCAAATAATGTTGTATAAATTGCAACAAATTTACGCCAAATATATGAAAAAAATGATTCCATAAATTATACAAAAATTTTGAATTTTGTATTCATAATTTAAAATATTTAATTTAATTTTATTATATACTTTGTCAAAATTTAATTTTTGATAGACATTTATTTTTATATATAATTTTTTTTAAAAAATAAAATTTTTGTTAATTATCAATGATAATTTGTTTATAATTTTTTTTTTAAATGTTATATGTATATATATATATATATATATATATATATATATATATAGAAAATTTATCAATATATAAAATTTCATCTTACAGCTTCAAAAAGATTAAAAACAAGCCAAACTGATCTTAATTGACTCATAGTAAAATTAAATTAATTAATAATAAAATTAATAATGATATTTTATTTAGTTAAATAAAATTGTATACATATGTAACTTCTTTTGAGTTATTTATTTATTTTTTGAGATAATATTAAAAGCTCGCTATGTTTTTTTTTTGCACGGCTATTACATACTATACTTCAAAGTGTCGTTTTATTGCAATGAGTCTTTAATTTTGTCATTATTGAGTGGATTTATATTAGTTTTGAAATTAGTTTTTCGTAGTTCAGGAAAACTTCAATCGCTGAATGCCTTCAATAATTTCTAAAATTTTAGATAGCTAAATTATTTAAGAGTAATTTGTGCGTGTTATAATGGAACGAAGTTTTAATAATGAATCAAGACTGAACCATCAAGAATATAATTATGTCCTGGACGATCAACAAATATATTATATGAGAATGTCAACTCAAATACAATTTTCTTATTTATGTATGGAGATAAATAAATTCAAACTAGTTATCAGCTCTGGTATAACAAGGTTTTCCCCTCATCAGTAAAAAAAAAAATACAATTTTGATAAGAATTATTATATATTGTAAACAGATTAAGTATAAATGTTAAATCTCTAAATTTGAATAAATATTTTTAGTTTAAAATAAATATTTCAACTTTCGTGATCAATTTTAAATAAATTCGAAATTATCTGATTAAGAATGAATAAAATTTTAAAAATATTAATATTTCTATTAATAATTGTAATAAATTTTGTGCAAGCAAAAAGTAATTAAATTAATTTTTTCTAAAAAAAATTCATTTTATTAATAATTTTTTTTAAAAATATATTATTTTTAGAAAATGTATTTTGTTTTTATCATAAATCAGAAAAGGATATTTTTAATATAACTGATATAGATCCAAATTTATGTACACATTTAGTTTATGATTTTTATGGAATATCACCAAAAACTGGAAAATTTGCAATGATTAAATCAAAACCAATTTGGACTATTTATGATGAACAAAGTAAGTCAAATAATATAATCTAAAATTATTATCACCATATATATACAATCACATTAACTATAGTTAATATAGTTTTAATTTCGAAAGACAATAGAAATTAAAACTTCGAAAAGTTTTACATATTAGTAATTTTCTTTTTAATTTTCCAGATACAATTACAGAATTACAAAATTTAAAAATGATAAATCCAAATTTAAAAATTTTATTATCTGCTGGTTATTGGGATAAATCAAAAAAATATTCTGATATGGCAAAAAATGAAGAGAAACGTAAAATTTTTATTGATAGTGCATTTAAATATATTATCGATAATAAATTTGATGGTTTGGATTTATCATGGAAATGGCCAGCAAAAAAAAGTGGTGATCAAGTTAATGATATAGAAAATCATGCTGATTTAATATTTGAAATCAATTCAAAGTTAATTCAAAAACATAAAATTTCTTATTAAAATTAAATATTCTAATACATATCCATATATATAATTTTATATTTTCAAGGAGAGTTAAAGAAAGATATCAATTAATTTTAACTGCAATTGTTAATCCAATTCCATATTTTGTGAAATTATCTTATCGTATATTGGAAATATCAAATCTATTAGATTTTATTATACTTGCTGCTTATGATATGCATACAAGTCGAAATAAACCTGGTTTAAGTTCACCAATATTGGCAAATAATCAAATATCATCGTATTTATTGAAAAGTAAAAATATTGAAAATATTTTACAATTTTGGGTTAAACAAGGTAACAATTAAACTAAATTATTATTTTATATATAATATTTATGTACATATATGTTTGTAGGTATTCCAACAAATAAATTAATTCTTGGTATTTCATCATATGGCAATGCATATGAATTAAAAACGGATACTAATGATGATATAGAACCAGGATCTAATGCTATTGGTCCTGGACAACCATATGATTGGACAGTATATAATAAATTGTGTAAGAAATTAAATTCAGAATCATGGTCTGTTAAATGGGATCATTTACAATTAGGCGAATATGCACAGAAAGGAGATTTATGGATTGAATTTAATGGTTTAAAAAGTGTTGAATTAAAAACACGTTTAGCTAATGATTATAATTTAGGTGGTATTATGTTAAATGCTATTAAATTTGATGATTATTTAGGTAATTGTGAATTTGGTGATAAATATCCATTATTAAAAACAATTAATTCAGCTTTAAATCTATCATTTCCAAATTATGAATATATTTTACAAGTTGAAGTTACAAAAGTTAATATAAAATATAATAATTATTCACAAATAGTTCATAAGTCAGAACAATCAACATTTTTAGATGATTAATGATAACAAATAATTAAAATTTGTTTTTGATATTTTATATAGAATAAAAATTATAATAATGAAATTGATGAATTATTTTATTTTAATTGTAATTCATTGAATTTATCACAAACAATTTAAATAACATCTCAAATTTACGTGATAGATTAAGAAGCTTTTACAAATTTTAATCTGCTTTTTTAACTTTTATTATTATATAATTTTAATTACAATTTATTGATATACAAAGTAGTTAACATTTTTAAAATTTTATATGTAAATTTCACGATTTCTTTAAATATATTCGGGTTCTTATCGTAATATAGTGTGCTTCAAATATTAACTTGATTTAAAATGATAGAAAAATTGACTTCAATAATCAAAATATGTAATATTCTTTGTTGAATAGAACAAATAGCATCATTCTAAGTTTTCTTTGAAATACAAAATTTGAAATTATGATCAAATTTTAAATCATAATTGATTGTAATCAATTGCCACAAATTTAAATTGTCATATTTTTAATTAAATATTTTATATAAATAATCTTTTAAATATTTCTTAAAAAAAATATATAAAAATATATTAAATAATTTAATTAATTTATTACGCAAAACTTTTCCTTAACCTAACTTCCTTATTTTAGCAAAAAACAAACAAACAACGCTAAACTAGCCTCCACAACCCAAAATCTTAATTTTCCATAAACAACTGAATAATAAACCAGTTCAGTCTGTTGTTCCTATTATCTTATAAAATCATCTTCCATCATTCCAAACTACAAATGCTTAATCATTTTATAACCAATCAATATAGTAGTGCATAGTAATATAAAAATTATTATAAATAATTATAAAATGATTTATTATTGTAGTTTGTTCAGATCAATTGAGATCAATTACGATCAATAAACCGGAACTTTTGTTTATATATACACTTTTGATACTCTAAGACCATATTACGATTCACATAAAGAAAAAAAAAATAGTCGCATCGGTCATCAT